>CAXKVX010000430.1:0-100060 GCA_964058865.1 Eleocharis quinqueflora | reverse complement strand
TTCTAATTCTCTGTTTAATTGAAAAAGGAACTACAAGACGTAAGGAATTGCATAGTAGAGTCGCCACTTCAGCCATTTCAGGAACTTGGGCTTACACAAATGCTGGAGTGGAACTTCAAGGATATAGATTCGACTTCCTCTGCAATCTACCAGAAATAAAATACTCGAGCTTTGTTCTGCTTATTGATTCAACACTTGACAAGGATGTCGGATCCATAGAATTGGACCTTTATTTGGTTGACAAGAAGGTCAATGCCACTGTTTCTCCATGTGGTCCTATTGTACTGGATCAAGAACAGGTCTGTAGCATATGCTTTGTGGTAGTGGTACTGCTTATTTTAGTGCAAAGTTTTTCAGGAAGAGCTATGCTCAACCAACTATAATATATTACATAATTCTGGATCTTTTTCTCGAGTTTTTGTTAATGCTAAATTGATTTTTAATGTTCTATTTTATTATTTGCTTCAGGTAGAGAAGGCAAAGAGATTTCAAGAGTTATTCTTCAATGGCTTATTCGGGAGGCTAGTAATGGGCATGACATCGGCCGGTCAATTGAGAAAATTTTTACTGAACGAACAGCCTGAAACGTCACTTTGGAGCCCTACCAACATGTATCTTCTCCTTCCAATTGACTCCAGTTCTACTGAAACTGTGCACATCAACTGGAGAGGAATTGAATCAGCTGCCTTGGCTGTCCAGTTCCTGAAGGATGCCTATCAGACACCAGGTGGCAATTTCTTTAGCATAGACAAAGATTGCAAAGAGGGGGAGATTTGTCTGGCAAATAAAAAGATGGAGATGAACAAGCTTAGAGATGCAGTGGTTATGGCAGTGCATTCTGGGAAGATGTACCTTATTCTGGAGGTTTTGCCAGATTTGACTGCTGATAGTACTTTTGACGGGGCCACTGAAAAGTCAGGTGCTGAGTTCCAAACGTTCAGTGAGTACTTCAGCAAAAAGTAGGTTTTCATTCTTATTCTTTTGCGGTCAATATACAAATGGTAAAAACTAGGAGGCAAAGTGACACCTGTTGGTAGAAATTAAATATCTACTATGTTTTTTTTCCAAGACTACCAGTTGTGACCCTACAGAAGTTTTGATTCTTGTAAATTATCTATAAACACTGCACTTTGCTCTTTGTCAGAGGTGGTTAACAGCTTTGAGCAATTAACTTGGCTTTTGGTTTTTCTGTATATGGAATTATCCATCTAATCAATGGGGACCATGATAAAATAATTATTTAATTTTCTTGAGGTCAAAACCTACCAATTCTGACTTGTGGCTAAAATCATGTCTATGAAGTTACTTCTGTTAAATTCCTTTACGGACTTGTCAGTGTACGAACTATCAACACTTACCTGTTTGGTTGCAAAATGATGGTCCAGTATTTTACATACATGTATATAAGAACAAGAACCTGTTTTCTTGAAGTATATATGCAATTGTCTACTAAATAGGTCAGACTACAAGATTGCAAATTTCAGGGAATATCAAAAAGTAGGTTTGTTATGTTTAAATGCAGACAAAACTATCTAAATTACTATTTTTTTTCTATGGAACTTAAATTTATATATTTTTTTTTACCAGAAATGTATTACTTGGTAGTAATGTATTTGAACTGGTAATATTTGGTGTTATGAGTGTATTTTTGTTTTTCTTATGCAACAAGGCCCTAAGCCTGCAAATTTGGTGTTATCCTTGTTCTACCTAATGGAAACTATTGCAGTCCTTCCAATGTAAATCAAATATTAATTTGCCAAGGTGTATGTGCAGATTCTACCGAGTAAAGTACATTTTACAATGTAACCGTCTTCCATTTTGAGATTACGTTCAGGCATGGATAGTGTGAAAGAGCTGCTTTCTTTTCAGTTATATACTGGCTAGATAGGTAGTCCAAATGTTTTGGTTTGTTGCGGTTTAGTGTGTTCATGCCTGGTATGGTAAATCTGAAGTTGTAAAATGACTATACAAAAACTTCGTGGAATTCTGGTAATTGTATTTCTATTTATGTCGAGCAAGGCTATTTTATATCAGTACATATTAGATACTATTTCATTTCTTCTTTCTGACAAAAATATTGTTGCAGGTATGGTGTTGTACTTCAGCACCCTAGCCAGCCAATGGTGTTACTGAAGCACAGCCATAATGCCCACAACCTTCTCTATTCGCATGCTATAGAAACAGGTATATTCCCCAATTTGTACTGGGGTATTGTGATGCATTTCAAGTATTACTGGGGGTTGTATGGTACCAGATGATACAATCAAAGAAGCTGTGTTTTCCTGTACTGTACCAACTTCCCCCATCAAATTTTACTTGAAAAATGAGATTTATTGTTTATTCTGAGTTCTGGTCTGTTTGACCCAGACTTTATTCAGTTCAGTGTGTCATGGTTTTATGAATGTACTTTTCTTTTCATTAAAATTATTTATTTTTTATTTTATAAAATTCAAGATGGAGCTAATGAGAATAAAAGATACAAAAAGTTGGGCGCAACAAAGAAGCCACAGGCCCATGCACACATGCCTCCGGAGCTATTGATGCACATAGACGTACCAGTGGATGTTCTCAAGTCATTGTACTTGTTGCCTTCCATGATGTATCGGATCGAGTCACTAATGCTTGCTAGTCAACTGCGTAGTGAAGTTGGATACAACCCTAGAGATTATTGCATTCCCAGTTCTTTGGTAATCTTTACAATATATGTTACACAATTATTTATAGGCTTGGTGAGCCAACGTAAAAAACCAGCCAATCTTATGGAAAAAAAATGGGCTTCATTCTAGCCTACCCCAACTTTTTTGGGACAAAAGTCTTTGTTGTTGTTGTTACACAATTATTTATGAGGTTTTTCTTCCAAAATAATATTGGCTACCTAGGCTTTTTGCCATATGCAGAAATAACATTGCTAAACAACAGGGAATTGATCTAAACTAATTAATAAATAAAAGCTAGTGGCTTTGATGACTTTACAAAAAAAAAAATAACTAAATAAAAATAAACAAGGACAAGGAATTGTCTAATGCACAAAATCTTTGTTCATTTCTTGACCAAACTCATGTTTGGATTTCAGGGAAACATACAAATTGTAAGAGGCAAATAGGGAGTTACCAAGTTAGGATAAGAGGAATTCTAGTTAGAAAATGTAAATTTGTTTACATTCCTAAGATGAGGGTTAAATAATTCAGAATGGCTATAACTATTGAATTGAGGGTATAGTGGCCAGCTTTAAATTGTGGAACACCTGGTTGTGTTGTGCTCACCATTGTTTTCGGTGCCTCCTTTTGCAAAACCTCACAAACTTTGAATTTTCTCAATATATTTATAAGTTATTTTCCTTTTATGTATGAGAGTAAAAACGGATAACACCGAGCACCAGCACTAGCACAGAAGTATAACAGAGCAACCTTTGCACTATTATAATTTTTTTCATATTTTGTTCTGGCCATTATTGAGTAGAGAAAGATTCCGGATGAGCTGAAATAGGTAGGTTTAGCGGCATAGTGTACACAATTTGTATATAAGCCAGTTTCTTACTTGGTGATGTCGTGATGATGCTTCAAATTGAACCTCAACAACAATCAAACTAATCGTTTTCACCTTTTTTTTGAAAAACATTTTGTCGTTTTTATCGAAAGCTTGAACTTTCTTTTTTGCCCTCTCTCTCTTTCTAGATATTGGAGGCACTTTCAACACTTAGAGCAAGTGAAGATTTTTCTTTTGAGCGACTCGAGTTGTTGGGCGATTCTGTTTTAAAATATGCTGTTAGTTGTTCTGTCTTTTTTAAATACCCGAATAAACACGAGGGACATTTATCCAATGCCAGAACCAAGATCATCTGCAATGCAACCCTTCATAGGCTGGGAGTTAGCCAAAATATACAGGTGATCAATATTAAAGTGCATGTCTTAATTTTATTTTTGAGTTAGGTATTTGCACTACCATAATTTGTTACGTTCTGTTTTTTTTTTGGTTTCTAATTCAGGCTCCTAGTTGCAATTCATATTGCAGCTTGGGTGGGTATGTCTTAGGTTTCTACCAAGCTATGTGATAATCGTTTTATAGGCTCCACAAAAATCTCTCTGCATTTCTCATATTGGCAACTAAGCGTATAATGTACTTTAAGATACCTGTAGATAGCTTGCAACTTATCAGCCACAATTTTGGTTGGGTGAATTCCTTGAATATTGATATTATCTGCTGGCTGCTCTCCTTCTAAATTTCCTATACTCAATTGGATGAATTCAATTAAGGTGAACCTATATGATAACTCCGGAGTTTTAGTATGCATAAACGTATACCTGTTCTTCCTTTTCAAACCAAAAAATATGCACATAGAGAGCTTTGTTGTCATGTGTACTAAATTTTAACCAAGCCAACAGATTGTGGGTGTCATTTGCACACATAGTAAATGGGCTTAATTTGCAACTGTTTGCTTTGTGACTTGCATTTTGTTACTTAAAAACTCATGGTGATATTGACAGGCCTACATCCGTGATGAAGCATTTGAACCAAGGCGGTGGCTGGCACCAGGTCAAATCACTATATTCCCTTCTCCATGCAAGTGCAAACTGACAGGCTCGACTGAGGTCTACTTGATTCAAGATGATGCAAAAACTTTTGTTCTTGGAAAGACATGTGACAAGGGGCATCGGTGGATGTGCTCCAAGACAATATCCGACTGTGTTGAGGCCCTGATTGGAGCATACTACATCGGCGGTGGCCTTGATGCTGCATTTGCATTTTTGAGATGGCTAGGTATAGGTGTATCCCAAGCCTCCCTTGTTACGCTCATTATTCTTTCTTTCTGAATGAAATGCAGTTTGTTTCCTATTTTGACTTATTGTAGCACTGGTGATAATTTGTTGAATTTTCTTGCATCTGATTGTGTTGACAGTATTTAGTCATATGAATATTCATATTTGAAGCCTATACACATTACCGTCATTTCCTACAGTCCAGGTTGGTGAATGGTTATATTGTTTTCCTGGCTAGGATTGGTGGAACTTTGTTTGCTATTTCAGTAAAATAGGGTCACTGCACTTGTTTGATATGAGAGTTCGGAGCAGATGAGTAACTTGGATTATTCTGTCTTATAAACATGACAGGTATAGATGCAATGATTGGAGAGGAAGCTATTTCAAATGCAATTAAAACAGCGTCATTACGGGACTATGCTCCAAAGATTGATGGGATAAGAATGATTGAAGAAAAAATTGGCTACCAGTTTTCAGCGAAGGGCCTGTTGCTTGAGGCCATCATGCACCCTACCCAGCAAGATCCAGCTATTACTTACTGCTATCAGGTAATCTGATCCCATTATTCTGTAATAGATCTACTTTTGCTTGGTGTTTCAATTTGTAATGCAGGGCTGTTTCTGTTTAGTTTTTTCCTGTTTTATTGTGTCTACGACTTTAGGCATGGTCTCAATAGGTTAGTTCATGAAGCAATATTTTTTTCAATAAAACAATCAGGTCATATCTCTCTGGACAAACAGAAGGTGAATAATAGATGCTGAGCTGATCTGGTGCAACGATGGTCAGGGGTTTGATTTCCCTGACACATTGCTGAAGTATAAAAATTGTTTTAAATATGCTGTTCTGACTTTTGAGCAACCTAGTCATAATTCAATCCATGGACCTAAGTAGTCAGCCTCAACCTGTCAGCAACAGTAGTCAGGCGTAGCCAAAATCATATTTAAGCTAGCTATTGGGCAACTGAAGGAAAACTGATGTTTGAAATAATAAATTCCGTTGTTTATGCAGAGACTTGAGTTCTTGGGGGATTCCGTGTTAGACATTCTTATAACAAGATACCTGTATGAGAAGTACACCGATGTGGACCCAGGAGAACTGACAGATCTGAGGTCTGCCTCAGTAAATAATGAAACTTTTGCTCAGGCTGCAGTCAGGCACAGACTTGACATGCATCTCCAGCATGGCTCTGGGCTTCTCTTACAGCAGATAACAGATTATATAAGGGCACTTGGAGCGTATCAGAACAGTCCTGACCCAGTGAAAACCGCACCCAAAGGGCCCAAGGTGAGCTATCTTTGTGTTTAAATTTCACACTAGATATTCCTCCCTGTGCTTAATCTGGTATGTGGGGGGGGGGGGGGGGGGGGGGGCGATGTTTGGTATTGAAGTGCTTAGGCACCTGAGAACCATGCTTACCTCTACAAATTTCTTGTAAATTGGGGTTGTCTTGTTCATTCGGGTAGCTTGGTTATATTGGGTATGAGCGCATTTGATTTGGTTAATTAGGTTCAATTTAATTACTGCTTAATCTGGTATGTGGGGGGGGGGGGGGGCGATGTTTGGTATTGAAGTGCTTAGGCACCTGAGAACCATGCTTACCTCTACAAATTTCTTGTAAATTGGGGTTGTCTTGTTCATTCGGGTAGCTTGGTTATATTGGGTATGAGCGCATTTGATTTGGTTAATTAGGTTCAATTTAATTACTGGTTCATGTTATATTTTTTTTCTTGTGATGGTCTGTGGCTGAAATAACCAGTGACAAATCTAATATATGAAAAGTGAATTTACAAATTCTCAATATGCAATAAGCGGAAAAGGCAGAGATTCAGGTCCAGTTTGGCTTTTAGGGTTCAGATTATGTTATTTTCCCAAAATTCATGGTTGGGATCAGAGTCCAACGGGTTGGACAGAATTTGATCTGCTTGGGGTTGTGGTATTTCGGGCTGTGTCTGGACTTATATATAGTCAAGTAGAATTTGTGTCAGCTTAAGGGTTCCAACAGGTGAGGTGGGTACTAGTGATTGTTAGGATACTTGAGCCAACCCTGGTAGTTAGAATCATCCATCTGACGATGAAAATTTATGCGTGGAATTATTAATTTACAGCAGAAAGTTACTGATTTGTATTAAGCAGTTTCTTTATTTTATTTTTTTCTTTTATGCATTCAGGTACTGGGGGACATATTAGAAAGCATAATTGGGGCAATACTGATCGACGTAAGATTCAACCTAACTAAAGTGTGGGAAATTGTTGAATCTTTGTTATCTCCATTAGTCACACCTGAAAGCCTTGAGTTGGCTCCTTTTCGTGAGCTGACTGAGTTGTGTAGCCACCGGGGGTACTATCTGGGGACTACTTGCATGAAAAAGAAAGATGATATGGTAACAGCTGTTCTAGAAGTACAACTACCAGAATTGCGTGTCGCAAGAAGTGCAATTGACAAGAACACAAAAGAGGCAAAAGGAAAAGCAGCTTCCCTTTTGTTGAAGGATCTTGAGGTTATGATCTTTAGTCCTAAATTGATATAGTATATTCCAGCATCAGAACTGATTGCAGAATATTGAAATTTGGCCCAAAAATTAGTTAACACTCAATATACAATTAAGGAGAAATCTAGTTGAAAATTTTCCTACCGAAAGCAAGCGCCAAATTGAGGATAAAAACTTAACTGGATCTATTATTCTTTTTTAAATGACAGAAACAAGGGGTCATGCACTCCAGATATGACATCCAAGTGAAGCAGCCTGCTGGTGTTGCAAAGGGAACAAAAAACTCTGAAGAGTCTCATATCACTGCCATGAATTTAGATTCATCAGTGCCACCCAATGGGAACTGTCTTCTTGATTCCGATCTTGATGCACCTGGTATGACCTACTGAATATTACAATACAAGCTTATACTTTTTCTATCTTAAATGGATATTTGTATTTGTTGGGATTTGAATGACTATACAAGCTGGCAGTATGACATGCAACCCTTATTACAAATAACCAACCTTGATGCAGTTAATCTTGTTGACTAGTTCCATGTCATTGTTCCTCCATAACTGTTTAATAATTACCAATTAGTCAACAGTATCGGTGCTAATCTGTATTATTTATGTAGTATCAGTTCATGTAAGCACAAACAAAGGTGGGCCACGGATAGCATTGTTTGATTTATGCAAAAAGCGAGAGTGGCCAATGCCTACCTTCAACTTCACTGAAGAAAGACAGAGGTAAGCTAAAAAAAACTAACAAGTATGTGTAGCATATTTGTGTTTGGGCCTAGCATGCATAATAATTTCCTTTCTTATACCAGTCTAACAGGGATTTCGTTAAAAAATTCAAAAGGAAAAGAAGGGAAATTAAAAAATAAAATGAGGAATTTAACAAAATATAAATCTAGATATTCCTCAGGTTTATATGTTAATAACTTTTCTCGCCAAAAATGAAACAGTGCTGGTGGCAAAGGTGGGCCGCTGATCTTTATTTCGATAATTGCCTTGCATCTACCATCTTTAGGACAGATAAAACTCTCTGGTGAAGGTCGTGCTGACAAAAAAAGCGCTCAAGATTCGGCCTCTTTAGCCTTGCTCTATGAGCTACAGAGACTGAGGCAATGTCGTGTCAATGTAACTCAAGCTTCTTAGGTTGTAATATTTATGTTGTAAAAATATGCAACTTTCAATCAAATAAGGCTAGTGATATTCATTTGTTGCCATTCATGTGTGTGACGCCTTTTAATGAGTGCTAATAAAAATATCCTAAATAATATCATAAGATCAGTTGCAAGCGCACAATCTATTGTGGTATGTAGTTGGGTGTCAAATGCGTTGACCGAAACTTTACCAAATTTAATTTCTTTTTATTAGCTAAATTTGAGTTTGGTGAATTAATTAACTAAATCATAATTAAAAGAAGATGATTATTCAAAGAGGTTGATGTTCCTAGGGTCAGCCTAATAAATTTCTTGAGGTTATTGGTTGTCATTAAATTTTTTTTTGAAATTAGTGGGGGAAAGCCACCTCTTCATTTTAGAACTAAAACGAAGAATTACAATCAGTGTTTAGTATAATCTGCAACAACCAAACATGTTTGACACTTAGACCTATACGGTTGTCATTAATTTGATATTACATTTTCTTATTATTTTCGGGTTTAAATTCAACAATGATGTTTATTCACTTTAATGATTTCGTACCATACCGAACATATTTGAACATTTGCTTACACAGACATGTGTAGATCAGATTTTTTTAGTTTTGTGATTAGTCTAAGCTCAATTTAACTAATTTATTTTGTTTCTTTTGGTCTCTCAATAAACTAAGATATTTAGTCTTAATTTTTTTTATAGAAATTGACCTTTGCTTTTGATACTTTATTTATTCCTACGTTGCTTTGCGAGGTTGGGTCGTAATTCGTAAACTATTATCTTTTTATCTCTAATCCAAAGTCCAATATATTGTGTTTAGTCGCTCAAATTTTCACAATTTAGCTATCATTGTAATGATGTGTTGCACGGGTGTGGGTGTCGGTATCGTATCAGATATGATACGGATGCGGCGATATGACAATTTCAAAATTTGTTAGATACAAGGTGCGGTTATATATATATATATATTAAATTTTAAGTAAAAAATAATTAATAATATTGTAATTTATTAATAAAAAAATAATAGTGTAGCTTGTCTTGAATTCGAATCTCCTTCATGATTCATGTTTCACTCATTTTTCTTGTAATATAACAAAATTATCAGCGATTTTACAAGACATGATTTTCACATAGAGTTTAGAAATATATCAAGGCATATTAGAGATCGATTCGTAGGTCAAAGTGAATAAATAATTGGATACACCAATCTCGATACGCTACGTCATGAATATGCCACATGGCTTATCGGATACGTATCCGATACAGTGCGATAAGGTATCAAAAAGTATTCGAGTAACATAGTTGTAATGGGGTGAGGAGTAGGTAAACCCATGAGTGTACCATTTGATTATGCACTCATGATTTTAACCATTGGATCAATGAGTTACATACTCTCTCTTATTAAATTACTTGAAGAGAAAAAAATAATAAACTATTAAATTATTAAAAGAGAGAGTGTAGTTCATTGATCCACCATTTGATGGTTCGTTATTGGCACTTGCATTCAGTTCAAACCACAACGAAGTAAACAATTACAACAAGAAAATTACAAAGCAACGCAAAGAATAACGAGTAAGCAGTAACAACTAAAATAAATTAAGTAGCGTGGTAATATTCATTGGCCTTGTCTTAGGAAAAAGTTTTAGCCAAGCATGACACAAATTGTCACACCTCAGAAAATATATCTTACTTAGGAATGTTAATCCCGTCACGTGTACTTGAACTCAAGTACACGAAAGACTTAGAATTAAATAATAAAATAATAGACAAGGTAATTGATCTAATTAAATAGAATTTCCGTCATACACAATTGTACACAATACACAGATATCCAAAAGTCATTTTTATTAACACCAGCATCTATTTACAAAGAGTCAGCGAAAGCAGAGGACGATCCCACCAAAGAACGTGGGATCGACCCTCGCTAACCTTCTAGAAACTACTCCTAACAAAATAAAAGGAAATGAACAAGGAGAAGATAATCAAAACGGATGACGTCGGGAATCTCCATCCTAGCGCGCTCCTCAGCCCTCAGGGACTGCAAAAGAACTCCTCAGCTGGACCCACAACCACCGTGGAAACGTGAGAAATAAATTTCAGTGCGGATTAAGGTCCAGCTTTTGAGTTTATACATTTCTCTAAGGTGGGACCCAAGCCAACACTTGGTATGTTATTAAACACTTTTAACCTATCTAGATGATTTACTTTTTAATAAATTTACCATACTTCTAATTTACCTTCATCATGTAATTCTAAGGATCGGAAATACATGCGTAAAAGAAATCCTAAAGAATCTGGTAGAATAATAGTTATACACATAGTACGAACGTTATCAATCAAACACCCAAAAATGAAAATCCTAGTTGTAGACACACGAATTCGCCCCCTTTGACGGGTTACGTATTCGTGCCGCCAAATCTAAGGGTTTTGTTTATGCGGGTCCTGATACGAGCCATCCAAACATAAATGAATTCTGAGTTTCCAGAACGAAACGATGGGCAATATGAGCGGCTTCGAACAACACACACTCATCAAGTCAAAAACGAACCTCACCATAATAAAAACTAAAGAAGAAAATCGACCTTAGTTGTCATACAGAAATAAGGAACCGACTATCAGTTTGAAAATAATATAATAAAATGAGAACTCCCTGTATCAACCAGGAGCCAAAGGAGAGCCCCAGACTTCCTCTGTACCAACCAGGGGCCAAAGGAGGAAGCCCTTCGAATATTAGAAGATCTCGTAATACCGGCTAATAGAGAATATAATAAATAAATGAAATAGCTCTAATACCTCACATATGGCACACACACTCTAAAACTAAGACGTCGGCGTTAATTACTCAAGAAGAGGATTATAATACTAATATATATATATAATAGTATGGGGATTGAAAATAATTTTTTGATGGCACGACGAGTCATCAAGTGATGAACTCGCTAGTGAGCGTTAGTCGGATGTCCTTAAGGACATCCCGATGAGTGGACCCCACAACCTTTTCAGTCTACTATAGTGAGTGCTAGTTTAGTATACGTTTTTCTGCAAATTTAGCATACCTTTTCTCTCATTGCTTATCTCGTAAGTATGAGACCCAAAGCAGTCTTTCCTTTCTTTACTTATTGTGTGTGGTTTTTACTTCAGTCATGAAGTTGTTTTGCTTCGAGCTTCTCCCATGAGAGATAATGGCTTTGAGGTTCTTTACCGCTTCTGTCATTCAGACTGCATCTATAGATCGTTTCCTAAGATTCGGGCGCAATCGTTATCGTACATAATCCACCTGTCACGATGTCCTCAGACTACATCCAATCTAAGATCCACCGCCCCGACACTCAGCACTTCCGACAAAATACATATAGTATTGAATACGCTTCTACCTATAAATATCTTATAACCTATATGATTCGTATATCGGATCTCAAATGTAGTATGAATGCAAATGACATGCAATGCATGTTGGTCTCAATATTTGGTTGCCGGTATGCAAATATGTTTAAGTTCTACAGACCTGTTTAATTTAGGGTAATTATTGGTACCTCAGTTTAGATAAAAGAAAAGGAAAGGTAGAGACCAGGTTCCTTCATCTTAGACAAGGATATAAATCCCAGAAATCCGCACCTGAGAGATATGGAGAGAGGCGTGGAGTCGACTCTACTCCAGGTGCAGCTCTGACGCGTCCGCGCCTATGACAGTATCGACGGCGTCAATAACAGTCTCGTCATCTGCGAGCGGATATGAGTCAGCTAATTCTCCTAATTTGACGATGGGGCTCTATCAGTTTATTTGTTGTTGATTTGCTAAGTTGTTTAATTTAAAAAGACAAGGTCTATATGTTGAGACGTCCTTGATGCTCCTAACTCAATTTATTTAATACATTAACTAAGTCCAACTCTTGTGCAATGTCCTGACTGCACAGCGAGCGTGTGAAGGTTATCTCATACTTTTATTTATTTATTAATTCTAGTGTGAGTCACATGTGTCTTATGGTATTAAAGTAAACTACGACGTCAGGACGATATTCTACATAACATCAATAAAAGAACAACACGAAGAAAGCATGTTATAAATTCAACCACTTTTAGTTGGACTGTTAATTAAAACTAAGCAAAGAAGAAAGAAAATATTCTAATAAGTATATATGTATGTTAATATTGTGATTATAGAGAAATTGATCAATATATGTTAATATATATAACTTTACTTAGTCCGATTATGTTGGTGGTGTTCAGTAATGAATTATTATTCATATATATATATATATATATTATTCATTTAGTCTTATAATTAATTAATCATATCACTATACTTACTAAATATTTAGTTATTTAATCAAAACATTGCGTATAATCTAAGCCCTATGTCATTTGCTAACTACGTCGTTGTACCTAATTAACTATTCTATTATATAACTATGTCGTATATTAGACGTTGTATTATTTTGTGCTACATATAGTATAGAAAAGATATAGAAAAGATATAAGAAACTCAAATAAACAGATGTGGGTCCCATTTTAATTTATATTTTATTTTTGTGTTAAATATATGTATAACGTTCATTATTTTAAATATTATTCATTATTATTTGTTACAACCTTTATTTATTATAAAATTTTGTTTATTATGTATGTTGGTTCAACCATTATGAAATATTTTATTTATTAACACGTAAAATTTTATTATAAGTTAATCATTTTTTGTCGAGTTCAAAATTTTACGGATTTCACACAAATCATAAAAAAATCGCATACGAATTTCATCACAACAAATCAAAAGTAAAAAGTTAAGAAAAAGAAATTGATAAAATCGAATCTCTCCTATAATCGTCTCCCTCTTGTTTATGTGTTATTCTTCCTTTAGATGTAAGACATTCTAATGTGGTAGTTTCCAAATAAGTTTCAGAAATACGGATGAGCTTCTTATTTAGTAATTTTGCTTCAGAGTTTTTTATTTAGCAACTTTGCTTTAGACTTTATAACTCTGACGTAGCTTAATCATTGGCTAAAATTGATCGATCTTTCATAGCATTAGTAGTATTTACTGACGTGAGAATTAAGAAATTTTAATTTTTTAGTTTCAAGAATGGAGAATTTAGAAACTAAAGAAAGATTAAATTTCTAAAGCTGATGTGATAATTATTTAGAAACTTCAAGAGTTTCAAAAATAGAGATGCTTTTATAAAAAGAAAGAGTGATAAGGTTGTAAACAATTTCTATCAATCCGTTCGATCGACTCGATCCGTATTTTATCGGGTTTGAGGTGTGTCGAATTGAATAAGAATTCTGATTTTGATAGATCTATTATTATGGATGGGATTAAAAGTGTGTTCTAGACAGTAAGAGAGATTATGCAGGAGATATATGACAATGGTTCCCTCGTAATAGTGCAAATGACAAAGTGCTGGAAAAGAGTAGGCAATCTAGACGCAGGTGCAACACTTTACTTCGTATTCTTAGTTATGAACTGCTTTCATTATCGGAACACTGTAAATAACATTGTAATTACTATCATTGATTAATGAAAATTTTGGAGCAAAGATTCCATCTTTTTCTCAGAAAAATAAGGCGAAATTTTTGTATACTCTTTAAAAGTTTCAAAATTACGTATTTTCTCTTCTAAATTAGAATATTATGTATTTCCACTTCAAAATTTAAAAAATTCACAAATTTAGCCATTTCAATGTTTTATATTAGAACTCATTTTAAATGGGTAAAATATCCATTTTATCCTTCATTAAAAGCATTAAAAAAATACAACTTTTTAATGAAAAAAATTAATCTTGTATTTAATCTATTTTTTAGGACAAATTAGTCATTTTGTACTCTTGACGGAAGCGTTTTCAATCAACAGTACAAATTATATCTGGTAACTGTTAGAATTAGGGTTGAGGCTTAAAGCGCAAGATTAAGGTCAAATTTCTAGGCGAAAGCGTTTTCAATCAACAATTTCAAATTAAAAGCTTTAGACCTTAATCACCTAGACAAAAAATAGAGCAAGCAATTTCTAGAAGTATTAGGGCAAATCACAAATCAACAAAGAGCAAAGTAAAAACGAGTGAGAGTGAAGAGAGAGCAATTGAAAAAATACCACAAAGCATCTTATACTTCTACGATAAGTGTTTCTGATTAGAATAGTTTATTTAAGGGCGGTAACCATTAAAGAAAGCACCACAAAGCATTTTATCCTACTACAAGAAGTGTTTCAAATTAGACTACTTCATTTATGGGTAATATCGTTTCAAGAAAACCCCACAAAGTATCATAACATACTACGAGAAGTGTTTGTTCTTCAAATACTTCATTTAAGGATGGTAACATTTTACTAAAACACCACGAAGGTGCATAGACTACCACTCTAGGTGCATCATGTATGAGTACTTAATTTATGGGCAGTAAACAACTAAGAAAACACAACAAAGCATCTTACCCTACTACAAGAATATTTCTGATATGGATATTTTGTTTATTGGAGATAACTATTCAAGAAACCACCACAAAGCATCTAATCTTACTAAGAGAAGTGTTTATATGATTAGTGTACTTCAATTATGGGTGATATCCTTTCAAGAAACTCCACAAAGCATCGTATCTTACTACGAGAAGAGTTTCTCCTCTGAGTACTACATTTAAGTGTGGTAACATTCATTAAAACACAATGAAGAAGCATAGAATAACCCTCTAAGTGTTTCATGTCTGAGTACTCAATTTATGGGTCGTAAACAATCAAGAAACACCACAAATCATCTTATCCACTACGGGAAGTGTTGCTGATCTTAGTACTTCATTTGTGGTTGATAATCATTAAAGAAAACACCACAAAACATCTTATCATTCTACGATAAGTGTTTCTGATCAGAGTACTTCATTTATGAGTGGTAACCTTTAAAGAAAACACAACAAAGCATCTTATCCTACTACGAGAATTGTTTCAGATTAGATTATTTCATTAATGGATGGTAACGTTTCAAGAAAGGCCCACAAAACATCATAGCTTACTACGAGAAGCGTGTGTTCTTCAAATACTTCTTTTAAGGGTGGTAACCTTTCGCTAAAACACCACGAAGAAGCTTAGATTACCACTCTAGATTACCACGAAGTAGCATCTTATCCTACTGCGAGAAGTGTATCTGATCTGAATATTTCGTTTATTGGAGGTAACAATTCAAGAAACCACCACAAAAAATCTTATCCACTAAGAGAAGTTTTTCTGATCAGTGTACTTAATTTATGGTTGGTATCCATTCAAGAAAACTCCACAAAGCATCATATACTACTACGAGAAGAGTTTTATTTCTAAGTGCTTCATGTCTGAGTACTTAATTTATGGAAGGTAAACAATCCAAAAAACACCACAAAGCATATTATTCTACTGCGAGAAGTGTTTTTGATCTGAATACTTCGTTTATTGGAGGTAACCATTCAAGAAACCACCTCAAAGCATCTTATCCTACTACGAGAAGTGTTTCTAATCAGTGCACTTCATTTATGGGTGATAAACAATCGAGAAACACCACAAATCATCTAATCCTGCTACGGAAAGTGTTTCTAATCTGAGTTTTCATTTGTGGGTGGTAACCATTAAAAAAAACACCACAAAGCATTTTATCCTTCTACGAGAAGAGTCTCTGATCAGAATAGTTTATTTAAGGGTGGTAAACATTAAAGGAAGCACCACAAAGTATCTTATCCTACTACGAGAAGTGTTTCAGATCAGACTACTTCATTTAGGGGTGGTAACGTTTCAAGAAAAACCCACAAAGCATCATAGCCTACTACGAGAAATGTTTGTTCTTCAAATACTTCATTTAAGGGTGGTAGCCTTTCACTAAAATACCACGAAAGCGCATAGATTACCACTCTAAGTGCTTCATGTGTGAGTACTTAATTTATGGGAGGTAAACAATCAAGAAAACACCACAAAGCACCTTATCCTACTACCGAAAGTGTCTCTGATTCGAGTACTTCGTTTATTGGAGGTAACCACTCAAGAAACCACCACAAAGCATCTAATCTTACTAAGAGAAGTGTTTCTGAATTGTGTACTTCATTTATGGGTGGTATACTTTCAAGAAGCTCCACAAAGCATCGTATCTTACTACGAGAATAGTTTCTTCTCTGAGTACTACATTTAAGTGTGGTAACATTTATTAAAACACAATGAAGAAGCATAGAATAACCCTCTAAGTGTTTCATGTATGAGTACTCAATTTATGGGTCGTAAACAATCAAGAAACACCACAAATCATCTTATCTGCTACTAGAAGTGTTTCTGATCCGAGGACTTCATTTATGAGTGGTATCCTTTAAAGAAAACACAACAAATCATCTTATCATACTTAGAGAAGCATTTCAGATCAGATTACTTCATTTTTGAGTGGTAACATTTCTAGAAAACCCCACAAAGCATCATAGCCTACTACGAGAATTATATGTTCTTCAAATACTTCATTTAAGGGTGGTAACCTTTCAATAAAATACCACCAAAGCGCATAGATTACCACTCTAAGTGCTTAATGTCTGAGTACTTAATTTATGGGAGGTAAACAATCAAGAAAACACCACAAATCACCTTATCCTACTACCGAAAGTGTCTCTGATTCGAGTACTTCGTTTATTGGAGGTAACCACTCAAGAAACCACCACAAAGCATCTAATCTTACTAAGAGTTCTGATTTGTGTACTTCATTTATGGGTGGTATCCTTTCAAGAAGCTCCACAAAGCATCGTATCTTACTACGAGAAGAGTTTCTTCTCTGAGTACTACATTTAAGTATGGTAACATTCATTAAAATACAATAAAGAAGCGTAGAATAACCTTCTAAGTGTTTCATCTCTGAGTACTCAATTTATGGGTCGTAAACAATCAAGAAACACCACAAATCATCTTATCCGCTACGAGAATGTTTCTGATCTGAGGACTTCATTTATGGGTGGTAACCTTTAAAGAAAAACAACAAATCATCTTATTATACTACGAGAAGTATTTCAGATCAGATTACTTCATTTTTGAGTGGTAACATTTCTAGAAAACCCCACAAAGCATCCTAGCCTACTACGAGAAGTATATGTTCTTCAAATACTTCATTTAAGGGTGGTAACCTTTCAATAAAATACCACCAAAGCGCATAGATTACCACTCTAAGTGTTTTATGTCTGAGTACTTAATTTATGGGAGGTAAACAATCAAGAAAACACCCCAAAGCACCTTATTCTACTACCGAAAGTTTCTCTGATCTGAGTACTTCGTTTATTTGAGGTTACCATTCAAGAAACCACCACAAAACATCTAATTTTACTAAGAGAAGTGTTTCTGATTTGTGTACTTCATTTATGGGTGGTATCCTTTCAAGAAGCTCCACAAAGCATCGTATCTTACTACGAGAAGAATTTCTTCTCTGAGTACTACTAAATTTAAGTGTGCAAACATTCATTAAAACACAATGAAGAATAACCCTCTAAGTGCTTCATGTCTGAGTACTCAATTTATGGGTCGTAAACAATCAAGAAACACCACAAATCATCTTATCCGCTACGAGAAGTGTTTCTGACCATAGGACTTCATTTATGGGTGATAACCTTTAAAGAAAACACAACAAATCATCTTATCATAATACGAGAAGTATTTCAAATCAGATTACTTCATTTTTGAGTGGTAACAATTCTAGAAAACCACACAAAGCATCATAGCCTACTACGAGAAGTATATGTTCTTCAAATACTTTATTAAGGGTGGTAACCTTTCAATAAAATACCACCAAAGAGCACATATTACAACTCTAAGTGCTTAATGTCTGAGTACTTAATTTATGAGAGGTAAACAATCAAGAAAACACCAAAAAACACTTTATCCTACTACCGAAAGTGTCTCTGATCTGAGTACTTCGTTTATTTGAGGAAACCATTAAAGAAACCACCACAAAGCATCTAATCTTACTAAGAGAAGTGTTTCTGATTTGTGTACTTCATTTATGGGTGGTATCGTTTCAAGAAGCTCCACAAAGCACCGTATCTTACTACGAGAAGAATTTCTTCTCTGAGTACTACTACATTTAAGTATGGTAACATTCATTAAAACACAATAAAGAAGCGTAGAATAACCTTCTAAGTGTTTCAGGTCTGAGTACTCAATTTATGGGTCGTAAACAATCAAGAAACACCACAAATCATCTTATCCGCTACGAGAAGTGTCTCTGATCAGATGACTTCATTTATGGGTGGTATCCTTTAAAGAAAACACAACAAATCATCTTATCATAAGACGAGAAGTATTTCAGATCAGATTACTTCATTTATGAGTGGTAACGTTTCTAGAAAACACCACAAAGCATCAAAGCCTACTACGAGAAGTGTTTGTTCTTGAAATATTTCATTTAAGTGTGGTAACCTTTCAATAAAATACCACCAAAGAGCATAGATTACCACTCTAAATGCTTCATGTCTGAGTACTTAATTTATGGGAGGTAACAATCAAGAAAACATCACAAAGCACCTTATCCTACTATCGAAAGTGTCTCTGATTTGAGTACTTCGTTTATTTGAGGTAACCATTCAAGAAACCACCACAAAGCATCTAATCTTACTAAGAGAAGTGTTTCTGATTTGTGTACTTCATTTATGGGTGGTATCCTTTCAAGAAGCTCCACAAAGCATCGTATCTTACTACGAGAAGAGTTTCTTCTCTAAGTACTACTATATTTAAGTGTGCTAACATTAATTAAAACACAATGAAGAAGCATAAAATAACCCTCTAAGTGTTTCATGTCTGAGTACTCAATTTATGGGTCGTAAACAATCAAGAAACACCACAAATCATCTTATCCACTACGAGAAGTGTTTCTGATCAGATGACTTCATTTATGGGTGGTAACCTTTAAAGAAAACACAACAAATCATCTTATCATACTACGAGAAGTATTTCAGATCAGATTACTTCATTTTTGAGTGGTAACATTTCTAGAAAACCCCACAAAGAATCATAGCCTACTACGAGAAGTATATGTTCTTCAAATACTTCATTTAAGGGTGGTAACCTTTCAATAAAATACCACCAAAGCGCATAGATTACCACTCTAAGTGCTTAATGTCTGAGTACTTAATTTATGGGATGTAAACAATCAATAAAACACCACAAAGCACCTTATTCTACTATCGAAAGTGTCTCTGATTTGAGTACTTCGTTTATTTGAGGTAACCACTCAAGAAACCACCACAAAGCATCTAATCTTACTAAGAGAAGTGTTTCTGATTTGTGTACTTCATTTATGGGTGGTATCCTTTCAAGAAGCTCCACAAAGCATCGTATCTTACTACGAGAAGAGTTTCTTCTCTGAGTACTACTATATTTAAGTGTGCTAACATTAATTAAAACACAATGAAGAAGCATAGAATAACCCTCTAAGTGCTTCATGTCTGAGTACTCAATTTATGGGTCGTAAACAATCAAGAAACACCACAAATCATCTTATCCACTACGAGAAGTGTTTCTGATCAGAGGACTTCATTTATGGGTGGAAACCTTTAAAGAAAACACAACAAATCATCTTATCATACTACGAGAAGTATTTCAGATCAGATTACTTCATTTAAGAGTGGAAACTTCAAGAAAACCCAACAAAGCAGCATAGCCTACTACGAGAAGTGTTTGTTCTTCAAATACTTCATTTAAGGGTGGTAGTCTTTCACTAAAATACCACGAAAGCGCATAGAATACCACTCTAAGTGATTCATGTCTGAGTACTTCATTTATGGGAGGTAACAATCAGGAAAACACCACAAAGCACCTTATCCTACTACGGGAAGTGTCTCTGATCTGAGTACTTCGTTTATTTGAGGTAACCATTCAAGAAACCACCACAAAGAATCTAATCTTACTAAGAGAAGTGTTTCTGATTTGTGTACTTCATTTATCCTTTCAAGAAGCTCCACAAAGCATCGTATCTTACTACGAGAATAGTTTCTTCTCTGAGTACTACATTTAAGTATGGTAACATTCATTAAAACACAATGAAGAAGCATAGAATAACCCTCTAAGTGTTTCATGTATGAGTACTCAATTTATGGGTCGTAAACAATCAAGAAACACCACAAATCATCTTATCCACTACGAGAAGTGTTTCTGATCAGAGGACTTAATTTGTGGGTGGTAACCTTTAAAGAAAACACAACAAATCATCTTATCATACTTCGAGAAGCATTTCAGATCAGATTACTCCATTTTTTAGTGGTAACATTTCTAGAAAATCCGACAAAGCATCATAGCCTACTACGAGAAGTGTATGTTCTTCAAATACTTCATTTAAGTGTGGTAACCTTTCAATAAAAAACCACCAAAGCGCATAGATTACCACTCTTAGTGCTTAATGTCTGAGTACTTAATTTATGGGATGTAAATAATCAAGAAAACACCACAAAGCACCTTATCCTACTACCGAAAGTGTCTCTGATCTGAGTACTTCGTTTATTTGAGGTAACCATTCAAACAACCACCACAAAGCATCTAATCTTACTAAGAGAAGTGCTTCTCATTTGTGTACTTCATTTATGGGTGGTATCCTTTCAAGAAGATCCACAAAGCATCGTATCTTACTACGAGAAGAGTTTCTTCTCTGAGTACTACATTTAAGTGTGCTAACATTCATTAAAACACAATAAAGAAGCGTAGAATAACCTTCTAAGTGTTTCTGATTTCAGTACTTCATTTATTAGAGGTAACCATTAAAGAAAACACAAAAAAAACATCTTATCATACTACGTGAAGTGTTTCAGATCAGATTACTTCATTTATGAGTGGTAATGTTTCAAGAAAACCCCACAAAGCATCATATCCTACTATTAGAAGTGTTTGTTTTTTTCAAATACTTCATTTAAGGTGGTAACCTTTCAATAAAATACCACCAAAGAGCATAGATAACTACTCTAAGTGCTTAATGTGTGAGTACTTAATTTATGGGAGGTAAACCATCAAGAAAACACCACAAATCACCTTATCCTACTACGGGAAGTGTCTCTGATCTGAGTAATTCGTTTATTGGAGGTAACCATTCAAGAAACCACCACAAAGCATCTAATCTTACTAAGAGAAGTGTTTCTGAATTGTGTACTTCATTTATGGGTGGTATCCTTTCAAGAAGCTCCACAAAGCATCGTATCTTACTGCGAGAATAGTTTCTTCTCTGAGTACTACATTTAAGTGTGGTAACATTCATTAAAACACAATGAAGAAGAATAGAATAACCCTCTAAGTGCTTCATGTCTGAGTACTCAATTTATGGGTCGTAAACAATCAAGAAACACCACAAATCATCTTATCCACTACGAAGAGTGTTTCTTGATCAGAGGACTTCATTTATGGGTGGTAACCTTTAATGAAAATACAATAAATTATCTTATCATACTACAAGAAGCATTTCAGATCAGATTACTTCATTTTTGAGTGGTAACATTTCTAGAAAACCCCCACAAAGCATCATAGCCTACTACGAGAATTATATGTTCTTCAAATACTTCATTTAAGGGTGGTAACATTTCAATAAAATACCACCAAAGTGCATAGATTACCACTCTAAGTGCTTAATGTCTGAGTACTTAATTTATGGGAGGTAAACAATCAAGAAAACACCACAAATCACCTTATCCTACTACCGAAAGTGTCTCTGATTCGAGTACTTCGTTTATTGGAGGTAACCACTCAAGAAACCACCACAAAGCATCTAATCTTACTAAGAGAAGTGTTTCTGAATTGTGTACTTCATTTATGGGTGGTATCCTTTCAAGAAGCTCCACAAAGCATCGTATCTTACTGCGAGAATAGTTTCTTCTCTGAGTACTACATTTAAGTGTGGTAACATTCATTAAAACACAATGAAGAAGCATAGAATAACCCTCTAAGTGTTTCATGTCTGAGTACTCAATTTATGGGTCGTAAACAATCAAGAAACACCACAAATCATCTTATCCGCTACTAGAAGTGTTTCTGATCCGAGGACTTCATTTATGGGTATCCTTTAAAGAAAACACAACAAATCATCTTATCATACTTCGAGAAGCATTTCAGATCAGGTTACTTCATTTTTGAGTGGTAACATTTCTAGACAACCCCACAAAGCATCATAGCCTACTGTGAGAAGTATATGTTCTTCAAATACTTAATTTAAGGTTGGTAACCTTTCAATAAAATACCACCAAAGCGCATAGATTACCACTCTAAGTGATTCATGTCTGAGTACTTAATTTATGGGAGGTAAATAATCAAGAAAACACCACAAAACACCTTATCCTACTACCGAAAGTGTCTCTGATCTGAGTACTTCGTTTATTTGAGGTAACCATTCAAGAAACCACCACAAAGCATCTAATCTTACTAAGAGAAGTGTTTCTGATTTGTGTACTTCATTTATGGGTGGTATCGTTTCAAGAAGCTCCACAAAGCATCGTATCTTACTACGAGAAGAGTTTCTTCTCTGAGTACTACATTTAAGTATGGTAACATTAATTAAAACACAATGAAGAAGCATAGAATAACCCTCTAAGTGTTTCATGTCTGAGTACTCAATTTATGGGTCGTAAACAAACAAGAAACACCACAAATCATCATATCCACTACGGGAAGTGTTTCTGATCTGAGTACTTCGTTTATTGGAGGTAACCATTAAAGAAAAACAAAAAAGTATCTTATTATACTACAAGAAGTTTTTCAGATCAGATTACTTCATTTATGAGTGATAATGTTTCAATAAAGCCCTACAAAGCATCATAGCCTACAACGGGAAGTGTTTATGATCTGAGTACTTCATTTGTGGGTGGTAACAAAAAAAAAGACCCCACAAAGCATCTTATCATTCTACGAGAAGTGTTTCTGATCAGAGCACTTCATTTATTGGTGGTAACCTTTAAAGAAAACACAACAAATCATCTTATCGTACTACGAGAAGTGTTTCAGATCAGATTACTTCATTTATGAGTGGTAACGTTTCTAGAAAACCCCACAAAGGATCATAGTCTACTATGAGAAGTGTTTTTTCTTGAAATACTTCATTTCAGTATGACCATTCACTAAAATACCACGAAGGAGCATAGATTACCACTCTAGGTGCTTCATGTCTGAGTAGTTCATTTACGTGCGGTAAACAATCAAGAAAACACCACAAAACACCTTATCCTACTGCGAGAAGTGTCTCTGATTTGAGTACTTCGTTTATTAGAGGTAACCATTCAATAAACCACCACAAAGCATCTTATCTTACTACGAGAAGTGTTTCTGATTTGTGTACTTCATTTATGGGTGGTATCCTTCCAAGAAGCTCCACAAAGTATCGTATCTTACTACGAGAAGAGTTTCTTCTCAGAGTACTACATTTAAGTGTTGTAACATTCATTAAAACACAATGAAGAAGCATAGAATAACCCTCTAAGTGCTTCATGTCTGAGTACTCTATTTAAACAATCAAGAAACACCACAAATCATCTTATCGACTATACGAAGTGTTTCTGATCTGAGTACATCATTTGTGGGTAGTAACCATTAATGAATACACCAGAAAGCATCTTATTCTTCCACGAGAAGTGTTTCTTATCAGAGTACTTTATTTATGAGTGGTAACCATTAAGTAAAAATACCACAAAGCATCTTATCATACTACGAGAAGTGTTTCATATCAGATTACTTCATTTATGGGTGGTAACTTTTTAGAAAACTCCACAAAGCATCATAGCCTACTACGAGAAGTGTTTGTTGTTCAAATACTTTATTTAAGGGTGGTAATCTTTCACTAAAATACCACGAAGGAGCATAGATTACCACTCTAAGTGCTTCATTTCTGAGTACTTAATTTATTGGAGCTAACCATTTAAGAAACCACCACAATGCCTCATATCTTACTACGAGAAGTGTTTTTGATCAGTGCACTTCATTTATGGGTGGTATCCTTCCAAGAAAACTCCACAAAGCATTATATCCTCCTACGAGAAGAGTTTCTTCTCTGAGTACTTCATTTATGTGCTGCAACATTCATTAAAACACAATGAAGAAGCATAGAATACCCTTCCAAGTTGTGCATGTCTGAGTACTCCATTTATGGGTGGTATACAATTAAGAAACACCACAAATCATCTTATCCACTACGAGAAGTGTTTCTGATCTGAGTACTTCATTTGTTGGTGGTAACCATTCAAGAAAACACCACAAAGCATCTTATCCTTCCACGAAAAGTGTTTCTGATCAGAGTACTTTATTTATGGGTGGTAACCATTAAAGAAAACACAAAAGAAAACCGGCAAAGCTTCTTATTATTCTACAAGAAGTGTTTCTGATCAGAGTACTTCATTTATGGATGGTAACCTTTAAAGAAAACATAACAAATCATCTTATCATACTACGACAAGTGTTTCAGATCAGATTACTTCATTTATGAGTGGTAACGTTTCTAGAAAACCACACAAAGCATTAAAGCCTACTACGAGAAGTGTTTGTTCTTGAAATACTTCATTTAAGGGTGGTAACCTTTCACTAAAATAATACGAAGGAGCATTGAATTTCACTCTAAGTGCTTCATGTCTGAGTACTGAATTTATGGGAGGTAAACATCTTATTCTACTACAGGAAGCGTCTCTGATCTGAGTACTTCGTTTATTTGAGGTAACCATTCAATAAACCACCACAAAGCATCTAATCTTACTAAGAGAAGTGTTTCTGATAAGTGTATTTCATTTATGGATGGTATCCTTTCAAGAAACTCCATAAAGCATCATATCTTACTACGGGAAGAGTTTCTTCTCTAAGTACTACATTTAAGTGTGGTAACATTTATTACAACACAATGAAGAAGCATAGAATATATCTCTAAGTGCTTCATGTCTGAGTACTCAATTTATGGGTCGTAAACAAAAAAGAAACACCACAAATCATCTTATCCACTACGGGAAGTGTTTTTGATCTGAGTACTTCATTTATTGAAGGTAACCATTAAAGAAAACACAAACTATAAAAAACATCTTATCATACTACGAGAAGTGTTTCAGATCAGATTACATTTATGAGTGGTAATGTTTCAAGAAATCACCACAAAACATCATAGCCTACTACTTGAAGTGTTTGTTCTTCAAATACATTTTTTAAGGGTGGTACCCTTTCACTAAAACACCACGTAGCATAGATTACCACTCTAGGTGCTTCATGTCTGAGTAGTTCATTTACGGGCGGTAAACAATCAAGAAAACACCACAAAGCATCTTATCCTACTACGAGAAGTGTTTCTCATCTGAATACGTTTATTGGAGGTAACCATTCAAGAAACCACCACAAAACATCTTATCCTACTCGAGAAGTGTTTATGTTCTGTGCACTTCATTTATGGGTGTTATTCTTCCAAGAAAATTTCAGAAAGCATCATATCCTCCTACGAGAAGAGTTTCTACTCTAAGTACTTTATTTAAGTGTGGTAACCATTCACAAAAATACAATGAAGAAGCAGAAATACCTCTCTAAGTGATTCATGTCTATGTACTTCATTTATGGGTGGTATCCTTTCAAGAAGCTCCAAAAAACATCGTATCTTACTACGAGAAGAGTTTCTTCTCTGAGTACTACATTTAAATGTGGTTACATTCATTAAAACACAATGAAGAAACATAGAATAACCCTGTAAGTGCTTCATGTCTGAGTACTCAATTTATGGATCGTAAACAATCAAGAAACACCACAAATCATCTTATCCACTACGAGAAGTGTTTCTGGTCTGTGTACTTAATTTCTGGGTGGTAGCCATTTAAGAAAACACCACAAAGCATCTTGTCCTTCCAAGAGAAGTGTTTCTGATGAGAGTACTTTATATATGGGTGGTAACCATTAAAGAAAACACAAAAACCATCTAATCATACTACAAAAAGTGTTTCATATCAAATTACTTCATTTATGAGTGGTACCGTTTCTAGAAAACCCCACAAAGCATCATAGCCTACTACGAGAAGTGTTTGTTCTTAAAATACTTCATTTAAGGGTGGTAACCTTTCACTAAAATACCACGAAGGAGCATAGATTATCACTCTAAGTGCTTCATGTCTGAGTACTTAATATATGGGAGGTAAACAATAAAAAAAACACCACAAACCATCATATCCTACTACGGGAAGCGTCTCTGATCTGAGTGCTTTGTTTATTTGAGGTAACCATTTAAGAAACCACCACAATGTATGTTATCCTACTACGAGAAGTGTTTCTGATCAGTGCACTTCATTTATGGGTGGCCTCCTTCCAAGAAAAGTCCAGAAAGCATCATATCCTACTATGAGAAGAGCTTCTTCTCTGAGTACTTCATTTAAGTGTGGTAACCATTCACAAAATTACAATGAAGAAACAAAAATTCCTCTCTAAGTGCTTCGTGTCTATGTACTCCATTTATGGATAGTAAACAATCAAGAAACACCACAAATCATCTTATCCACTACGGGAAGTGTTTCTGATCTGAGTACTTCATTTGTGAGTGGTAACCATTCAAGAAAACACCACAAAGCATCTTATTCTACCACGAAAAGTGTTTCTGATCAGAGTACTTTATTTATGGGTGGTAACATTTCAAGAAAACCCCACAAAGCATCATAGTCTACTACGAGAAGTATTTGTTGTTTAAATACTTCATTTAAGGGTGGTAATCTTTCACTAAAATACCACGAAGGAGCATAGATTATCACTCTAAGTGCTTCATGTGTGAGTACTTAATTTATTGGAGCTAAACATTTAAGAAACCATCACAATGCATTTTATCCTACTACGAGAAGTGTTTCTGATTTGTGCACTTTATTTATGGGTGGTATCATTCCATGAAAACTCCAGAAAGCATTATATCCTCCTACTAGAAGAGTTTCTTCTCTGAGTTCTTCATTTATGTGCGGTAACATTCATTAAAACACAATGAAGAAGCATAGAATACCCCTCCAAGTCCTTCATATCTGAGTACTCCATTTATGGGTGGTAAACAATCAAGAAACACCACAAATCATCTTATCCACTACGAGAAGTGTTTTTGATATGTGTACTTCATTTGTTGGTGGTAACCATTCAAGAAAACACCACAAAGAATCTTATCCTTCCACGAGAAGTGTTTCTGGTCAGAGTACTTTATTTATGGGTGGTAACCATTAAAGAAAACACAAAAAAGCATCTTATCATACTACAAGAAGTGTTTCAGATCAGATTACTTAATTTCTGAGTGGTAACGTTTCTAGAAAACCCCACAAAAGCATCCTAACCTACTACGAGAAGTGTTTGTTCTTCAAATACTTCATTTAAGGGTGGTAACCTTTCAATAAAATACCACGAAAGCGCATAGATTACCACTCTAAATGCTTCATGTCTGAGTACTTAATTTATGGGAGGTAAACAATCAAGAAAACACCACAAAGCACCTTATCCTACTACGAGAAGGCGTGTCTCTGATCTTAGTACTTTGTTTATTGGAGGTAACCATTCAAGAAACAATTACAATATATCTTATCCTATTACGAGAAGTGTTTCTGATCAGTACACTTCATTTATGGGTGGTATCCTTCAAAGAAAAGTTCATAAATCATCATATCCTACTACGAGAAGATCTTCTTCTTTGAGTACTTCATTTAAGTGTGGTAACCATTCACTAAAATACAATGAAGAAGAAGAAATACCTCTAAGTGCTTCATGTCTATCTACTCCATTTACGGGTGGTAAACAATCGAGAAACACCACAAATCATCTTATCATACTACAAAAAGTGTCTAATCTGAGTATTCATTTGTGAGTGGTAACCATTAAAGAAAACACCACAAAGCATCTTATCCTTCCACGAGAAGTGTTTCTAATCAGAGTACTTTATTTATGGGTGGTAACCATTAAAGAAAAAACAAAAAAGAATTTTATCATACAACAAGAAGTGTTTCAGATCAGATTACTTCATTTATGAGTGGTAACATTTCTAGAAAACCCAACAAAGCATCATAGCTTACTACGAGAAGTGTTTGTTCTTCAAATACTTCATTTAAGTGGTAACCTTTCACTAAAATACCACGAAAGTGCATAGATTACCACTATATGTGTTTCATGTTTGAGTACTTAATTTATAGGAGGTAAACAATCAAGAAATTACCAAAAAGCACCTTATCCTACTACAAGAAGCGTCTCTGATCAGAGTACTTCGTTTATTGGGGGTAACCATTCAAGAAACCACCACAAAGCATCTAATCTTACTACGAGAAGTGTTTCTGATTAGTGTACTTCATTTATGGGTGGTAACGTTTCTAGAAAACCCCACAAAGCATCATAGCCTACTACGAGAAGTGTTTGTTTTTGAAATACTTCATTTAAGTGTGGTAACATTTCACTAAAATACCACGAAGGAGCATATATTACCACTCTAAGTGTTTCATGTCTGAGTACATAATTTATGGGAGGTAAACCATCAAGAAAACACCACAAAGCACCTTATCCTACTACGGGAAGTGTCTCTGATCTGAGTACTTCGTTTATTGGAGGTAACCATTCAAGAAACCACCACAAAGCATCTAATCTTACTAAGTGAAGTGTTTCTGATTTGTGTACTTCATTTATGGGTGGCATCCTTTCAAGAAGCTCCACAAAGCATCGTATCTTACTACGAGAAGAGTTTCTTCTCTGAGTATTACATTTAAATGTGGTAACATTCATTAAAACACAATGAAGAAGCACATAATAACCCTCTATTTGCTTCATCTCTGAGTACTCAAGTTTTGGGTCGTAAACAATCAAGAAATACCACAAATCATCTTATCCACTACGGGAAGTGTTTCTGTTCTTTGTACTTCATTTGTGGGTGGTAACCATTAAAGAAGACACCACAAAGCTTCATATCATTCTACAAGAAGTGTTTCTGATCAAAGTACTTCATTTATGGGTGGTAACCTTTAAGGAAAACACAACAAAACATCTTGTCCTACTAAGAGAAGTTTCAGATCAGATTATTTCAATTATGGGTGGTGACAATTCAGGAAAGCCCCACATAACATCATAGCCTACTATGAGAAGTGTTTATTCTTCAAATACTTCTTTTAAGGGTGGTAAACGTTCACTAAAACACCACGAAGTAGCATAGATTACCACTCTTGGTGCTTCATGTCTGAGTAGTTCATTTACGGGCGGTAAACAATCAAGAAAATACCACAAAGCATCTTATCATACTGCGAGAAGTTTGCTGATCTGAATACATCGTTTATTGGAGGTAACCATTCTAGAAACCACCACAAGGCATCTTATCCTCTAAGAGAAGTGTTTCTGATCAGTGTACTTCATTTATGGGTGATATCTTTTCATGAAAACTCCAAAATAATCATATCATACTACGAGAAGAGTTTCTTCTCAGAGTACTTCATTTAAGTGCGGTAACATTCATTAAAACACAATGAAAAAGCATATAATTTCCCTCTAAGTCCTTCATGTCTTAGTACTTCATTTATGGGTGGTAAACAATCAAGAAACACCACAAATCATCTTATTCACTACGGGAAGTGTTTCTGATTTGAGTACTTCAGTTGTGGGTGGTAACCATTCAAGAAAACACCACAAAACATCTTATTCTTCCACGACAAGTGTTTCTTATCAGAGTACTTTATTTATGGATGGTAACCATTAAAGAAAACACAAAAAAACATCTTATCATACTATGAAAAGTGTTTCAGATCAGTTTACTTCATTTTTGAGTGGTAACGTTTCTAGAAAACCCCACAAAGTATCATAGCCTACTACAAGAAGTGTTTGTTCTTTAAATACCTCATTTAAGGATGGTAATATTTTACTAAAATACCACGAAGGAGCATAGATTACCACTATAAATGCTTCATGTCTGAGTACTTAATTTATGAGAGGTAAACAATCAAGATAACACCACAAAGCATTTTATTCTATTACGAAAAGCGTCTCTAATCTGAGTACTTTGTTTATTTGAGGTAACCATTCAAGAAACCACCACAATGTATCTTATCCTACTACGAAACGTGTTTCTGATCAGTGCACTTCATATATGGGTAGTATCCTTTCAAGAAAAGTCCATAAATCATCATATCCTATTACGAGAAGAACTTCTTCTCTGAGTACTTCATTTAAGTGTGGTAACTATTCACTAAAATACAATGAAGAAGCAGAAATACCTCTAAGCGCTTCATGTCTATGTACTCCATAGTGGTAAACAATCGAGAAATACCATAAATCATCTTATCCTACTACGGAAAGTGTCTAATCTGAGTATTCATTTGTGGGTGGTAACCATTAAAGAAAACACCACAAAGCATCTTATCCTTCAACGAGAAGAGTTTCTGATCAGAATAGTTTATTTAAGGGTGGTAAACATTAAAGGAAGCACCACAAAGCATCTTATCCTACTACGAGAAGTGTTTCTGATCAGACATGGGTGGTAACATTTCAAGAAAACCCCACAAAACAACATAGCCTACTACGAGAAGTATTTGTTCTTCAAGTACTTCATTTAAGGATGGTAACCTTTCACTAAAATACCACGAAAGTGCATAGATTACTACTCTAAGTGCTTAATGTCTGAGTACTTAATTTATGAAAAGTAAACAATCATGAAAATATCACAAAGCACCTTATCCTACTACGGAAAGTGCCTCTGATCTGAGTACTTTGTTTATTGGAGGTAACCATTCAAGAAAACACCACAAATCATCTTATCCACTACGGGAAGTGTTTCTAATCTTAGTACTTCATTTGTAGGTGGTAACCATTCAAGAAAACAACACAAAGCATCTCATCCTTCCAAGAGAAGTGTTTCTGATTAGAGTACTATTTATGGGTGGTAACCATTAAAGAAAACACAAAAAAAACATCTTATCGTACTATGAGAAGTGTTGTAGATCAGATTACTTCATTTATGAGTGGTAACATTTATAGAAAACCCCACAAAGCATCATAGCCTACTACGAAAATTGTTTGTTCTTTAAATACTTCATTTAAGTGTGGTAACCTTTCACTAAAATACCACGAAGGAACATAGATTACCACTCTAAGTGCTTCATGTCTGAGTACTTAATATATGGGAGGTAAACAATCTAGAAAACACTACAAACATCTTATCCTACTACGAGAAGCATCTCTGATCTGAGTACTTCATTTATTGGAGGTAACCATTTAAAAACCACCACAATGTATTTTATCCTACTATGAGAAGTTTTTCTGATCAGTGCACTTCATTTATGGGTGGTATCCTTCCAAGAAAAGTCCAGAAAGCATCATATCCTACCACGAGAAGAGCTTCTTCTCTGAGTGCTTCATTTAAATGTGGTAACAATTCACTAAAATACAATGAAGAAACATAGAATACCTCTCTAAGTGATTCATGTCTATGTACTCCATTTATGGATGGTAAACAATCGATAAACACCATAAATCATTTTATCCTACTACGAAAAGTGTTTCTAATCTGAGTATTCATTTATGTGTGGTAATCATTAAAGAAAACACTACAAAGCATCTTATCATTCTACGAGAACAGTTTCTGATCAGAATATTTTATGTAAAGGTGGTAAACATTAAAGGAATTACCACAAAGCATCTTACCCTACTACGAGAAGTGTTTCAGATCAGACTACTTCATTTATGGGTGATAACGTTTCAAGAAAACCCCACAAAGCATCATATCTTACTACGAAAAGTGTTTGTTATTAAAATACTTCATTTAAGAGTGGTAAAGCTTCACTAAAACACCACGAAGGAGCATAGATTACCACTCAAAGTGATTAATATCTGGGTATTTAATTTATGGGAGATAAACAATCAAGAAAATACCACAAAGCACATTATCCTACTATGGAAAGTGTTTCTGATCTGAGTACTTCGTTTATTGGAGGTAACCATTCAAGAAACCACCACAAAGCATCTAATCTTACTAAGAGAAGTATTTCTAATTAGTGTACTTCATTTGTGGGTGGTATCCTTTCAAGAAGCTCCACAAAACATCATATCTTACTACGAGAATAGTTTCTTCTCTGAGTACTACATTTAATTGTGGTAACATTCATTAAAACACAATAAAGAAGCATATAATAACCCTCTAAGTGCTTCGTGTCTGAGTACTCAATTTATGAGTCGTAAAAAATCAAGAAACACCACAAATCATCCTATCCACTATGAGAAGTGTTTATGATCTATGTACTTCATTTGTCGGTGGTAACCATTAAAGAAGACATCACAAAGCATCGTATCATTCTACGAGAAGTGTTTCTGATCAAAGTACTTCATTTATGAGTGGTAACATTTAAAGAAAACACAACAAAACATCTTATCCTACTACGAGAAGTTTCAGATCAGATTATTTCATTTATGGGTGGTAACGTTTCAAGAAAGCCCCATATAACTTCATAAACTACTATGAGAAGTGTTTGTTCTTCAAATACTTCTTTTAAGGGTGGTAAACTTTCACTAAAACACCACGAAGTAGCATAGATTACCACTCTAGATGCTTCATGTCTGAGTAGTTCATTTACGGTAAACAATCAAGAAACCACCACAAGGCATCTTATCCACTAAGAGAAGTGTTTCTGATCAGTGTACTTCATTTATGGGTGATATTCTTTCAAGAAAATTCCACAAAGCATCATATCCTACTACGAGAAGAGTTTCTTCTTTTAATACTTCATTTATGTGCGGTAACATTCATTAAAACACAATAAAGAAGCATATAATTCCCCTCTAAGTCCTTCATGTCTGAGTACTCCATTTATGGGTGGTAAACAATCAAGAAACACCACAAATCATCTTATCCACTACGAGAAGTGTTTCTGATCTGAGTACTTCATTTGTGGGTGCTAATCATTCAAGAAAACACCACAAAGCATCTTATTCTTCCAAGAGAAGTGTTTCTGGTCAGAGTACACCACAAAACATCTTATCATACTACGAGAAGTGTTTCATATCAGATTACTTCATTTATGAGTGGTAACATTTCAAGAAAATCCCACAAAACATCATAGCCTACTGTGAGAAGTGTTTGTTGTTAAATACTTCATTTAAGGGTGGTAACCTTTCACTAAAACACCACGAAGGAGCATAGATTACCACTCAAAGTGCTTAATGTCTGAGTACTTAATTTATTGGAGCTAACCATTTAAGAAACAACCACAATATATCTTATCCTACTACGAGAAGTGTTTCTAATCAGTGCACTTCATTTATGGGTGGTATCCTTCCAAGAAAACTCCATAAAGCAATATATCCTCCTACGAGAAGAGTTTCTTCTCTGAGTACTTCATTTATGTGCGGTAACATTCATTAAAACACAATGAAGAAGCATAGAATACCCCTCCAAGTCCTTCATATCTGAGTACTCCATTTATGGGTGGTACACAATTAAGAAACACCACAAATCATCTTATCCACTACGGGAAGTGTTTCTGATATGAGTACTTCATTTGTTGGTGGTAACCATTCAAGAAAACACCACAAAGCATCTTATTCTTTCATGAGAAGTGTTTCTGATAAAAGTAATTTATTTATGGGTGGTAACCATTACAGAAAACACAAAAAAACATATTATCATACTACAAGAAGTGTTTCAGATCAGATTACTTCATTTATGAGTAGTAATGTTTCAAGAAAATCCCACAAAGCATCATAGCCTACTACGAGAAGTGTTTGTTCTTCAAATAATTCATTTAAGGGTGGTAACCTTTCACTAAAATACCACGAAAGCGCATAGATTAACACTCTAAGTGCTTCATGCGTGAGTACTTAATTTATGAGAGGTAAACAATCAAGAAAACATCACAAAACACATTATCCTACTACGGGAAGTGTCTCTGATCTGAGTACTTCATTTATTGGAGGCAACCATTCAAGAAACCACCACAAAGCATCTAATCTTACTAAGAGAAGTGTTTCTGATTAGTGTACTTCATTTATGGGTGGTATCCTTTCAAGAAACTCCACAAAGCATCGTATCTTACTAGGAGAAGAGTTTCTTCTCTGAGTACTACATTTAAGTGTGGTAACATTCATTAAAACACAATGAAGAAGCATAGATAACACTCTAAGTGCTTCATGTCTGAGTACTCAATTTATGGGTCGTAAACAATCAAGAAACACCATAAATCATCTTATCCACTACGGGAAGTGTTTCTAATCTTTGTACTTCATTTGTGGGTGGTAACCATTAAAGAAGACACCACAAAGCATCGTATCATTCTACGAGAAGTGTTTCTGATCAGAGTACTTCATTTATTGGTGGTAACCTTTAAAGAAAACACAACAAAGCATCTTATCCTACTACGAGAAGTTTCAAATCATATTATTAAATTTATGAGTGGTAACGTTTCAAGAAAGCCTCACATAACATCATAGCCTACTATGAGAAGTGTTTATTCTTCAAATACTTATTTTAAGGGTGATAAACTTTTCACTAAAACACCACGAAGTAGCATAGATTACCACTCTAGGTGCTTCATATCTGAATAGTTCATTTAAGGGCGGTAAACAATAAAAAAAACATCACAAAGCATCTTATCCTACTACGAGAAGTTTGCTGGTCTGAATACTTTGTTTATTGGAGGTAATCGTCCAAAAAACCACCACAAAGCATCTTATCCACTAAGAGAAGTGTTTCTGATTAGTGTACTTCATTTATGGGTGGTATCCTTTCAAGAAAACTCCACAAAGCAATATATCCTCCTACGAGAAGAGTTTCTTCTCTGAGTACTTCATTTATGTGCGGTAACATTCATTAAAACACAATGAAAAAGCATAGAATTCCCCTCTAAGTCCTTCATATCTGAGTACTCCATTTATGTGTGGTAAACAATCAAGAAACACCACAAATCATCTTATCCACTACGAGAAGTGTTTCTGATCTGAGTACTTCATTTGTGGGTGCTAATCATTCAAGAAAACACCACAAAGCATCTTATTCTTCCAAGAGAAGTGTTTCTGGTCAGAGTACACCACAAAGCATCTTATCATACTACGAGAAGTGTTTCATATCAGATTACTTCATTTATGAGTGGTAACATTTCAAGAAAATCCCACAAAGCATCATAGCCTACTACGAGAAGTGTTTGTTGTTCAAATACTTCATTTAAGGGTGGTAACCTTTCACTAAAATACCACGAAGGAGCATAGATTACCACTCAAAGTGTTTAATGTCTGAGTACTTAATTTATTGGAGCTAACCATTTAAGAAACAACCACAATATATCTTATCCTACTATGAGAAGTGTTTCTGATCAGTGCACTTCATTTATGGGTGGTATCCTTCCAAGAAAACTCCATAAAGCAATATATCCTCCTACGAGAAAAGTTTCTTCTCTGAGTACTTCATTTATGTGCGGTAACATTCATTAAAACACAATGAAGAAGCATAGAATACCCCTTCAAGTTCTTCATATCTGAGTACTCCATTTATGGGTGGTACACAATTAAGAAACACCACAAATCATCTTATCCACTACGGGAAGTGTTTCTGATATGAGTACTTCATTTGTTGGTGGTAACCATTCAAGAAAACACCACAAAGCATCTTATTCTTTCACAAGAAGTGTTTCTGATCAGAGTACTTTATTTATGGGTGGTAAGCATTAAAGAAAACACAAAAAAACATGTGAGGTGAAACTCAGCGTTTCCTTGCTCCAGTGCATTCTGACAAGAATCGCGAGTTAAAACTTTCCATTACATGATTGATTTTCATTACCTCCCGATTTGGAGTGTAACGGAGGTTACAAACTTATTTGTATAGCTGATTTTCGAAAATACTCATTTCAATATTGTTATCGTGATTACAGTTTAAGGACAAAATTGTTTTTTTAAACAAGTGGAGAGCGTCCACCACTTTATTTTCTTAACAAATACAAAGCATACAACTCACACACACAAATAGAACAACCCACGTTCACTATCTCTGCCTATATCATGTTCTATCTAACACTCAAGACAATAGAAAAATATCTCTACTAATCAACATATCACCATATATGTAAATCTAAACCCAACAACGAAATTAGAGATAATCCCCCTGGTTCCTTACAATATTCTTTGCACCCTTATATTAATTGAGCATCAGAACATCCCACAATTTATCAATTGGACATTTTGAGCTTCCACCAACCGTCGTCTTCGATGCATAATCCGACTTCACAGCCTAATTAAAGTGACATTTGCCCCAAGATTGATTGGTTATATCTGTACCGCCCAATCCCCAAATCTCCACCTCAATCAGAGTTTGGTTGTGCACACATACGTCCACGAAAGATTTGTCAGTCAACCTCAGCCCTCTCAACAAATGTACTCAGTCCCGAAAACCCATATACACTCCCATTTTCGCATAATCCATATGTTGTACCAGCTGGTACCATCTGACATGCACCCTATCACTGCACACATATGACCCACTCACGGTAAACCACCCTAATTTGTACTAGTTGGTACCTATCATCCCTATCGCAACGCAATAATGTTGACTCGTAACTAATTTGCTTCTCAAAAATTTCACACCCCAGCAGTATCTCCCTGTGCTGATTTCTGACCATCTCCATGTATTATGATCCTTCTAACCCTTGTATATTCTATCAGATTCGGTCGTTTTCCCATTTACCATCCCTATCAGCATTTGTACCTAATCTGATTTGGACCTCAAGACCTTTCTGTTTCATCTGGTACAATAGCCTACATGTCACAATAACTTTTCAACATCAATCACTGTTGGCTGGTGCTAGCTTGATTGGCAAGTTCACACTCGCCATTCACCTTCGTCCGCTCAACTCGATCTCAGTCGTAAAAACCTTGAGTTTAATACATTAGCCACCAAAAACCTTGAGACGTAAGCTAAAATGAAGGCGTAGTCGAACTTCGTACATATCACGCGGCTTTTTGTGTCATCTTTCTAAACTCTCATCTCTTATTATTTTTGTTTATATTTAATTATTTCTTGGTAGAATTGAATTGCTAGATTTATTTAAATTATTTGATCATTTGAATTGAGTAAGTTGCACTTTAGTCCCTTTATTTTTAGAAATTGAATTTAGGAATTAAAATCATATCCTTGATGTTTCACTAATTAGTGTTAGCATGTCACTTGTAGTTGTATTTGAACTTGAAGTGATAGTGGTAAGGTGTAAGTGTATAATATAAAAGTGTGATCTCCTTTCTTACATATAGGATGCTAGAGGCGTCTTTCAGCCCTTGTGGTTAGTTATGGAATGGACATTTCATGATCTATGATAATGCTTATAACTGTTCTACGTAGCTTCGTACTCGTTTAATATGATAACTATTTGACTATTCATAACATGCTACACAATTACTATGAATCTGATGAGACACTTCAAAATAAATTTTCGAGAGGTGTATCTCAAGTTGACCTTTGAGATATCAACTCAAGAGTTCTTATGGAGATCGAAGGTTTCTAAGAGGCCCTTCCAGAAGATTTTCCGAAAGTTCCATCAAGTCATTGTGATGCATTTTATTAGTTCGTGTGGTCCTCTGGAACCTTGGACATTCTTTGTTGAGCTTCTGGCTCATTCAGCTATAAAATATGGCAATTAGTTAGGTTATCGTGAAAATGTTTGCACATCAGGATAAAATGCAAATGGTCTAAATTATATTTTTTGAATTCAAAATATGAATTTGTAAGTTATTCATATTAAAATATTGTAGAAAATCAAATTTCGTAATTTTTATAATATTTAACTATTTTTAAATATTTTAAAAAACAATATTTGTTAATAAAACTATAATAACTTTTATTTTATCTACAAAATTAGTGCGTCGACGTATTTTATTTTCGTTGAAATATTGACACTTGTACATCTAACATTGTTGGACCTAATTACTTAAACAAGTTATACAGCAGTTTTGTCATCATAAAGCCCAAATTCGAAGAAAACGTTCATACCCGCTGGAAAACTAGTGACAGATCAACTTCATGACACCAGTTCCCATCTGAGACGGGATCGTTAAGGTGAGTTTACGCAATCCCGACTCTGACCGTACCTAATCGGACCGGACATCGAATCGTCGAATCGTAAATGGGCAGGCCCTTCGCGTGAAACCAGAGTAACAACTAACAAACGATTCGAACCGACCGGTTCTTACCTGAAAGAGCCGCCCACCTGCGGGCTAGAGACAGACAGTGCCACCAACGCACGGAGGAAAAAGAAAAAAGAAAGAAAGGGAAATAAAACAAATTCGGAAACGAAACAGAGGCCTAGATGAGAGAGAAGAGAAGAGAGAGAGATCTGGGATCGATTCCCGTGCTCTCCCCAAATCCCTAATCATCCTATCGGAATCTGGGATTTTTGCACCTGTATTTGTTTATTTACTCTTCTCTTCCTCTCCGATCCAGCCCCATCCACCTATTAAATCTTAGAATCCAGACCGGCCGGGGACGGAGCTCTTTGCGCCCCCGGGCCCACTGTCAGAGATGGCGTCCGCGCAAGTCTTACCCGCTTCGTCGCGCAAGGAACATCTGGAAGCGGGGAAGAAGAAGGTAAACAATTACAAAACTCTCCGTCTCTCTCCATCCCTTAAGGGATTGAAGAACTACTTCTTTTAATCTTTTCCGAACTTGTCGATCTTTCTGGTTCCGGTTCCAATTTTGCTGGAGCAGCTAAGTTGTGTTAAATTTATGGGCGGGTCACTTCAAATCCGCTAGCTAATTTGTAATTAGCGATTTTTGAAGGGGGTTAACTTAGTAATCATCAAGATGATCTGAGCTGTGAATTTTTACATTGTTGGATACCAAAGCAACTCTACTAATTCTGTTAGCAAACGTAGTAAGTAACAAGCATCTAGACTTGGAATTCACTGCAGCTAAATTTCACCTTTTGATACATTTAAACAAATTTTGTTCAACAATTTGCGGAGGTTCATTGTCTTATTTATTATACGCAATTATGGATAAAATTTACAAGCAAGTATGAGAGGAGATTTGTTGGTTTGAACTGAAGACGACCAGTCTCTGTCATGACATAGTGTCATGTGGTCTGGAGTCCCCATCTGCTGCCATTGTTATGATGCAGTGGTTGTTTCATCATTCACACATTCACACTGTGGTCTGAACTCTGAAGTAGCAGGTTACATGTTGACTTTTTAAGGAATATTTCTTTAGATCTGCTTTCGATCATCTGATTCTGATCATATGGCTCAGTTTAATAGTGATACATCTGTGGCACTATTTTTTTCGCAGCAGATGTGGAGTCCAGTCGTTTTGTTCCGAGGACCATTACCGGAATCTAATGCTGGAACCATATTAGTCAGAGCTCGTCTTCACTTTCTTGTTTGATTCATGTTAGCAACAGGTGCCATATTGGTGCACATGTATATTTTTTTTTAGTTTTGGGGGATCTAAAACTCTTCTAAAAAATCTAGATTTTGTAAAAAGATATAGAAAAAAAGCTGTTTTGTAGTTCTGCACTTGAAAATTGTTGTTTGTTTCTATCATTGGTTACTACTTCTACATGGTTTTAGCTGTCAATAAATGAGCTGATACTGACATTTCTTTTGATGAATGAATTTTCAGTTGGAGGAGTTCCGTAAACAACGAAAGGCAAAAGCTTCTAAGAAAACAGAATCTATTATCCAAAATGAACCTACCCAACCTGAACCAAAAATTGAAGTTTCTGCAAGCGCTGCTACCTTACCCAACCAACCTATATCAACTAATGTAGAGACTGACACTACAGAAAGCAGTTCAACCCAAGCCAAATTCTTAAAGTCGTTCAATTATTATAATAAAACCTTTGAAAACTATGCCAAAACAGAGGATTTTTCAAACCTTGCGAATGGATACCATTATGACTTGAGTGCAAATACTGATAGTGTCCCAAAAGATAAGCCTGTTTTCTCACTGTCGAATTCTAATGGATATATGAAGGATCCAAGCTATTCTTTTGTGAAGGAACCTGAGCTGAAAGTTTCCAAGATTGACGTTATTTCTGGCAATCGTAATAAATTGGAAGGTACTATTAGATCCCTTTGTTGCTGCCTAGTTGCCACAAAGGTCTTTATTTTTCTGGTGGGATTGGCTGGGTCTGGTTCGGAGTAAAGGTCCAATTGACACGCTGACCCAGATCTGACGTAATGCACCAGTGATGATCAATTGGGAATTCGTCGGAAACTTGTTGGATTTTCTCTTTTTTTCCAAAAAGAAAAAATAGAGCTTCATAGTAGTAGATATTAAGCCGATCACATGCATAGCTTTTATCTTAAACAAGGATAATTGTTTAAAATATGCCCCATCCTGAAATATTTTTATAAAAAATATGCCCCATCCTAAAATATTTTATAAAAAATATGCCTATCAAACTATGTTTCTGGAGAAAAAAAATTATACATATGACTGAAAATAATTATAAAAATATACCTTCTTAAAAATTTGTCCCACCCTAATGCTCTGCCCCTGGATTGCAACCTTTTTAATTATGGTAATGAGTCAAAGCGGAATGGGTAACTGAGGCTTCTTTAGGATGCACTCCATGTGTTTTGCTGTGAAACTTTTGCTTCCTAATCTTGTAGATGCAATGAACTTTGATGTGATATTTACTAAAGAAAATTAAGTCACTGAGTCATTTGTTTAACATTTTATCAACCTAACAGATTCCATTTCTGAAATTGCCTATGGTGTTAATACCGGCACTAGTAGAGAAGACAATGCTGCATATTCACGACCTATTTCTGATTGGAATCATCCTAGCTCTTACTCTAACCAAAGTCCATTCTCATCGAATACATTTGGCAGCAGTGCCATTAGGTCTCGACCATCCTTTCTTGACACAATTGGGGTTAGTCAAGGCATGACATTTGAAGAGACCACATCTGGAGAGCCTGACAAATCCAGTTCGCTTTTCTCTTATAATAACTCGAATTTGCCTAGCCCATTCACGCAGCAGCCTCCTCCTACGGCAAACTTAATGGGAAAGTTTGAAGATTTGGATGGCCAGCATTTTGGAGCCAAGGTCGCATCAAATCATTCTGCAGACTCTTTCAAAACCACACCGACTCACGCAAAGGATGGAGATTTTGCGGCCATAGAACAGGTGACTCTTTTTTGTGTGGATACTTTTTTTTCCATTGTAATATAGGTTTTTGCAGATGAGACCCCAATTTTCAGTTGTATATTTCAAGCAATGCTCTGATATTTCTTATATTTGCATCTTGTACTCAGTACTTTTGTTTTGGGGTAATTTGCAAATAACCTAATTTCTGCAGATGCAGTGAATTGCCCGCAACTAACTTTCGCATTTAGTGAAATGGATTTTTAATATTCTGTATGCACAAATAATGGATGTGGTTGACTTGATTTTAGTTCAATGTGGCCCTGAAATGCCATTCCCTCTTCTGGGCCAAAGTTGTTTATTTTAAGGAACAAAACTCTATATTATTATTATTACTAAGATCTGGCTTCTATCCGTAAATATCTTGGGGTTTGTTTCAGAAATGAAAAATACTGGGTATCTGTTTACAAAATCAAATGTAAATCAATAATCCGTGTTGTTTGCGAAATATTACAAGACACTTTAATACATGTGTTATAAATGCTTATTTGCCTTTGCTTGCTTTTGAGCAGCTTATCGAGGACTTGACTCAAGAGAAGTTTTCATTGCAACGAGCTCTTGATACGTCAAGGAGTATTGCTGAGACCTTGACTGCTGATCATGCATCTATCACAGAGAATTATAACCAACAAGTTAGTTCTTGTCAATGCTTTTTTCATTGGCTGTTTTCATGTATACACTTCTGAAATTCATAAACATCACCTGACTCTACGAGATGTGCCAAAATGTCCTCTATTAGAGTGGACTCCTTCATTAACCCTTCATAAGATAAGCAAATAGTGATTTTGTTATCTCCAAATGTATTTGGAGAAGAGTGGTCCACGTGTCCTTGTGTTAGAAGGTTTATTGAACTATTTCTTGCTTTGCAGAATTCATAGATTTGTTTACTTTTGTCCTTTATGATATTACTTCTGATTAAATTTAGATGTAGTAGAAGTAGAAAAGTGGCAGTTGGTCTGAACACTAGTTAAAGCACATCCTCGTAGGATTCAGTAAAGCTCGTATACTTGTGTAATTTCTTCCTGCATTATAAGATGCTTGTTTGGTCTGAAAAATTGCACTACTGCGTCTGGTATCAATTTTGTCAGGTCAACTTTTACTGGTTGGTCATTACCAGTGTTTCCCCCATTTTGTACTGGTGCAACTAAGGATAAATATTTTCAATGGCAAAGAAATCATGTTACTAGGCTGTATTGCAAATTTTAAGGGTAAATGATGCACAGTAAATTGAGCAGAACTTCTGAATTAATGGAGACTTAGCCGGGAATATTTTACATGCTTGACACTTACCTTTCTTAAACTGGGTACTGGAAACTCGAGGATTGCAGCAACCATACCGTTGCAGGCACTGGGTCATAAGTTTAGCTTACAGCTTATATTAAATATCATAAGTGCCTATTTAAGTGCCTATTTGAAATTTTATTGAGTGCTCAATTTGCAGTTCAGTTTATGTGGAAGGTGGTCTTAATTAACATTTTTTTGTCCATAATTATGTCAGGGGCAAGTGATTAGTCAGCTAAAATCTGACATGGAGATGTTGCGACATGAAATGGAAGCTCAATCAGTTCGTCATTAATCCTCTCTGTTCTTTCTGCTTTATAAATTCTAAATCTTTCAAGCAGTAAAATTACATCCTAAAATAACCTTTGAAATATCCCTAATATGATGTTTTTTTATAGTTAAAAGAGGTCTTATAAGTTAATATGTAGATAAAGATGTAGTCTACTTGATTTTTAGTTCGAACTAGGAAGGGAAAAAAATGAAATGGCAGTACAAATGCTATGTCAGTGACATGGTCTTTTGTTTAATTACAAAACATGTTAGTATACAAATGGCTAGCTTATGCTTTTATAACAAGAATCAATGTTTTTGCACTATGCTAGCAAATTTTTGTCATGCTATACAATATTTATATATGTATTTTTTTAAATGTTGTTTAATAGCCATTCTACTAGATAAAGGGCAGACCGGTGCATGTAGCTCCCGCTTGTGCGGGGTCCGGGGAAGGGTCGGACCACTTTGGGGTCTTTGTACGCAGCCTTTCCCTGCATTTCTGCAAGAGGCTGTTTCCACGACTCGAACCCGTGACCTCCTGGTCACAAGGCAACAGCTTTATCGCTGCACCAAGGCTCCCCTTCAGCTATTCTACTGTATATATTGGAATTTGTGTTGTAGGTGTCAGTGCATTTAATAATTCTTTATGCCCCTTTTTGTTCTTTTTTTTGTGCTTCTACTCTACAAACTACAAACAGCTTGCTCTTGATTCGTTAAGGATGGAGTATGACAATGTAAGATACGAGTGCAATGCAGCTGACGAAAGGGCTAAGATACTGGCTTCAGAAGTCATTAGTTTAGAAGAGAAGGTATTGATTTGGGCTTGTTAAAGAGTTTATATATATTTTTTTAAATTATCATCTTTTTGGGATGGTGTAAAGTAAAGCAAACAACAATACCAAAAAGGTGTAAGCAAACTCGAAGTGGTCAGAATTATACACTTCTGTGATAATAAGTTCTTGGTTATACATAGTTTTTATTTGCACGTTTTTTCAGGCTCTCAGATTAAGATCCAATGAGCTTCGGTTGGAAAAACAAGTTGAATCTCTGATCTCAGAAATTTCTTCTTTCAAGTATGTGTATTTACTTTCTTATTATTTCAAATTGTTCCCAGGTTAATTTTATTGAAATAGTTGATACATCATACCTTTTTACTATCATTTTCTGTGACTTGGCTAGTTGCATTACCCTCTGTAGGGTGTTTGATTGAACTAATTTGTTGTTGACTAAAATAAAATGGTTCCTTATATTCATTTCGAATGTGTGGTGTAGACGTAAAGTATCAGCATTAGAGAGAGAACGTCAGGATTTCCAATCTACTATTGATGCTCTTCAAGAAGGTAAATGCATGACTTATCTCCTAGTACTTTTGTAATTATTAGTTTATTGAAATTCAGTGCTTGTGACCAATATTAGTTAATTTTGGAGGTAAGTTATTACACCATCCTCATTTCTTCTGTTTCTCTATTAGTGAGAAGATCATTTTTATTTTTCTAACAATACTACTGTATGTGCAGAGAGAAAGCTGTTGATGAATAAGATAAGGAATGCTTCTACAAATGAGATTGTTAAAGATACACCAAAAGCTCCGGAGACTTCAGATGCATCTACCTCTACTAATGATCTAGGTAACATATCCATGTTGTTTCATTTTATAAACATTAGAATTGTGCATTACGAGTGTTCGCCTAAATCCTTTGTTGCATGGACACAGAATACATGTTCCATCTGCAATATGATACATACACAACTATATGCATTATAGGAGGCAATACCTCTAATTATTAGTCAATTATAACTTTATAAGTTTTATATGTACTATTTTGTTGTTATCTTTCTGAATGATCCAAAGATATTATAGAAATAATGATATGATATATCTTTTTCTTTTTAAGAGGAATAATTAGATGCAAAGAGGGTTCAAAATTTTGCTACTGAAAACTGCCAGTAACTTTTGTTATCACTAATATTGAAAACTCGAAACGCAAAATGCAAATGATGAATCTGAACTGCTAAATAAAATTTGATATTTTTGTTGATTCGTTTGATCAAAAGGTCAACAGGTGAATTCACTTGTTCATCAAAAGATGAAAGGACCAACATTTTTAACTTGGTTAGTACTTTTCATGAACTACTGATCTTCTGCGAAACAAAATTAAAGACTTAAAACAATTTATTGCTTGGTAAAGAACAAGATGAATGGTTCACAGTCGTCATTGACCTTCTGGATTTTAACATATTAGCACAAAAGAGCGTTGTGGCAGCTTTAGGTTGTGGTGACCAAAAGCTGTAGCACTGGTCCGTATGCATAAATGCTCAAACCTTAGCTATAGTCTGGTCAGATTGAGGGCAAATATTAGAAAATCATCCCACATCAAAGGGAATTAGTGAGTTTTGATGAGATGCAAGAGGACAAACTTAGGGCCTGAAAGATCTGTGGCTGAGATGCAAGACATCTGTTGCTTGACATACTGAATTTTGGGCACGTGTTCTCTAGTCGATCTGAATTTGTAAAAGACGATAAGATGTTCATATATTCCCACTGGCTTATCAGATATGAATTGGTTTGCGTGCATCTCTATTGGGTACATGTTCGATGTGGTTGTGATCCACTTCAGATTTTGCTGGAGTTTAGTAACTGACACTATTTAACAGTTTTAACTTATCTCTGTAAGAGTTTTTGCAATAACTGAAAGTTATCTCCAAATAATGATAAACATTGGGCACAATAATAGAAATATGTGGAATGAAACAAAACAGAAATGATATTTTTATTCAATTTTCTGAAGAGTGCAAATCTGTTTTCAGATGAGAGCGGTATAGCACATAATGTGGTTGAATCAACAGCAGATATACGTACTAACCAAGAAGCAGGCCCGTCTCAAACTCAGCCCCTCAATACTTCTGACATACCATTTGATATTGGAGAAACGCATGAAGTTTTGCCACCTGACCAGCTTAGAACGATTGATAACATCAACTCCCTACTATCTGAGGTTTTCTCCTTGCATTCATAAACAAACTTCTTGCTTTTCAGTAATTAGATCACTAGCCCTGCTATTGGTCCCACCTGACCCTAGCTGTCCCAACCCGGTTAAAGGTATTGGGCAAGTGATTGGGTCCATCGTTAGTTCGTTACCTCTTTTGAGAACAACATTACTTCTTGCTTTCATTGAGAGATGTTTCACTAGTAAAATGTAGTTTATCTGAATGCTCATTCTCTATAAATGAATTTATTTCCAGAATGTGCGCAGTTATGTTGACTTTTTACTGAATGCTGATTCTCTGTAAAGGCTCAAATAGGACTCTTAAGCATTATGTCACAAAACACTCTAGTAGTGCCAGGCTATTGTTTATGTTAGTAGTATATCATCTTCAAAAATGCATTTTAGTGGGACTAGTTTTCTTATGCAGTTATCTGTGGAGAGAGAGGAGCTTATGCGTGCACTGAGAATTGAATCATCCAATTGTTCCAAGTTAAAGGTACTCTTTTTATCTGAGCTAGCTTTAACAATGCTAGATACATTTTCTCACTGCACGTCTGTCCTCATTGCTGTTGTGTTGTCATATAAAATTTGTATTTTTTTCTGAATATTAATATGAAGGGTTGTAATACTGATTTATAGCACCCCCAATTTTCATATCACTCTCCTTTTCGGTCTTCTGATTAATAGTAGCACTGATTATCTGTTCGTTCTTGCACAGAGCAAACTCAGACAGGTCTACTTTGTAACTTCTGATTTAGGTTACCTTAACTTATGCATAAATACAAAATCATTGCAAAAGTTCTTGGGTTATTGGGAGGCTTAATTTTATGCACAATTTCCTAGTAGGTTTGAGGCCTACTAAAAATTGGTTATCTAAGCTATTATTTGCTTTGATTTTAAATGGGGCAGGAGTTGAACAAGGATTTAACACACAAATTAGAAGCTCAGACACAAAGACTGGAACTAATGACAGCACAAAGGATGGCCAACGATGGTTCAATAGCAAAACCATCTGATGCATCACACTTGATCAGTGAAATGACAGTCTATGCTGATGAAGGAGATGAGGTTTGATTTGATAAATTTTAATTGCGTAATGGTCCTTCAATTATTACTCTTTTCCTGCATTGGTCCTTAAGAGTTCCATATTTCTCACTTTGGACCTAGGACGTTCCTGTTTTTACCGTTTTGGTTGTACCATGGTAAAATGAATGGTTAATCCTAGTGCTGTTGAATGGGTCAGTCCTAGGACTATCAGCCATTGTTTGAATGTAAGCTGCCTGTAGGGGCGAAAATGATATGGACCAGATTACTTGGTAATCAAAATGTAGACACTTCCAACAAAAAATATGTGATTTTACTATTTGGTTTTTGTCGTGGCTAACAAGTGTTTGACAGTAGTGCCAACCCATTATCCCCAACTACAAAAAGAAGAATTAGAGAAGCAATAAGAAAAACTGAAAAAGTAGAAAAGAGGAAACAACACTCTTGAGTTGTTTTTATTTCACCTCTTTTCTGAAACTTCACAGAACCCCTGCACCGGCTGAAACAATCAAAACCAATTGCTATGGAGGGTTTGTATGCAATATGTTATCTCAACTTTCTTGTCATGTCCCTAAATATTAATCCTTAATTCCTTACAGTATTATAATCACTCATATAATAAATAACTTCTAAGTATAGAGAAATCTTATCAACATGGTTTGTTATTTTGTGTATCTTAATTTTAACATTGATTGGGAACCAAGTGCTTAGCTGGAGGGGTCAGGTGGCCACAAATCTGGCCAAAGGATTATTTGTCTTTAATTGAATGTATGTCTTCTAAAAAAGCCCATCCAAAAAAACTCATGTTACTTTACTATTATGCAAAGGTCGTGGAGAGAGTGCTTGGTTGGATAATGAAGCTATTTCCTGGGGGTCCCGCAAAGCGCCGCACCAGCAAGCTTCTTTAATGGAACTCGAGAACTAAAACAAAATATACAGATATACAACGTGGTTTTTCAATTAAATTCATTTCCTTATAAGGTAACTGAGAATTCATAGAGGGTATCTATATTGTGTACTCGAGTTTTGTCCATTCTTTTTCACTCACAGAAAAGGAAAAAAGAAAAAGAAAAAACAAGACAGAGGAAGGCATCGGTGTAGCTACTCTCAATCGAGTGAGGAAGCTGTGCACCTTTGTAACAGTATGTAGTTGAGCCCCTTACTATTCTTTGCTTTATTACAAGTATGGGGGGTAGTGAGGTAGTAGTGTTTTGCGTAGACCTAATATATATTCTTTTAATATGTGCTGTATATTATATAACATATTAGAAATGAGATCCATGTGTCATATTTGTTTTCAACATTTATTGTGGTGCTTAGTTAAGCACCATTATGTGAGGCTTCAGAATAATATTCTTACATATTGTGCCTTCTGAGTTCTTAGGTACAGTGGACTGCAAAGAGATTTTGCCTGGTGTGGACTGTGGAGTTATTTTCTTCTCGGTCAAAAGTACATGAAACACTTACATGTTTTATATTGCTGTATACATAAACCAACAATGCCTGAAGAGAAATAAATTTAGAACATGGTTATTTCAGTCGAATGCAGTCAGACATGCTCACTAATTTAGCCAACTAATGAGGAAGTTGTGTTGTCCGCTCTCCTATCTGCTTGATAGCATTCAGTAACATAAGTGGCAAAATTAGTGAGTTGATTTATCGCTGAATAATTTAGCCAACAATACATGAAACACTTACCATGCTCACTAATTTAGCCAACTAATGAGAAAGTTGTGTTGTCCGCTCTCCTATCTGCTTGATAGCATTCAGTCAGACATGCTCACCAAAATATTTTTTAGTCAATTTCACGTTCTTGGATAAAATGGTAGCCAATTGATACGGGGGATGTCATGTGTACATGAAAGTCAGCCAGAAGATGCTGAAGCCAAATGAGCTCAGCACTGACAAGAGCAAGAGCTCTATATTCAGCTTCTATGCTGGAACGAGATGTCATATGTCGAGAGAACTGTTGTGGTATATAGGCTATCGGATAGCCAATCCTTAGGGGCCGAGAGAGGTTGCTGAACCTGTTGTTCTAGTGCCAGAGTTTTCTCCATATATGTTCTTTGAAAGAGGTCGATGTTCTCGGTTGGGCTATAGAAAATACCGACGTAGGTGTCGATATTACCGTGAGGAGAGAGACAGGGAGAGTGTGAGTGTATGAATGAGACGGTTGATAGGAAAAGGCAATTGGTGGCTGTATTATTGGGGTGGTGGTGGACCTGACGTGGATTGTCATAGGAGTATATGTGGTAGTCCCTGCTTGGGTACGATGGGATATTGTTGAGTAATTGGCGGGTCGACAGGTAGGCTAACTTGTTGGGAGAGAGGGATCTTCATATCTGAAAGAGTAGGTGTGGTAAAAGGAATTCAGGGTGGATTGGTTAGAAGTGAGAATAGATACTGTTTGTGTCTCGGGTCTCATTGCTATGGTAACATTTTGGTCAGGACTTGGTGACGGTGCATTGTGATTTATCGCTGGTGATGGGATAGTTCTGGAGAGATCGAGGTTGACTACTATTTGGTCATCTTGCAGTGGTCGGAGGGAAGGTATTGTCATTTTGTCGAACGAAAGCACCAATGATCCCGTGATTAAGTTCAATGCCGAGACTGGACAATAAGCAAAGAATGCTTTGATCGAGTCGAGGGAAAATATTCCGAAGGAAAGTACATAGGAATGAGAGAAAGAGAGAGAGTACAAAGAACAATCTAGTAGCTAATTCTATTCTGAAAAAATCATTCCTTTTCTATTAAGATCCCGCATATTTATAGGCTTAGAATGAGGAGAGCAAGTCTATTATGACTGGTCATCTACTTAGACCGCCATGGGCCGTGTCTTGTCTTTGTTCCCGATGCAGTATTCTGACGGGCCAATCATGGAGGTCCTATCAGATATCTTACAATGCTAGAGCTCTACGTGATAAGAAAAAATGGTCTGTATTCTATGCATGGCTGCTGTATTTATGAAGAATTGGTTCTGGCAAATTAGAATAGGTCATTATCAGCATTAAATTGGCCAGCTCCGAAGTTCTGAAACGGCCTGAATGTAAAAATGAAAAAAAATTATCAACCCTACGAAAAATTTCATTTACTCTCCATTAAGAACTCCTGTGCCTACGTTTCCTTTGACATAAAATTTTCATTTTGCAATCCGTAAAAAAGCTTGCGTTCCTGTGTAGCCTAAAAAAATTAATCCGTTTCCAAAACTTGAATACATCAAAGATCTAGAGAGATTTCATGATTGCGCCTTCAAGTTCTTACAAAAGGCCACCCCATTCTCATAACATAAAAGACGGAAGAAATTTAATGTCATTTTAGCATATTTCAATTTATTCATGATAATAGTCAAAAGCCTTATGAGGATACAACAATGTATTATCCTCATCGTAATGAAGAAGAAAGTAACAGTTGAGGCAGAAGTAACAAGGGTTAATAGGGGCCCATTTGTCATCCACAGTCATCTTAGTGGCATGGTATATCTCACAGACGGAGCACTTCTTATATTTTGTTCTCAATTGGTAAACAAGCATTGGGTAGTCCCCCAGTATTTGTGAATCTTCTGGGTCTAGTAATCTCATGTCCCTTATCACCACCATATGTTTGCAATTTCCCTGTGGACATTATCAATGCATGCACATTTATTAGTAACCAATGCAGGTTAAAGAGATCTTGCAACAAAAAACAACTTTTCATGTGAAGAAAAAATGTTTCTTAGTACTACGCAAAGATTTAAATAAAAAAGAAAACAAATTAGAGGAATAATGTGTTGAACATTCTTTTTTGCCACTAGAATTTCTTTTACATGGAAAATTTTCATGACTTGCTAACACTAGTAATCCATTTGATTAATTTCTGGTTCAAGGCATTTTGAGTCTTCATTTGAATTGTAACTATTTTTAGATCTAGTTGATTGTTAGTAAGTTAAATTTTTGTGTCACATGTAGGATTATGTGGGTTAGGATAGCATGTAGGGCAGGTCTTTTCCAGTAGAAGACCACTCGGATTTATACTCAGCTGATTGCAGGTTTAGGAGCAAGTCATCTCGGGCTTGTTTGGCAACCAAGGATTAAGCTCCCTTAGATCTCCTTAGACCTCCCTAAGCCTCTTAATATCTTATGCTTGCCAAACAATTGTTCCTTAGTGAAGATTAATGTCTGCTCCTTATTTCTTCAAAAAAAATGTCTGCTCCTTAGTCATCCTTTTGCCGAAATAACTTGAGCTTGCCCACTTTCTTAAGGAGCCTTCACCTATGGATTAAGATCTTTTGCCTCCTTAGCTTTCTCAAGGAGCTACTTTTTTTTAATCCCATCTACCAAAAACCATCCCCTTGGTATGGATTAAATATTAATCACGTGGTACACGCTGAACGAGCCCCTCAGGTTATGCCTCAACTAAATTCCAATTTTGGATCAATTTTAGGTTTTCAACACTAAATAGTAATTAGAATTTGGACAATATAATTTTTTTTGTGTGTATCATAATTATGTAAATAAATAACTAGTATATCCTTGATTTGAATATTTAACAATTCTATGTCTATTTCCTAAACGCATGCATTCACAACAAGATCTGATGTACACGATCACATCTTATTGCACATCCAATGTCTTTTAAGTTTGAAAAGTTTGAAACTGACAATAAAGGTGTCTTTACAGAAAACGTGAAAAATATAAATTTTTTGTACTGTATTGAAGCACTTTTTGCATACAAGAGAAGCAATATTTCTTGTGTTTAGGCATCCATGAATGCAGGAGTTAAAAAAAACATCTGATTTTGAACTCAAGTAAAACTGAAGATATAGATAGAAGCAATGATCACATGCATTTATGTATTGTTATTAGCATACATTCCAAATATAGACATGTACTGTGAATCATTCAAAATCTCGGGTATTGTTGTTATTCATTCAAAAAATCAGGCTAGATAAAAAAACTCTATAGAACAGCAGTTGATTTCTTTTTTCAGGTCAAACCAAGCCACAACTTGGGGTGTCAGATCAGGCAGGTCATATAGGTTCAGAAAAGTTCCAATCTGCAGTGAAATTGATGGTTTAGAGTCGGCTCAATTTCAGGGTGACCGATTCAAATTTGGGTTAGGGTTTCAGACTTTGAGACTTTGAGGGAATGGGGTAGTTAATGCTGCGATATGCCAAGTCCTATCTAGTGTAGTGATGAGGCACAAGACCTCTATAGGAGAAGTCTGGGGTTCAAGCCTCGTCAGGAGCTACTATTAGGAGAGGTTTTTCAAGTTTATTTTCTGGTTTGTTTGTGGGTTTGTGTTGTAAGCCTACGAGCAATGAATTAAAAAAAATGCTGCGATATAACAGAGGTAAAATAAGAGAAAATGTAATTAATAACTAATAAGAGGGAAAGAAGGAACTTGAGAACATCCATCTAACTGAATCAAAGGGTGGGATATATTGGGAATGTAGATTCAACGTATTTTTTTAACAACCTGTTGATGCTCAATCTATCGTTGTTGCTATATCTTAAGAAAGAAAGAAAAAAAGACATTAAGAAGCTTGAAGCCAAACCTGATGACAGTAGAGATAACCATTACCAAGCCGAAACCTCAGATCAGAGAAACAAGTCTTCTGCATGCGCCTGGTTATAAACTTGGGTAAATTGGACACCTCCAAGTCACCTAATAGTTCCTTTTGCTTTTTCCTCAATGCAATAGATACAATAGCATCCCACTTGGCTGATGCCTCTTCCTCATTATTTTGAAGCCAGTCAATTATGGATCTACTATAATCAATAGCTGAATGTTGCCGCATGTCATTATAGAATGTATCCTGATCCAGGTGCACCAAAAACATAAATCAATAGACGAAAGCCATTACTGAATATTTTGCAAAAAGCTGCCAATTTGTTTACAGTGTAAGTTTTTTTGTAAACTAATACCGTCAGGAACCATAATTTTTAGTACAATTTTGGACAAAGACAATTACTAAGCTAACCAATACAAGTATGATGACCACTTGGGCATTTCCAAAGCTACCATCCCCTTAGTTCCACCTGAACTGACAAATTTGAGTATACTCAAGCAGTGGCAGAGCCACACTTGGGCAGGGGGGTAGTTGTCAACCCCTGGCCCAAACAATTTTAAAAAATATGCTTCTTATTATATCCTTTTCTAGGAAAAAAATATATATATACCACTGATCCAAAATAATATAAACTTATGTGCCACCCTAAATCTTGCCTCACTCTGTTATATTTTTGGCTCTCTCTCTGAGCTCAAGGGAAACTTTAGGGAAACTTTTTGAACTGACATATAAAAAGTGTATTAACATATATTGCTAGAATTACAAGAAAAAAGTATATTTGAAGAATATGAAGACTTACTCGGATAAGTTTTATAGGTGAAAATATATAGTTTAACAACATTGTAATAAAATTTTCTACTTCAAAATTGTAAAATGTACAATTTTACAAACAATGCAGGCAACATAAACCGGAAAAACTGAAAAATTGAGATTCATACATACCTCAAAAAGGAAATAAGCTGAGGGATCATGCTTGCCAGCTACCTCCATGAGTTTATCAGTCAAGCAATATATCTTGTCCTTCAGATCGGTCAGCTTTTGGCTTCCTAATACGAGAAACTCCTGAGTCTGTATATAGAACAAGGATTCAGATTATCTTTTTGTTTCGAGATTCAGAATTTAAATGCATAAGCATAGCTGTACAACTTCTGGCACGAATCTTGTCTCCTGTCTGATTTCTTTCTTTAATTCTTTTCTTTACTAAAAGCAGGAAAAAAAAATCAGTACCATTCTGGAGGGTATGGTAGCAAATTTTGATCATTCACTTTAATTTGACCTATGTAAATGTTACGAATTCCAAAAGAAAAGCACGTCAATATGATTTGGAATATATCTTTTTTAACAAATCAATATTAGAACAGAGCTGATATGGAATATATCCTCGTTGTATTCTTAACAGAACCTGATAGTGACACCAAAACCACCTTTATTCCAAAAAAAAGAATAAAATTTTAAAATGGATCCATTTTTCCAATTTAACCTTCCAAATTATAGTGGTATGTACCTTTGCCCCATATTTTTTTGGGTGATATATCTCCACACAAAGCATGACTTCGGGACAGTTTATGGGAATGTTTTCTCCTGGTCTTGTAGCCATAACCTAGTAAAAATAAAGGAAAAAAAAATGGAACACAATACACTCCCTGAGCATATCAGAAATTTTATGAAACCAAGCACGGCTGGTTTGGCACAACCCAGTTACACCATGTTTAGTTATACTGGACTCTTGGGCACACAGAAATATATCGGCTAATTTCGCTTTCTATGTGAAGCGCTGATAAAAATTTGGTAAAGCTGATGCAATGGAAGATTAACCGAGGCTGAGCTGCCCAATCCGAGGGCATGTTCCCAAGTAATTGGGAGCATTATATGGAAACTTGCAGCATTGCAAAACAAGGTATCTAACATAATATGACAACAACTTTGTATACATGAAATGGTAAATAGCATCCAATGTGGAATGTTATGGAATTAAACAATCCTCTGAAGTGGTTAACAGAAACATGAGGGAGTGAAAAAGTACCTTTGCAGGTGCTGTTCTAAACCTTAGTGATCTCATCCTTTCAGAATTTACAGAGGTTGAAGCTGCAAAATCTGCAGACTTGTCTTTCCCACTGGATAAAAATACAGTCCTAAATAAAAAGAAAAAAAAAATCAGACATTTACTCAAGTAAAACAACTAATTAACAGACAAAAATCACCAAACAAACAGCTGTAAATGTGAAAGTGAAGTTCTATATTAGTTCTGACACTAGTCACAACGTCATCGTACATATCCATAGTGTATGCTCTTTGTTGATGATGTGGTGCTAATTGACGAGAATATTATAGGTGTTGATAGGAAACTAGAGTTGTGAAAGCAAACTTTACAATTGAAAAATTGAGAACAGACTTTATTAGTGTTATTACTTATTAGTTATTACTATTACTATTGATACTAGTATATCTGTTATATTATTATTTACGTTGTCTTTATTTTCATTACTCCAATTGGGTTTCATCTCTATCCTACCCCAACTTGTTTGGGACTAAAGGCTTTGTTGTTGTTGTCTTCGTCATGTGGGGTCTTTACTCCTAATCAATTGAATTGAAAAAAATGCAAATAACTGTGAAAACAAGAAGAATGAAAGAAGAAAATCAACCAAAAAGAATGTAATCTGGCAGCTAATTTGTCTTCATCTTGCTTTCGCTTGAGTTCAGCAAGCTCCTTCACCTTTTCTAGATATGGACCCTGTTCGTTACATATTAAAATAGTTAATTCCATAGACAGGCTAACATGTGAAAGGGGCAATAAGCTTTGCCAAGTTATTGGACCCAGGTCCAACTCAATTGGATCTTACTAGCAATGAGATGTGCTGACTGAAGCATTTTACAACTCAATCAACCAGTGGTGCTAGGGATAATGAAGGTCTCTACTGTGTCAGTATTACAATGTTTCGGCACTGCCAAAATGACTGATTTTGTTCTACTTTGAAAATACTTTTCATGATAAAATAATATTGAGATAATGAAAGTGCGTGATTTTTATGTTCAACCTACCGTGTCTGGTCGAGAATTCTAAATGACTTGTCCAAACTGGTAATGCTTAAACTGTAGAAATACATCCCAGGTATGGTAACCAATAAAGTGATGAGTTCAACCTCTAATTGAACAGCACGGCTCTCCCTATCAAACTGACGGCCTTTCTTTTTTCTCTTTTTTTGTTGAACATCTTTATCACAGAAATTAGCCTCATATGTCACAACTGAATGATCGCCGGTACCTTCATCTGACCTGGAAGTACTTCTTTCACTTAAGCTTTCTCTCTCCACCAGAGGTTGCGCATCTACAGATATCTCATCTAGAGGTTGCTCACCTCTGGTTCTGCACATTACAGAGGCAAACACTATCACAAGGACATTATACATAAGCATATAAACCCCTAGAAAAAACTTGTAAAAAGCCTCTTTCTGGACTTTTCAAAGAATCTTTGGAGACGAAAACAGCTGACTGCTAAGGGTGATACTAGAGTTCCTGTGCTCCACTTATCCGATTGGCTACCAAAATGTGGTAGTGAGGGGTAAGCTAGTTCTAGAAAGGTAATAAGCAAATATTCATGCAGTCATGCCCTTTACTCGTAAAAAGAATAATAAAAATAAAGAACCTTACAGCTTTATCTACACCCCGACTAGCAAAAAAAAACATGGAACCCCTAATTAAATTCAAATACACAAGCTAAAGTAAGTTTTCAGAAAGGACCAAATGACCAATAAGACAGACAATCAAATAAACATATTTCCAACTACGAAAAAGGTTATCAGGACAAATATATTACGAGTTTATATCTGAATCAATGAGAAGTAAATAAAAAGAGATTAAAATGAAGAAAAAAAACTATTACAAAGATCAACAACACTTACTGGAGATCTGATTGTTCTGTGACTTGCAAAGTATTATCATCGGCAGCTATCATATCGTCCTTCAAGGCAAAAGAATTAGTTACCTAGAGTACCTATCGACAAAATTTGGCTGTAGAATAAACTGTGTATTTAATGTCAACAGCCTCATTTGAAAACAAACAAAACAGATGTTAACACCCTGATTTCTTATTGGTTGAATGCTGTAAAGAATGGCTATTTAATAAAGCTCAATTAAATGAAACCATCCCAACATAAAGCAGAGAAACAATAATAATAAATGACCAAGCTCAATTCTAGATCTGCTCCTTAAAGAACGAGTACCAACATGCAGCTTGTAAATCTGAAATCCAACAACATTCCACTAGATTTTAAAATCTGCACGCACAGATAGCAAAACTGATACCTCAAGGTTCTTTTCAAGTGCTTTCTCGACCAATTCCTCCTCAGTCAGAATCTTCAGATCATCTACCCTGAAAAATTACGCAACCCGCTTTCAGTATATTAAATTTGCTAAGGAAGAAGAAAAAAAGTGGAAAACAAGAAAGGATGAAAAGACGAGTGCACCCGTACGAGAGGTCAATATCAGAACTGGATGAAGAAAGGAGGTCAGATTGGAGGCATTGCAACTCGTGAAGAACGGAGGCCTTGAAATCGGGGACCGAGGAAAGGGGGCCCACCATATCGAGCGCGAAAATGGGGCCGCCACGCGCACAGGGCAAGCCCTTGTCTCGGCCGTCAAAGTGATTTTCGTCTTCTCCTTCTTCCCCTTCTCCATGTAGTGCGATTAGGTCTTCTTCCATTGCCGAGGGTTTTGGAGGTTTTGCGGTGGGGCTGTCCAGGCGGGATGGGAAGACGAGCGCAGTTGAATGAAATTTCTTGATAGTACACTGAAATGACTGTTGTCACCTGAAAATAAGCATTTAGGACAATTTTTGGGAAGTTGTTAGCAGCACCGACGGGCGGCCCAGTTTTAGAGTCCGTTTGGCACACTAGAAATATTTTAATAGAGCTCTATTTTGACATGAGAGAGTTGTCAAACGTGTTTTGAAAGAATAGAATAGTGGTAAAATAGGCTATTTCAGTATACCACCATATAGATGAAATATCGGAATACAATGTTCCGTATGACTAACCAACTAAATTTGCAATGTAATTATAAATTTAATATATAATATATACTTTATTATTACTATTAATATTATTATATTATCTTTATTACGAAAATAATATTAATAATTACAATTAATTATAATTATTATTTTAATATTTTAAAATAATGCATATTATGATAATTTTAGATTATTATTATTATTATTATTAATTATCATTATTATTTGATTATATTGTATTATATTTGTAATTAATAATATTTTAGTATATTATATATAATAATATTATTATATTATCTTTATTACTAAAATAATATTAATAATTACTATTAATTATTATTATTTTAAAATAATGCAAATTATTATAATTTTATATTATTGTTATTATTATCATTATTATTTGATTATGTTGTATTATATTTGTAATTAACAATATTTTAGTATATTAGCTACTTATTATTAATATTATTATATTATCCTTATTATAAAATAATATTAATTATTAATATTAATTATTATTATTTTAATATAATGCATATTATATAATTTTTATATTATTGTTATTATTATTACTATAATTAGCATTATTATTTGATTGTGTTGTATTATATCTAATAATTAATAATATTTTAATATACTATTTACTTTTTAGTATTATTACGTTATTAATATTATTATATTATATTATATCTTTACTTTATTAGTATTTTATTATTTTAAAATAATAATAAAATTATAATTATTATCTTTTCTTATATTATAATTATTACTATTGTGTTATTAGTTATTCGTTATTGTCGTTGTTATTATTATTATTATCGTCAATTTTATTTTATTTTTATTTTGAAAAATAATGCATATTATTATTAATTTATTATATTATTTAGTTTATTATTGTTATCATTACTAGATTATATCATAATCATTATTATTATAGTAACTATCAATATTTCTACTATTCCAATTGACACTTGCCAAACGATAATTTTCCTCTTCAGAATAGCCACTCTTCTAACGTTATTCCTTGATTTGCTAAACGGACCCTTAGTTTTGTAACTTTTTTGTTACATTACGAGGTTGAGTTAATTTTACATTTATATGCAACAAACAAATATTACATGGAGAGGGGTTGGGGTTAGGTGCACTCAGTGCGCCATTTGATTGTGCACTCATGGTTTGAACAGTTGGATCAATGAACTACACACTCTCTCTTAATAATTTAATAATGTATTGTTTTTCTCTCTCGAAGTAATTTAAAAAAGAGAGAAAGTGTAACTCACTGATTCAATAATTCAAGCTATGAATGCACAATCAAATGATGCACTAACGGGTATACCTACTCCTCACTTCATGAGGAGGTTTGTCTATCCATGTGATGTGACATAATCAAATCATAGAGAGCAATGGAAAGATGTTTGATCCGCAATTCTCTCAAATGTATAAAGAAATGAGACAAAATAGCATATTGTGGGTCAAGAGTATAAAGTATGTTATTGGGCTGCGTCTGAATTCCATGTACGTAGCTGGGTTTAGAAGTCCAGAAATAATTATTATAATTTTTGTAAAATAGTTTATTATTATTATTATTATTATTATTATTATTATTTTGTATTATTTGTATTATCATTATTATTACTATTTTATTATTATTTTATTATTTATTATTTATTATATTATTATTAGTCAGATTGTGATTCATTTCTAGCATATTTCAATTTATTTTGAACTAAAAGTTTTGTTGTTGTTGTTATTGTTGTTGTTCAACACAGGTATCTTCAGTACTCCTTTAGCTTTAGAGCAATATAAAATTCCTGCTCTTATCTCTCTTTGAGAATAGGATGAAAAAAGGACGAGGAATGCAATTGGGACATTTTCTGTAAATCAGCAAAACGAGAGTAAGAGAAGTCGAAGGGTCTTTGACTTGGGTTTCATATAATTTCTCCTATGTTTTCTAGTTTCAATGCCATTTATGCCAACTCGTTATGGTTCAGGTACGTCTGGTACTGGAACTGGCTAACACATTATTGAAATCTAGCACGGAAGTAGTAATAGTTAAAGCTAGGTATAAGTCACTACTAGGCATGCCATAAATAGAACCAGAAAATTCTTGCAGTCAGAACACTTGTATCCTTATTACATTCACTAAATTTCATACGATGAACATGTCGACGAATTGATTTGATGCAAGGAAGGATGTTGGTATTTCAACTCGATTTTGCAGTCTCAATTGCGTGTAGCAAATCATCAAATTTTGCCCCTCTAACCTCCTTTATTACTTTGCCCTCCTTGAGAATCTTGAACGTTGGTACAACTCTGAGATCCAGCTCTTTTGCAAGAGGCTGAAAGAGAGAATTATTACAAATTGGAGAAGAAATATCTGAAATTTGATCAATTAAAGAATTGAAGAAGAAGAACCTTACCTTGTTATCCTGATTACAATCAAGTTTGAGGAACACAACATCAAGGTGCTTCTCTGACAACTCTTGATATTTTGGTGCTATGATCTTACACGGACCACACCTATTTAAAAAGCATCACCACATAATTTATCACTAAATACACTATCTTGGGGGCAAATTGAAACTTATCACTTAAAAGTCGAAACTAGAAAAAAAAAAATGTCATTTTATTTTATTAATAGAAAAAGGAGGCTTACCATTGAGTGTACATATCAAGAACAACAACCTTATCTCCAGCAGCTTTAACAATTGGCCAGAATGTATCCTTGGTTACCTCAGTGACCTGACCTTCTACAGCCACTGCTGGTGTTGTATCCTGTGTGGCCTCTAAATTAGATCTCACAACCACAGATGATTCTGTCCTTTTCTCCATGGAGATAGCACTTGATACTCTTCTCTTGTTACTAGACCAATCCGCGTGCCAGCTCGGTACTAAGGAAGACGAGGAAGAAGAACGCCATTGAGAGGGGGTAGAATGGAGAGATGGGGAAGAAGAAAGAGCGATCCTAAGCGCCATTAGAGAGAGAAGAGAGGAAGTAAAAGTGTGTAAACTCTAAAGTGACCAATGAGTGGAAAGATCTGTTTTGCTATGCTGTTAAAAAGAGGTGATATTTCTCTACACGGATAGAACGGATGTATAAATGACGGATTTCTCCTTGGGTATTTAGAGCTTGTGGTGGTGACTTTTTTGTGGCGTTGGGTATTATTGACATTCTGCTCAGAGCTGGAGTGCTCTGCGGTGACTGGTGCGGTGGTGCCTCGTCCTCAGCTCTCCTGCCACAAAAATTATTCCGATAAATGAGTTCTTCCCACTGAATTCTGATGACCTATTATTTTCAAAACAAAAAAGGTAGGTCCTATTTTTTTCACATGGACCGTTAGATTATAATAAACGAATCGGATCCATTAACAATATTTCTCTATAGTTTAAATTCAGTTTGTCTGTTTTAATCTGACGGTTCAGATGTAAATGACAGTTCTCTTTTTCACCAAAAACTAGATTTGGTTGGAATTCTATTTGGTTTTGTCAAAAAAAAAGTTCCTTGCTATTTGTAAATCTGGATTTATATTTTGCAGATTGTTCCTAATTTTGCAGTAGATTTAAATATTTTAGAATGAATTATTTTCTTTGAAGTTGTTGATAATTGTCCTGAGCTATTTAGTTTAGAGATCACCTATTTATTGGGTCATGTCATACGTGTAGCTTACTTTCTGTAGAAGAAACAACATTAACAAAGAAACTGCATAAATTCTAAAATCGCCCAAATCATCTGAATAATTTATTTCATTTAACAAGTGATAAGTGCAATTAATATATACTCGATTGTCGTTTTAGAAGTAATTTAAGTTAAATAGGCTGGTTTTGTACAAGTTCAAGGTACCATTCTATTTGTGTAATTTTAATGCTGAAATTAAGGATAAAATGATAAAGATTATCATTCAAACTGGTAGAGCTAGTTCTTAGCTTCATAATGAAATTTGAATTGCCTAAATGGAAGCCTGAATGAAGAAATTATGACAAAATTACGAATTGTTGCGTTGGAGGCTGAAATTGCAGGCTGCAGAAAACATATTGCAACCCACAATCTGAAAACTTCCTCCTCTCAAACAAACTCCAGGTCGCAATCTAGAGTCTCAATATCCTTCTTGTAGGTCACAATCCTTCCCTTACACGACACAATCTGGGTATAATTCTCCACAACATCAATAATGCATATTCTCACCAAACTACAGACCGCAATTCAATTTTGCAGGATGCAATTTGGGTATTTCTTAACTACACAACATTCTTGCAGGTTACAATATGGACATTTCTCCATTGTACACGTCTTAGGGGTATGCAGAGAAAAATGGCAACAAAAATTGACAGAATTGACGATTGTAGACACACAGGTTCCACATGTGTGTATAAGATCTATACACGCGACCTTAATCTGCGTGTATAGGATTTAAATTTTTTAACAGCAAAATAAAATTTCATCTTCAGACACATAATGTCATCTTAATTTTGATCCATAACAGAATTAACCTTAATATTATTATTTAAAAAAATTCGGCCAACAAGAAGAGTCGTTGTCCCGTACCTCCCAACTTATACTCTGATCCGCATCTTCAGCCTCCATAGTTCCATGATTAAAAGGAGGCGTGTAGCGAAGGCGCGGGGCTGTTGAATTAATCGATAAGACAATTCCCAAAAATATGAATCAAGATTTGACACTGGAATCTTTCAAGTAGTTTGAAACACAAGTTTCCTTTCTAAGCCAAATTCATCCAATGATACACTTTAGTTTCCCATCTAATATTTTTTCTTATTGAAAAAATACAAAAGAAATAAATAAATGTCTTATTCTCAACATTTTGCCTCCAATAATGATGTTTCAGAGGTGTATTCATGATTTTCGTTAGTGAGAAGCAATATTTATAAAAAAAATTCAGAAGACCAAAATAAATTACATTTTAAAAATATCAAATTATAAACATATTTTTCAAAAAAAAATAACGAATTAAATGACATATTTTGCAAAAATAAATTTCGAAAGGGACAATTGTCCCAATCTTACTGCTTCTGCTCCTATCTGATTCGTGTTCACGACATACATGATTGACACATGTATGATTGACATACTAAGAAAATGAACATCCTCGCCCGATTTTTTAATAATAGAAATTAAATGAATTAATTATAAATAGACATAAAGAGTAGTTGAGAAGCTCGAATATTAGAAAAGGTCGGTGTTGCTAACACTGCCTATTGAAATCAATCAAATTTTATTCCCGTGACACAAATTATTTAAGTCAAAAGGCAACTTTTGATTTTTTTATTAACAAAAATATTGATAATTTAATCGAAAGGAAAATGTTATATTTATGTATTTTTTTGTAACAACTTCAGCTACGCTCGTTGGGATTGTAAATGATTTAATTTTATTGTCGCAAGCGATCGAGCTGTAGATATCCGAGTCTACTTTCATCGCGTCGAGTCTGATTTGCGATCAGAGAAACGAGCAATTAAAAAATAATTCAGATGCAAATTCTTGATAAAAAAAATGACTAATTAAGACATAAGTTGAAGATGGAGTCAAATTTGATATGCACATTTCTCCGACTGCAAATCAGACTCGATGCAGTGGAAGTAGACTCAGATATCTGCAGGCTGATGACTTGCAACGATAAAAAATAATAATTATGATTCTGACGAGCGCAATTGAAGTTGATACAAAAAAAATATTAAGTATGATTAGCATTTTTTCTACAAACTTCAGCTACGCTCGTGGGGACCGTAATTAAGTTTTTTATCGTTGCAAATCATCGAGCTGTAGATATTCAAGTTTACTTCCACCACATCGAGTCTGACTTGCGATCAGAGAAACGAGTGATTCAAAATTGAGTCTGACGCAAACTCGTGATAAAAATTACTAATTAAGACATAAGTTGAAGATGGAACCAAATTTGATATGCACATTCCTCCAATCACAAATCTGACTCGACGCGGTGGGAGTAGACTCTGATATCTACAACTCGTTGACTTACGATAATGAAAAAAATTAATTACAGTATCGACAAGCACAACTGAAGTTGTTACACAAACTTATCTAAATACAACTCAACTCATAAAATAAAATATTAACGTTCACGCACAAAAGTTAAAATATTTTTATAACTGACCTGAAAAAATAAAGAATAACATTTATAACTCTAGATTCAAATCTTTGACAATAACGACTTTATTTTTAGACGCATGTGTTCAGAGGTACTTCGAATTTCCTTTGGTTCTGTTTGAATTTCTAAGTGCCCTCTGATTGCATTAGTCTAGATAACACATGTGAACATAAATCATAAAATAAGGTCATTGTCGTCAAAGATTTTAATTCAAGGTCATAGATGTTATTATTTATTTTTGAGGTTAGTTTTGAAAATAATTCATATCCAAATAAAAAATTTGAATGGACGGTATTCGTAATACCGTCCATTTTACAATTTTTTCGGACGGTGTTCACAACACTGGCCTTTTCTATTTTTGATGCTTCTCAAATATTCTTTTTGTTTAAAAATAATTTTTTATTTAATTTTTAATTATAAAAAAACGGTTTCCTAAAAAAAAGGAGTAAATTTATTGTCCCCCTTTCTCCCTTCCCCCTCTCGCGTGCTCCGCTACGCGACAAAAAAAATTCTCCGATTCTTTCCATAACTATCGGAACTTTCGTTTTTCATTTCTTCGTTCCTGCTCCTACCCTTAAACCTTGAACAAGTCATCCAAAACATGTCCCCTCATCGTCTCTCTCTCGATTTCTCGCCTCAGACAGGGTCTTGGAGATTGAAGAAGCTCCGACCCTCAAGCGATTGAAGGTTGCCAAGGTGCTGCGTCGTTGTTTCATAATTATGCAATTAATTGCGACTTGAGAGCGAGAGTTAGCGATTTATGATTTTTTTTGTTCTTTCTTTTTGTTCAGTTAGAAAGAAGAGAGATTGATTTCACGATATATGCTCTAAGGTTGATATTCTCCTTTGTTTGACATCTTTTTGCGATGGAGTATGATACGCAGTAGGATCTAATTTCTCTTGTTCTACCAATTGATGATGTTGTATTTGTTTATTCTTTTCTACACATTGGGAAAATTTAGGAGAAACAACATCTCTTCGTCGATTTCCTGCTATCAATACTTTCTCTATCCTTGCTTTATTTCTTTATCAATTTATTCCATTTTGAAGGAGGGAGAATCACAATGGATCCACTTCACTACCAAATTAGACTTCTCGTTTTGGAAGCAATGATGAAGTCTATGTTCTGCAAGTCTATATACAAGAATATACAAGTCTATATATTATAAATTCCAACTCTTTATATTACAAGTCCCAAGTCTTTATTACAAATCAACTTTTTTATTGTTAGTAGTCTATATTTTGATTAATCAGACTTGTTTGAGGATCAATTTGAACTTGTCTATTAGAAATCAACTTGTCTATCTTATAACTTTCATGTCTTTATATTAAGACTCCCAAGTCTTTAAATTACAACTCCAAGTCTTTATATTCTTTATATTACAACTTTCAAGTCTTTATAATACGACAAACAAACTTTTCTGTTGTTAGTAGTTATATTTGGATTAAAAAAACTTGTCTAATGATAAACTTGAATTTGGTTGTCAGGAATCAACTTGTCTATATTGCAAATCCTCAAGTCTTTATAATATAACGCCAAAGTCTTTATATTGCAACTCCCAAGTCTTTACAATATGACAAGAAAACTTTTTTGTTGTTAGTAGTTTATATTTGGATTAATCAGACATGTCTGAGGATCAACTTGAACTTGTCTGTTAGAAATCAACTTGTCTATATTGCAAATTTCAACTCTTTATATTACAAGTCACAAGTCTTTATTACAAATCAATTTTTCTGTTGTTTGTAGTTTATATTTGGATTAATCAGATTTGTTTGAGGATCAACATGAACGTGTCTGCTAGGAATCAACTTGTCTATATTACCACTCCTCACTCTTTATATTACAATGTCGATATCTTTATATTATAAATTTCAAGTCTTTATAATATGGCAAGCAAACTACTAACAATAGTCTAACGATGAACTTGAACTTGTCTATGAGGAATCAACATGTCTATATTACAAATTCTAAGTATTTATATTAATGTTCAAATTCTTTATATTATAACTCTCAAGTCTTTATAACAGTTCATGCTAAAATTACAATATATATATAGTAAAAACTCAATAAAATCCCGTAAAAAAATGCACTATAAATGCAATAAAATTACAGCAAAAAATGCAATTAATGGCAGGATTAAATTGGCGAAGCTATTAATTAGCGGAGCTATTAATTGGCGGCGCTATTAATTGACGGAGCTATTAATTAACGAAGCAGAAAAATTGTCGCGGAGCGCCATTAATAGTGGAGTTAGTTAGGATGTAATGATTATAACCATTAATAACGGAAGTTAGCACCATTAATAACATAGGTTAGTTAGGGGAACTTCTAAGGGGGACCTTTAAGTGGACAGGGGCGGATTCAAGATTCTCGTCAGGTGGGTTCAAGATTTACGATTTTTTTCAGGGGGTTCGAAATGATGGTTATTCTTAAAAAAAATTCAAAATATATGGTCATTTTTGAAAAAAAAACATGTATATATGATCGTTTTTGAAAAAAAAAAATCCAGAAGATTCAGCTACACCCCTGGCTTCACATGACTCCACCACTGTAAGTGGAGGCTGTTAGCAGCTCCCAAAAAAATTATAAAAAAAATCGGCATCCTAGCAGCACCAAAATTTTTTTTTTGACAATCATTTAGAAAAAAGTCGTTTGATTCTTGTTCACGACATACGACATGATTGACATTTTATTTCATTAAAAATTTACACTTAAAATATTTTCAACAAATTTATATGAAGCTGACATTTTTCGTGTGCGAAATTGAAATTGTTTTTGTCTCAACAAAATTATCATATTTGGTCATTTCTTAATGACTTAGAGCATCTCCAATAGAGCAATTGAAATTAATTACTAAATAATAATTTTAGAAATTTTAGAAATTAAGAAATTTATTTCTACATTGATACAATCAAGCAAACAATTGAGAATTAAACACTTAACCAATAAGAATTAAATATTTGGCCAACTCATCTTCAAAAAAAAAATAGCCATAATTGCTAAATAAGCAATTCTTTTCCATAATTGCTCAATAAGCAATAGCCATACAACCCAACAATTACAAAACAATTGACACATAAGCATAAGTAATTGCTAAGCAATTACCAATGTAGATGCTCTTAGCGTCACGTTGTTGGTTGATTAAAATACAACCATTTATATTTTGGCAGACACGTAATAAAATTATCCAGAAAACTAATGTAATGCAGAAACTCATAACAATGATTATTTTTGGGTAATTTAATTTGCCATCACCCACCCAGTACACAGTACCAACTAGAGAAATTTTACATTCTACATATGGCATCTAGTTCCTGTCCTTTCTCCTTCCTAAAACAAACTTGTTCTTTCTCCTTTCTCCTTCCATTATCCTCTCAAAAATATTGCCGCAGAGGGATGCGAGTCAAAATACCCTAGGAAAGTGGGAAGGGACCAGTTCATGTCCTTTCTCCTTCCATTATCCTGCTCACAGCTCACTCTCTGTGGAATCAGATTTTTATCGTGCGTCTCGTGCAACGTAGAAAATCACGTCAATTGCATCAAAATCCGTGTAAATAAACTTTATAATATAGACCTCTTGAATAAATTTACAACCTTCCTGCCGCAGGCACGTGAATTTGTTATTGTTGAATGATGTAGTGCGGTACAAGATAAGGATAAGTTTCCACTCCCCACTTATCTATTTTCTCGTTGAATTCATATCTACTGTTATTCTGGAGATAACAGAGTTATGTTATTCTCTGATCTGATCGTTCATTTTCAATCTAACGGATAAAATATATAATACATCGAATTTCGTGCAGTCCATCTGTACCGTTCATTTATCTACATCGAAATCTGACGGTCGGATCAGAGAGTCGGATCAGAGGATAAGAAAACCCTGTTATCCCAAGAATAATAGCAGATACTGATTCTTTCTCGCCGCCAACTCGAAATTGTATCAGGGGGTGCAGAACATGGGCAATGTATCAGCGTTCAGAGTAAGCTATTATCCCCATCCCCGTTCCCGTTCCCAAACAGTCGCAGCTTACTCTAAGATAAAACAAATGCCTCTCACTACATACACCTCACTTCTCCCGCAACTAGCCACCGTGCTCACTGGCGGATGTAGAGAGGTCCAGGGGCAGGCAAGTGCCTACTCCTGGATTTAAAATTTTGTTTTATAAAGCTTGGAGAATGAAATTAAATTTTATGCGGTGAAGTCTAGTGCCTATCCCTGGAGAACTCCAATGCCTGCCTCTGAGAAATCTCAGTCTTCGCTCTGCAGACTTCATTTAATTTTGATCTTATCTTCCTCTTATTTCGCTATGTTATACAGACTCTAATCATGCCTCATTCTTTCATTTTCACTCCGCTGTCGACTATACCTACCTCCCAACTTTGCTTCCAGTTAGTGGCATATATGTGCCTGCTTCCAGTTGTGTCGCTTGCCTAACTGCTTTCAGTAATCAGAGAATCAATGTAGGAGATTTTAGCATTTTGCCTATTTCTTCTACTCGATTTTGCATCTGATTCTAGTTTCGAGAATTTTTTCTACTATTTTCTCCAATTTTTTCTTTAATTTTACGGCTACACCTGGTAATACTTTCATTTGGTTTTGTGCTTTGTCTGATTTCATGAGGTTGCTAATCTCAGTTTTTTGTCTTTTTTCAATACTTGATTATTCTTGTTAGTGATTAATTGCTCAATAATCAATTGTTAATTATGTGTAGATGTTGTAAGTTTGCGGCACAACAACATACCACAACATAGGTTCTCATGAGAATATTTTTGGAGTTACCCTTGAAACAATATCTTGTCAAAAGATGAAAATAACACTTTAATAGATACATGATATCTCATAGTACTTTTCATTAATGATTCTTTAGTTGTTTGTTATTGTTCACATGCATTTAGAATATGACAAGGTTGTGCAATTTTTTTTTTTTGAAATAAGCAGGGAGTGCCTTTCACTTTCACTTTCATTTTTGAGATGGTTGTGCTCGTAATGGGTTGTCATTACGGCCGTAATGGGTCTCGGCAGAAAGAATTTTTTCTTGCTGTTTGCACTTGATTTCCATCCAGATTTGAGCAGATCCTTTGCTGATGTGTTTGCTGAGTTCCTCATCCAACAACCTATCCAAAATTTCAACACTAAAAACCGCATGATCGTTAGATGGGTATTTTAGGGACTTTTTCACATCAAAAGTCAATTTTTCATCCCCAATATTCATGGTTATGATTCCATCATGGACATAGATGACGGCTCTTGCCGTATTGAGGAAGGGCCTACCCAACAATAAAGGTGTAGGGGTGTCCTCCTCCATGTCTACCACAACGAAATCAATTGGTACAAAGAACTTACCAATTTGGATTGGTAAATCCTCAACAACCCCTATTGGTAATTTGACCGACTGGTCCGCTAATTGCAATGAAATCCTTGTTGGCTTAAGTTCCCCAATACCTAATCTATCATATACCGACTTTGGCATTAAACTCACACTTGCTCCAAGATCACAAAGTGCACGTTTAAATTGAACATTTCCTATGGAGCAAGGGATAGAAAATTTACCGGGGTCATCGAACTTTTTGGGCAATTCATTCATAACCAAGGCACTACCATTTGCATCTAGTGCAACCATTTGGACTTCCTCAAGTCTACGCCTATTTGACAAAATATCTTTGAAAAATTTGGTGTAGATAGGCATTTGGGTCATAACCTCGATTAATGGTAGATTTACATGCAATTGCTTCAACAATTCAATAAACTTACCAAATTGTTTTTCAGTCTTTTCACTTGGAATACGTTGAGGAAAAGGTGCGTACCTATGCGGAGGTATGTACCTTGGTACCTCCGTACTTACCTTGGGCGGCTCGCTTGGAGGTTGGACTTTCATTGAGGCTTGATCCTCATGTGTGGAGATGTGCTCATCTTTGTTCTTCTCACCTTGTTGTCCCACTTGGACATCATTGGGTATGGGCGGATCTTCATATTGCTTCCCGCTTCTAAGTGAATGCTTGATCACTTTGACATCCTTGGGGTTGCTTTCGGGTTTGGGTGGTAGTGTACCCGATTGGCGAGTAAAGAGGGTGGCTTGTTGTGCAACTTGGGTTTCAAGCAACTTATTTTGGGTTGCTAACAAGCCCACCTTTTGACTTAATTCATCAAATTTTTGGTTTTGGCTAGTCATAAAGGCTTCCAACATCTTTTCAATATTGGACTTTGGTTGTTGGTTACCTTGACCTTGATTACCATACACTTGATTTGGTGCATTAAAACCTTGGTCATTTTGCCTCCACGAAAAATTTGGATGGTTTCTCCAACCCGGATTATAGGTATTAGAATATGGATTATTGTTTGGTCTATAATTACCTTGGTTAATGGCATTTACGTCCTCAAACACAACATCATTACTAACACCACAGTTAATTGCAAGATGGTCCATATCACCACAAATAGAACAAGGAGAATGAGTAGAGTTTACCGCACTTACGCTTAGAAGATCGATTTTGCGATTCAAAGCGGCAATTGCATCAACTAATTCTGGATTCGCATTCACCTCGTTCACACCCCTTTGCAAAATCACCGGAGTCTCCCTTGGATTATGCCATTGGCTTTGGTTGAGAGCCATGTCATCAACCAATCTGTAACCATCGGCAGCCCCTTTGTTCATGAGACTACCACCGGCAGCGGCATCAAGCATACCTTTGTCTTGCGGCATGAGACTATTGTAGAAGATTTGAAGCAAGTTCCACCTTTCGATCCCATGATGCGGACAACACCTTTGGAGTTCTTGGAATCTCTCCCAAGCCTCGCTCATTGTCTCCTTCGCCTTTTGTCGAAAGTTGTGAATTTGGTGGCGCAAGGAGTTGGTCTTGGATGGTGGAAAGAACTTGTTGAGAAATGCATTCGCAACCTTAGGCCATGTGTTCATGTTTTCGGGGCGTTGACTACGAATCCAACTCTTCGCCTTATCTGCAAGAGAAAATGTAAAGGCCATAACCTTAAGATCATCAGGTGTAACAGTATGTACCTTTATTGTGCTACAAATCTCCTCAAAATTGGCTAGATGTTGGGTTGCGTCCTCATGCGGCAAACCATGGAAAAGATTTTACGTTGCACCATGTTCACCCATGCGGGAGGAATTTGATATTCTTCCTCATTGATGGTAGGAGCGGTGTAGCCTAGTCGTATCTCTTCGGCCTTCAGAGCGGTGAATTCCCTCAAGGGACGGTTTGCATCTTCCGCTTCAAGGGCCTCACGATTAAGAGCGGTTGCTCTCAACCGTTGTAACTCGACGGCCATTTGATTGCGCTCCCTTAAAAGGTTCGCTATGCGTGCGGCTTCAACGTCGGCGTTTGACATCTCTAACCGACGTTGAGTTAGGTTCAAAATTGGTCCCCTTGGAGGGTGGTTTCTCCTTCTCTCGTAGAAGAGATGAGTTGATCATTTTCGAGAGAACCACTCAACCAAGTCGTGAACTTGCGGGGTTGAGGACTCTCCTTCCAGTTTTCAACCCTACAAAGTACGAGAAAAAGAAAGCTAAAAAGTTAAAAACTGAAACTTAAATCAAAATTACAAAAATCTGAAACTAAAATCACCGTTGTCCCCGGCAACGACGCTAAAAACTTGATATGAGTTTTACTAACCCTATTTGTTAAATAGAGGTTGCAAGTATACAACCGTCTATTGTAGTACTTAGGGATCGAATCCACAGGGACAAGTCGGACTAAGTTATCAAATTTTAATAATTCTAATCTAAGTAAGAAATTAAAAAGTTGAGTTTTGTTGTAAAGTGAAAGGTTTGGTTTTGGTGTTATGCAATTTTGAGATTAAGTAAATCAATTAACAATTTCAAGAATTAAGACGAGAGGCTTAGGTTTCTAGGATTTCTATCCACTTGTTTATATCTACTTGGTCAATTAAAGGTTTGTTTTTATATTATGGAGGCACAATTAACAAGTTTGGTACTAAGGGATATTTCTATGTTAATACCATATCTAAACTAGAATAATTTCACCTTTCGGTACTTGATTATCCTAGTCTAAATTCATTAAGTCCTAATTGCCTTAATCAACTTAAACAATTGCAATTCACCTTTCGGTACTTGATACAATTATTCAATTCAATCAAGTTGGCCTATAGATGACAATCATCACGTTTCGGTACTTAGATTACCATCTTCCTTGTTACTTGTGGTCGGGATTTAACAATTCAATTTCTCAATTACAACCATTAAATTCTAAGTATGCAATTTGATCAAGATCACAATAAGCAATAAAAACAAGCACAAGCCATAATAACAAAAACGATCATCATATCATTATACCAAGTAAGATACAAGCCAAGTTTCAAGTCTCCCTAAAAACCTAATGGAGAATTAGCTCTTAATGGCCATGGAAATACAACTAAGCAAGTAAAAGAAAACAAGAGAAGGAGTGGAAGATTAAACCAAAGTGATGATGAAGTCTCTAATAGTCTTCTCTTCTTCTTCCTTCTTCTTCTTCTCTTTCTTCCCCAAAATCTCTCTCTTTCTCTCAAAAGTGTAATGGAAAACTATCTCTCTCAAAGCATATCCTAAACAGATCTGAACCCCCTATTTATACAAAAATACACGAATCCCAAAATAACCTCTAATAAACTTCCTAAAATAAAACTGAACTGCTCTGTCGGCCTTGGTTACGGCCATAATGATGGGTCCTTACGATCGTAATTAGTGCTAAAATGGAAGAGCGTGCCAAGAATATGGTTTCTGGGAATTGGCGGTTTTGGTTACGGCCGTAACAAAGGGTCACTACGGCCGTAATGAGCTCTTCTGCATCGAAATGTGGCTAAGGTGTGAAACTTTAACTCTCGGGAAAACACCACTACGGCCGTAATGAATGCACTTTAGCCCCTGTAATGAACACCAAGTATTGGAATTCTGGGTCTCGGGTTGGTTTCATTACGGCCGTAATGGATGTTGGTTGTGGTCGTAATAGGGTGATCTGAGGAGATTTTGGTTAAGTTCTGAAATGTGGAGTCTCGGGATGTGGTGACTACGGTCGTAACGAAGGTCATTACGGCCGTAATGGTTGTGCATGCTCTCTGGATCTATTCTGGGACTTCATTACGGCCGTAATGGGTATGATTACGACCGTAATGTATCCTGTAACTGTCTGATCTCGCTCCCAAGTGCTTCAGGTGTCCAGAAATAGCTCCTTGTGCTCCCATTACCTATTTTCTGCATTGTAAACCAATTCTAGAGAAGTAACTTAAACTTGAGACTAAACTTGGATATTTTTAACCTAAACCTATCGGACTTTGGCAAAAATTACACAAAATACCCTATAATTTTGGTATATAATTTCGTCTTATCAGCGAGGTGCATTACAATCGCACCATCTCTAGCACACTGTCGTACGGCGAAATCGCGTCTTCGTCGGGTTGTTTCTCTGGTTTCCTGTACTTGCGATCAGAGTCGATGTGCCTACTTATGGTCTCATTTCTTTCGACGTTGGTGTAGTATGTAAGAGGTACCGTGTTTCCCTCTTTGAGTCGTCGATTCCTTGTACACCCGACACCCATAGCCGGTCCTGACCCAGGGCAGCCAGGGCGACCGCCCTGGGCCCCAAGCTCCAGAGGGCCCCAAAAGAAAAAAATGTTATGTATATGTGATAAAATAGAAAAAAGATATTTCGAGATTAATGTTCAATATGGTTGGGGTTGTCAACGAAACACGTTTTGCATGTTTTAACATTTCGTTACGCTGTGACGCAACGTTAAACTCAAGTGATTTTTTGTTGCAAGAGGGTATTTGTGTGATCGTTTTGTGCGTTTGACAGCCCTAAATATGATGAGTCTGGAGCAATTATTTGATTTGACTTGAGCTCGCATATTTGCAATGTGCAATCGAGTTTGAGACCTGTATGTGCGTGGCCCAAATGAATTAGGAGTTGCATTTTTTTCTATTTTGTTTGTATTCAGCACCGAGAGGAAATTAGTCCATAATAATAATTTTACAAAGTCCAAAAGCTAGATTTTGCAAGACAAATCAGTAATGAATTTGATGCGACGATAAAACAAATCATGAAATGAGTTCATTGCTAGAAGCTTCAAATTTTATTTCAAAATTTTCATTAAACTAACAAATTATGCATAACTGACTCTCTATGCAAAAAATTAAGTAAAAACAAATAAAAATTACAATGAAATAAAATACTTAAATTTAGTTTTTTGACTTAACTATGCATTAAATTATAGATATAAAAATCATTCATTACAAGTCATTTCAGATGAAATGTGATTTAGATGTGTTTTTTGTGCAAGTACAAATGTAAAAAAAATAGTTTATAAAAAAACATGCAAGAAGCATCGTTTGGTATGTTCACCATTTCATATATTTTATTTGAGGAATATTGATTTTGTGTCTGCTATTTAATTTGTATGAAAGAGTATAGTAATAACAAAAATTGTCTATACAAACGATTTAAATGTTTCTTCTGTCTCGGGCTCCAAATTTCTCAGGACCAGCCCTGCCGACACCTCTCCCTCGGTGAGTTTCTCTGATTTTCCCTCATTCTCTTTCCTTTTGATCTAATTGATTATTGATTCATGATCTAACCACAAACCACCTGAGGCTCGCTATCACTGCTTGACGTAGATTTAAGTAGGTGCTGCCCATTAATTTTGTACAATTTAAATTTAAATTTCCTGTCAGATCTAGTCATTTCTTAGGCAGTTATGCTTATGCTACCAAAGTACCAAGTACCAATTGTGCTAGACGATGATTGCAATGTGTTAACCTCAGTTCTTGTGAGAGAGAGCATGAGAGACGAAGCAAACAGCGCTAAGCCTTCAAACTTCTTGTAGAGGAAAAAATGTTTTGAGTGGGATATCATATTGGCATCAAAAGAAGGGAGAAATATTCAGGAGCATACTCGACAAGAGAAAATCGGATACAGTTTTCCTGTTTCGTTTAGTTCAAGTAAATTATATTCGAAATCACAGCCGGAAAAGTTTGTCCTTTAACAATTGCTATTTGAATCCGTATAGCAAAAATTATTCACGAAATCATTCGTATCTGCATTCAACATGGATTCTGAATGGATTGAACGGAAACTACCTTATCCATTTACACCCCCATCTGCTAGGTATTTTTACAACGACATTTAGTAAATATGGATAATTCTTCTAATGACCCATCAAAAGTACTATATAAATTTCAATTTTGTACAGTAATTTTTCATCATTTAACAAAAATAAGACTGGCATTCTAGTGGATAAATCGCATTTGCAGGCGCAAGTGGCTGGGACCATTTATGGGAAAACCAGTGGCATATCACACCTCAAATAAATATAACTTATGGTGTATAATCCTTTTGTGACCAAATAAAAGAACAGATTGAAGAAAATAAGTTTTTGCACTGCCGAAATCAGTTTACTTTGATACTGGATGATCCTAGAAATGAGAAACCATACAAATAACCTAATCATGGTAATCTAGAACTATAGTTGGCAAAACCCGATGGGATATACATGTTTCTGCTCATATTTAAATTCATATGGAGAGAAAAAAAGGTTGCTACATGTAGGAGGAATGAACATATTGAGAAACTGCTCGGCAGAGCCTCAAAATCATCAAATGGCCAGTCGGAAGCCTTTGAACAAGAGCCTTTATTTCATTTAAAGACGCCTCATCAAATGTAGTCATAGTTGGGTCTACTTCAATGTGCAACTCCGATGGTTCAGATGGATACATCGCACTGCTCACAACAATATGAAACCAAGATGGTTTAAAATCACCCAATTATTCTTCTCCATCTTGCTGAATATCTTAATAATTGATTGGATTTCTTAACATGCGACACCTAATACTTTACTGGATTCACTGATAGCTTCCAACATTACTATACCTGGTACTATCCCATCATCATTTAGGTTACTTAACAGAATGATTCAGCTTTGAATAATGCAGAAAGATTGATTGGCCTCCACTTATCCTTGATAAAATCATACGAACCTCAAAAAAGGCTTAAAGCCTTAAACGGATGGCAAACTTAGAACCAGGCTCAGTTCTGTTTCATTTCGGTCCCAATAAAGTAATTAAGGGTAGGTTAGATGCATGCAGCAAAATTTGCAAGCATTTATGAGCATGCATCTTTCTCATTACAATAAACATTGTAGTTCTATTTGCAGTTTATCTTATTAGCATTGCTGTAAATATAAATGTGGGTAGTTTTTCATGCTTTTAAGAAAGCAAAGAACGAGTGGGACTAGTTTGCAATAAAAACTTATCACACAACAAGCATCTCAAGAAAAGTAACTCACAATTTAAGGTCAGACAGGTCGAGAGAAAGAACCACCCTTTTACCCCTCTTAAAGTTCATGAAGCACAGCTGTAACTCTAGCTTATCTACACAAAGAAATTCAAGTTATATACCACATCTTCGAAACATCATTTTAGCTAAAGTTTAAAAAAATAAAAATAGGACGCTTTAACAATTTTGATTTTGCCTACAGATATTATTTTCTTTTTCTAAATAATATTCAATAGAAAGATAGCTTGCTGATAAAATCTAGATAATCAATACTCCCTCTAACTCAAGTCAAGCTCCTACAGGGTGCCTAATCAGCATTTTTTATCATTTCGAAAGAAACATAACAGTGATAATCTTATGTTAGCCATAACTAAATAGTTGTGCCCACAAAGGGAACAGCATGAAATCACAAGGCAATAGAAAAAGGGCAGCCCGGTGCACGTAGCTCCCGCTTGCGCACGGTCCGGACCACTTTGGGGTCTTTGTACGCATCATTTTCCTGCATTTCTACAAGAGGCTGTTTCCAAGACTCGAACCCGTGACCTCTTGGTCACAAGGCGACAGCTTTACCGCTGCGCCAAGGCAATAGAAAGCACAAAAATAAAACGATGAAAACAGAAAACAAACTCGTATTGCTGATTTTGCAATTGAAGTTTGTGGAGACAAGATTGAAAAGCTCCTTATTAGCTGCTTTGACTTCATGAAGCACATCAATCACATTGCCCAAAAGCAAGCTTGTCTCCTGGTATAATTTGTTTGCATTGGTTATTCTAGCTAGTAATGACGTCAAAAGAAAAATTGCCCAAGCATTCCTTACCAGTGTCTCTTGACGAACAAATTTTGAACTATCAATAGTACGGACAGTAGATTTTGCTCTTAACACAAACTCGACAGCTGAATATGCTTTCATGTCTCGAAAGGCCTGTAAAACAATAAACCTAACATAAGAAACAAATAGAAGAGTAGAACAGGATATAAGTGTACTTCTATGTACCGAATATTTTCATGTCTGAGCATACTTCTCTGTAAAGGGACATCTCACTGACACCCTTAAGTAATTAAGAGCAGCCTGGTGCACGTAACTCCCGATTGTGTGGGTCCGGGTAAGGGTCAGACCACTTAAATAAATAAATAAATAAAGACGAGGAAGCCAGAATAATGTAGTGTGGGCCAATATAGTAACAATAGTAAACTGAATTAGAATACTACAATATTAATGAATAGCCAAAGTCAATTGTGTATTTTTATTCGAGAAATAATTTAAAAAATGTCTCAAACATTTAAGGAAAGCCAAAGCAATGCTAGTAATCAGAATATACAGCATCAGTGCGGGAGGGGGAGGAGGGCAGGGTCTGCCTCCCTCCATCCCACAGGAACTTAGCCAACACTGCTTATATTAAGCTTATATATTATATTTAACATGTAGTGAACTTGACCAGAAATTCTGCCGGCATGTGTAAATGAAAAGGATTCAGTAACCTGCAATGTTTTGTCATTGTTCAATGTGGTGTTCACCAGGATGCTGCCAGATTTTCCGGTGCTTAATGTAAACCTGCATAAAAAACAAAGGGCAGAAAAATATATTACTTTGAAAAATAAAAAGTAAGAATAAGGTTTTCAAAGAAACCTCCAAGAAACTTTGATTTTTGCAAGAACATAGATTGCAATGTCGGTAACATATAATTCATCAGAATATTCTGCATGTATAGAAGTTTGTTCAACAATCTTGACCCTCCCATCGAAACACCAAATTGTTAAAAAGGGAAGCTATTAGGACATGAGCTGCATACAAAATGAGGTAATGTGAATGAAGTTGTGGCTTATCCTTTAAAAGAAAGTTACATTTACTTTTGGGTCTTTGAAATATGATCAACCATGAATGGGTTTCCACAGAGAAAACTGATGGCTTTTTTGAAAAAAACCTTAAAAAAGAACAATTGCACATACCAAATCAAAGAGAGCAAGCAAGAACAAAATAACTGTGCAAGGACTAACAGGTATACTACCTCTGAAAGAGAAAATTATAGTCGAGTACAATTTCACACAACTTATCCTGTTTGATTATGTCCTGCAGCTTCCAAGCCTATGATACAATACAAGTTACATGCAAGGTTAAATAAAAAGTATAGGTTGCAATTTATAAACTCTCCAAAGTAAGCATAGTCCACAGAGCTTATAAAAAATACTAATCCTTGAAATAAGACAAAATTGATCCTCAATTTTGCAATAACCCTTGGTTAATCCTCAGTTCTCATCAGCCTTTGCATTAAACCACAGACCAAAGCAGAGCAAAAGAACAAAAAAAAAAGATATAGTTCATAGGCTGAAAAGTTGCAACCAGTAATAGTGGCTAATGCCACCAGCAAACCTCAACATCTGGTGCACTAAAAATATTATAAATTATAGGGAGTATTTGAAAAGATACCAAGGTTAACATCAAAAGCCAAACATACCCCTGAAGATAACAACAGTTATACTACTTTATTTAAAAAACCATCTCTCTCATTTCTCTGTTTTTTCTCTAGAGAGAAACAATCGACTAAGGGTAGTTTGGTATCTTCGGAATGAAATAGGAAAGGAACGGCATTTCAATGTTTACCTATAGTAAAATTAATATTTACATGTTTACTGGTGTATGAGTATGATACTTCTCCTTTCCAGCGAAGGTGTTATTTTCTGTGGGTTTACAGCTACACATGTGAACCCACCCCCTAGTAATGAATTAATGATGCTCTCAAGTCTCAACTATAAATATTTCAAGATATTGCTCCTACCTTCAGATCTCGTTGCACAATGTTGTGTGTGTTTTTCAATTTTAAATGCTGCTTTGCAATGTTAATTATGTCATCACAGCTGAGATCTTCTGTGATCTTATACGGTACACGAAAAGAAGCACTCATATTTATGATATCTTGTTGAATTGCTTTCAGAGCATCCCTTTTTGAAACTAGTCTTTCTTCATCCTGCAAAACAAGACATTTTTAAAGATGATGTCCATTATTGTAGCACACCAATAATTACAACACACACAAACACAACACATTGCAAATGTATGAAAATTGTTAGAGCACAGAGTGTTTCTGTCGTCTAACTTAGCATATTGCCAGAGACATGCTTAGCATACCTGAGTAGCATTTGCAGGAAAGCAATTATGTTCTGTATATGCCTCCTTTGAACTTGAATGACAAAGATCTGAAATCCTTGATTTCAAAAGAAGACATTCATGAGTTCGTTGGCACACCAACTCTGCTTTACTCTGCAAAAAGAATAATATAAACTTGATTTAGAAAGTTCTTTTTTTTGTTTTCACCATTCTGTAGTTGCGCAATGCACCAGAACATTTGGAATTTGCAGGAACCCATCTTTAGAAGAAGGAATATCTTTTAAAGTTAAAACTCGACTTCTGAGATCTTTTCGGGACATGCTTTCATCCCAAAACATTTGAAGTTGAAAAGGAGCAATATTTTAATTTAAATTGATTTGACAGGTCAACTGGGCGCACTAATACAGTAATACCCCCACAATTCCCACCTGCTTAATTTTGCAGTTCTTAGCAAATTAACTTCTTTTATCAAGTATCCCAAGTACCATGAAATTAAGCATAAAGTAGCGTCACTTTGCTTAGTTGAACAATCTGCAAATTCAAGGACGTTTACAACAAGTAGGGTAGTATTAGGGTAGCTTATGCAAAAAGAGAGTAGCTATTTTATTCAACCATATAGAATTAGAAGATTAACTGATACATACACGTAGCTTGTTGAGTTTCAGGCAATTCAGTTCCAACTTTGCCTTCTCATAAAGAAGCTTATCATGCAATGATCTTGCCTCTGCAAGCCTGCATACAAAGAAAGGCATACATCAGTACATTCAAGCTATCTAAACCCAAAACAAATCTCACAATAAATAAATCATTTCCCTTAAAACAAAGAAAGCCAAAACAACCTCCTACTATTACATACATCAGTACATACAGTCCTTTCTGGAGTCAAACTTTAGTCGTAAGTCTATGTAAAAGTAATTTTTGATGGAATGTAATGGTGTGGATATTTATGACTACTTGTACAGTATTAGTCACAGGTGTCCACCAGATGAAGTGGCAAAGTAATATGCTTGTTTCTTTGGTTTAAAGGTGTCAACTGGATACCTAACAGTTCAGTAAATACATATTTTGAGCTTTTACAGGGTTACATATGAATATATTGCCTAGAAAAAAATTCTGGCAGTTCTATTTCTGGAGCAACTATGCTGTTCTCAACTTATAGTCCATAAAACGAGAGGTACCTTTGTTGCTGCTGATCAGCACAATTACAGTTTTCCTGTGAAATCAGAGGATTCAAAGCAAGGCAAGATTAATCAAATAATGAGCAGAATGTTCAATTAATATAAAAGGAAACTTTGGAGCTTCAAGTTAAAAATATAATGAAGTTATGATACTGATGCCACACTAATCACCATTATCTAACCAGAACTGGAGGTGCGAATTTTTCTTAGTTTAGTATAAGATGGAACATAAAGATGAATCATGTTTTAGTTTAAAAGGCCTCATACAGCCAAACATTCTAAAAACATATAAACATACCAGGAAAGCAGAAAGTCTCTCATACTTTCTAGCCATCTGAATCTTCTCCATCACACCACCCAATAAACCGAGCTTTAATTGAAAAATTGTAAAGAAAAAATGCACTTAATACAACCAGCACTGAAAATATATTGCATATATTATGAAAGTTGAGATGATCCTATATATTTCAATGTTTGAACACAAGAATGTTAGTGACCCAAATACAAGAGATGAACAATATAAAATTTTAATTAAATTAGAAAATCCCAACTACACGCAAATTCGAAGATGAAAAGGGTACTTGAATATGGTAGCCAGTACTGTAGGCATTTCCATAAATATAGGTATTATATTAAACCATTTTGACAAGTAATGGTTTATTTTCCAATTTTCAATAACTACATTAAAGCCTTCGCTAATGAAATTAGATGACACAAACATCACAACTCCTTTATTTTATTAATGCATATTTCATTAATAAAGCAACATGATGAAAAACATTAACTTATATGCATTTTCGTTAATAATTGCTGTAACTAATAGCTTGCTGGTCAGACCACAATAGAACGGGGCTAGATATGTCATTCTTGGAGGAAAGTGTAATGGAAATTAAGATACCTCTTGTATAGAAAGCTTCTGAACAAATGGTGAAAATGATACCCTTGTGATCTCTGACATGTCCTCAACCAACTGCAAAGCAACAAGGCAACTCAAGTTACTTCAACTTAAGAAGAGCCATAAAACATACGTCTTCCATGGAGCTTACTACATTTCAATTCATGTTGTGAGGTATTTTAATTGGATGAGGGATCAGTTGACAATGCTTATTTTGGCAATCTTGACGATAGAAATCCAAATTAATTCATAAAAAAGAATTTTAAATAGAAAAAAAAAGTATTTTGGCGTATTCTTGACCTTACAGAATAGTTGTGTTTCAATTTGGTGCAATTTGAGAGTCATTTAATATTCCATCATGGACCATCAAATATTACAAGTTAAAAAGTTGTATTAAACTTGATGAAATTAGATGGAGCTCAAATCGCAACAAACTAAAAACACAAGTAATCAAGAATACATGCCTATATATTTTTTTATTTTAATTTTTTTATGAATTAATTTAAATTTCCATTGTCAAGATTGTCAAACAACATTGACTAAGTAATCCCTCCTCTTTTAATTGTCTGGCCACAGAAAAGTAAATCAAGATTAGTGAAACGAAATTTAGGTTGGGGCTGACTAGAACACTTGACCTATATAGACTTAATTTTTTTTCAAATTTTCCAATCACCACTTTAAAATGCATGAAAAAAAAAGTAAACTTCATCATGAATTGAAAACCATAAAAGATCACCAAACTTAGCATGTCATCAGTTAACCCAGTCTAACCCAGCCTGCGTTATTTATAACAATGCCCCTCTGAATTAGACAGCACTACACCACTAAGTTACCTTGCTCCAATCAAGATTGCAATTTTGAGGTTTTTCACCAAGCTCCAGACTCAAATGACCTAATGGCTTGGCATGTTTTGCTGGGCGATCTTCCATACTACCAAGAAATTGTTGCAACTTTCTCTTTCTCCCCTCCAAATCAAACTCTTGGCTAGAGACAACTATTCCAAGAGGAGGCTGAGGAGGCGGCAGATTCTCATTCCCAAAATCCAAACGGGTTGATGCTATATTTCCTTTCAGGAAATCTCTAAGAATAGATTCATTGATAGCAGAAATTCGCTCGCTGTGTTTAAAGATCTCTGACCTGATATCTGAAGACTGACATGTTTTGCTGAGCTGAGCCATTTTGGTTTGAGGTGAAGTTTGTGTGTTCACTTTTGGGGTAATCATGGGGAATTTAGTTTCAGGATATTGAACCTTCGTAAGTGGAGATGACAAAGAAATGGCAGATTCAATTTGCACAGGAATTGTCTTCTGATGGGAAGATGTTGCAGTGACTTGGCTGTGTGGGATGGTACTGGACTGTAAGTCCCCCTGCCAGTTTTCAGAGTGCTCCTGAAAATGAAAAACAGTTTAAATATTTCAAATTCAAGCACCAACAATCAGATTTAGGATTATGAAATCTTTGTGTTGTGTCCAAATGGAAAAGGGTGGGGAATATGCTGGTTACATCAGGTACACAGCAGAAAGTACACAGAATTCTTTCACTGCCTCTGTAGTCAACAAAAGAAGGTGTGTAGGAGCTCCTCTAAAACAACCAATAGTGTTTCCTACGAACTCACATGGTGTGACAACAAACCCAGTGTCATTCATTTAATTAAAGACACATACTGAACCACTATTAGTGGACTTCCCTCTATGGATTAAAATTTAAAACACAGAAGTACAAAGGAATGGGTAAGAGAAGCGAAACCTGAGACCCCTTACCTCATTGTTCTCACTAGCTGGTTTGTCATCAAATGCATGTCCATAATTGACATTTTTTTCCATTGGAACATTAATTGCATGAGAAACCTCTCCTCTTACAAGCTCAGCACTATTATCATTCTTATCATTTGAGACATCAGTTGGATGAGAACCCTCCTTTTGTAGAAGCTTAGAACCAACATCATTTTGAACTAAAGAGACATCAACTGGAAAGGAAACCTCTCCTGTTATGAGCTCCAAAACATTACTGTTCTTATCAATAGAAATATCAATTTGATGTGGATGCTCCATTTGCACAGGCTTACCACAATCAACATTTTGAACTATGGGCACATCATCTGGCACATAAACCTCTGTTGTCACAAGCTTGGCACCATCACTGTTCTTGTCAATTGAAACATCAATTGTATGAGGATCCTCCCCTTTTAGAAGCCTTGCACCATCACTATTTTGAACCACCGAAACATCAACTTGACCAGAAATATCCCCTGTCAGAGGCTTAGCACCATCACCATTCTCATCAATTGAATGATGAACTGGACGAGAATTCTCACCTGTTAAAAGCTCGCCACCTTCACCATTCTGATCCAGTGAGATATTAACTGGATGATAATCCTCCTCTTTTAGAGGCTTAGCATTATCACCATTTTTATCAATTGAAACATCAACTGGACAAGAGACCTCAACCAATAGAGGCCCAGCACTTTCACCTTTTTTATCCATTGAAACATCAATTGGATGAGCAACCTCCTCCGTTAAAGGCTTAGCTCCATGACCATTCTTAGCAGTTGAGACATCAACTGAATGAGGATCTGTCCCTATTAGAGGCTTAGCACCGTCACCATTCTGATCCACTGAAGCATCAGTGGGATGAGAAACCTCTCCTGCTATAAGCATAGAACCATCACCTTTCTGATCCATCTGAACATCAATTGGATGAGAAACTGAAGAATCAGGCTTTATGGAGTCATCAACCTGACGCAACAGGTCATTCAGTGTAGCTGAAAACCTCCCGTAGTCATACTTGCTTGAGTTATTTGCTGCAAAGCTGAAATCGCCAAGGCCAGCACTGGACATACTGCCAGAGAACTTCAACCTGGCAACCGCATCATTAGCTCCAGACAGTTCATTCATGCCACCTCTGACAAAGGGAGTTTTGTTGTCCAAACTTGGTGTCGTGAGGATGCTACCAGCTGAGTTTGCAGAGCGGTCCTCCCCGCCTATGTTACGGAAATGAAGCGAGAAAGCAGTTGAATCAAGAGTTATATCATGGGTCACATTGTTATTGTCTGCTGACATTCCCGAGTCTGATACCTTCCCTGATTCCATGAAACTCCTGGAGACTGGTCCAAAGAATTTGTCATCTGGCCAAAAGAAGAGAAGAGAGAAAAAAGAAGAAGAAGATACCAAGACCAAAATTAGTTTAATTTCTCTTTCTTTTTACTCTGAGGATCTAGTTGTTTTCTACACATCTCCAGGGTCGTTCTCTTTTGTTGGCTGGTTAATGAGTGCTGATGCAGAACCATTTTTATGGGACACAACACTGCTCCCCATTTTTCAAGAAATTACAAACAAAGTGACAGTACCCCTGACTTGTAGCCTGTTTGTTATCCTTTAAACTGTTTCCAACTTTCCATACTTTCATTTTCTCTTTCCGAAAATAAAGAAATCTTTATGTGGCTACTTCTTAAAAATATGGGAAACAACAGTTTGAGCCATACAATTTAACTGGCATACATTGACACCATTTCTCAAATTTAAAGGGTTTTCTTCCCAATTTGAATAGGTAGCAGTAGCTTAATCAACAATTGTAGAACAAAAGAATTGCATGTGCGTGCGTTGAGAGGGAGAAAGAGTGTGGGGTGGGGTCGGAGAGAAGATAAAGAGGGTTGTTAACAAGAGACGAACCATCATTAGATGCGACAGAGCAAACAGAAGCGCTGCCAGGAGAGGAATCAACCATGCGCGTTGCAAACCTGACAGGTGGCACAGCCAACCCTTCATCGTCATCGTCATCGTCATCGTCATCGTCATCGTCATCCCCATCCCTTGTATCCCTCGACGAATCATCGCCTCCGGAGTCCGAGGAAGGCGACAATGTTGCATTGCTGTCGCTTTTAGGGGAACCACCCAGCGAATCATCCCGATCGAACAAGTGTACGGCCGTCGTCTCCGCAAAACTGACGCGGCGATCTCTCTTCCGAGCGAACGTCTCTCCGTCGATTGTGTTAAACTCCATTTCCGACCTCACAGGGTGGCAGTACAGCCAGCGACTGAGACACTGAGGAATGAGGGTTAGGGTTTTTTTGTTTGTTGTTTATCCCTCTTCACTCTTTTTGGAGGGAAGATGAGAGAACTCCGTTTTCGATTTTCGAGCTCTCTGGTGGAATTATTTTTTGGTCTGACCCTACAAAAATTAAAGGCAGAATTTCATATAAAGGCCTCTAAAACTTCAATATTACGTATTTAGCCACTGAAATCTCATAATTACATATTTATCCATTTAAAACACAAAACATTTCATATAAAGGCTTCTAAAACTTCAATATTACATATTTAGCCATTGAATCTCCTAAATACAAACTCGACCCGGCCTGAACCCTCAGGCTGCGACCCGACGGCCCGACCCGAGGCAAACCCGTGCGGACCCGTAAAAAAGCGAGGGTCGAAGACGGATAGCGACCATACTTCTTAGAAAAAACTTGTGTTAAAACTGACCCGCAAACCCGTCGGCTCGGCCAACCCGTCCAAATAGCCAGAACGGTAACTATCATTTCAGAACTTTTACTTGAATAAATATGTAATTAAAAACTTCTTAGAAAAATATGTAATTATGAAATTTGAGTGGATAAATATGTAATATTGAACTTTTAGAAGCCTTTGTATGAAATATTTTGTGTTTTAAATGGCTAAATATGTAATTATGAGATTTTAGTGACTAAATATGTAATATTGAAGTTTTAGAGGCCTTTATATGAAATTCTGCCAAAATTAAAAATAACATCCATTACCCGGAAGGTGCTTTGCGCACGCTTATAATTGCTTGGAACACTCTAATTATATCTTTAAGACAGAATTGCCCCTGCAGCTTTTTCCGACTAAGTCAAGTCTCTCGTTTTTATTTATCCTTTTGAGTTTTAAAACATGATGATGAACTAGGTTTGCAGACGCGCTTCGCGCGTGTGATGGTTTGTGGTATGTGCAGCTGTGTTGTTTTACAGACGAAGATAATGTGTTTTATATGCATGACTTGCAGTGCAGGATGTGTCATGTATGGGCAATTGTAGTATGAGAATTGTGATCTGTGGTACACGACATGTTGAGCTTGGTAGAAGGGTGAAATTTAATTTGCATATTTTTTTTGGGCTCTTAATTTTTTGAGAGTTGTTAAATGGAGTTGAGTTTGTATGGTTGGTCTGGTAACATGTAAGTGGAACTGAGGTTAGGTGAGATATGTCGAGGATAGACAACATGGATAGCATAATTGGCTGAATTTAATACGTCTGGGTTGCATTGGAGTTAAGGTTAGTTGCATGATATATGATTTGAAAACATGAAAGCATTACTTAGATAATATGTTCATAGGATTACAACACATAAAACTTCTACCTCTGCATAGAGAAGATAACAAAAAAAAAGAGAGCAGTGGATAACAGTGCGCTGCATGTGCATATATATAGTTTTTCTAAGGGGAAGGACTCCAGTTGAAAGGTATGTCAGAGTGTCCCTTTTCACTTTTCGGGACTTCCATTCCTGTCTTGTACACTTTTTTTAGTGGCGTCGGAGGCAGGTCGTCAAGGTCTGAATCATGGAACGTGTAATCAACATCTTCTTCGTCGTCTTCTTCAAAGGTTTCGGCTTCCAGTAGGTCCCAATCTTCTTCTGTCAAAAGGAAATATATTTTTTATCATCACATTAATTAGCAAATAATGGCAGTGATATTTGTAATGTATTAAAAAAATTCTTTGATGTTTTAATTTTAGTTGTCCATATTGAATGTAGTTTCAATAGGTGTTGTTGTTGCTGCAGTATGGTGTACAACTTACAGATTATCAAACCAATCTATTCAAATAATTCGAGCTGTTGTTGCTGCTATTAAAGAAAAGATTAATTTGGTGTTTTTGAAGTTTATTTGAATCTGTTGTAAGGCAACGAACCATGTGAAATTTAAATTATAATTGAGCTGCAATTATTATAAACAGGAATGGAAGTTTTCCGAAATTGAGAATTTGGGGTATTAGGATTTGAAATTAAATATTGTTCAGCAATATATTTATGTTTCAATGAACATAGGGATCTTCTTGTTTATTTACTAAAAATGAGCATTTTTTCAAATTTGATACGTAAAGGGGATTTTATGCAAAGTTGAAATGACCGATGGTTTAAATATATTTATTCTTCTTACCAGTGGTGTTGTTAGTAAGCTTCATCTTTTTGTTCTATGGCTCGTCATCTTCTTCGACAATTGCTTTGTCTTTGTCTTTTCTTTTGAGGTTGGCAGAGCTGCTTTCTGGAATTTCAGTGTTTGTGGATTTCTGAATGCACGTGTTCACGTAACACATGTGAACGTGAACGCTAAAAATAAAGTCATCGTTGCCAAGATTTGAAACGAGGTTCATAAATTTAATTTTTTATTTTTTCAAGGTCAGGCAAATAAATATTCTCTGGTGGTTCCCCTTCTAAGGAAACGAAATTCGAGATTTTTTCTCAAAAATGTGAGAAGTTTGATCTGAATCTTCTTCGAATTAAAGATCAACAATTTTAACAAATAATATAGAAAATTTTCTCTGAATCTTGTTATTGAACGTCAAACGTTAATTCGACACATCTCTTTCTCTAAATAAAAAAATCTCTAGAAAATATGATCCCCTTTTAAGTGGAACGAAATTCTTTACGCCTCTAAAATCTGAACCGTATGATTAGATTTCAAGAGATCTGATTTTATAATACAAAAGTCCAATGAATCATGGTCATAAGTTAACATTTAATCAGACGGTTCAAATTTTAAATGCGCAAGAGACGCCTCTGAAAATAGGTTCAAAAGATAGGAATCTAAGTGGGTCGTCTCTCCTGTAAATAAACCTAATGAAGCTTTTTGGGCCGAGATCTTATGGGCCTAACAATATCAGAGGTACGTTCGAGAGAGTAGCAATGTCTAAATTCGCTGATACACGATTATTATAATGGGTTAATTTCCACTATTTCCATCAAAAGTTATGTATGATGATATTAGATATTATGAAGATTCGATGGAAAATTGGCTATTTGAGAATTTTTTATGAGTATAATGAAAATTAACCCTATTATAAATATTCTATGTTTCTTTTCACACTTTCACTAATGTTTCTGTATCTTATGGCTATTTGAGAATTGGGAGCTGATATATCGATATCTTCGTTGATACCTCCATCGATACCAACACGATAGGTCCAGTTTAATTCAGTTTGCATGTTGTTTTTTTATGATGCATGTTGTTTTTTGTATTATGCATATTATTTTTGTTATTATGCATATAATTGATTGGATGCTCCACTGAAAACGAGTGTCGCTACGCTCACCGACGCGGATCGCTATGCTCATCGATGCGAACTGGACGAATCCAGTTGCATTTTTTGAAAAGTTGTTCTAGTTATTATGCATGTTATTTTTGTTATTGTGCATGTTATTTTTTGTTATTATGCAAGTAAATAACATGCAAATAATACAAATAACATGCACAATAACAAAAACATCATGCATAATAACGAAAACATAATAAATCATAAGTATTTGACTGTTATTCATGTTTTTAGATGCACAATAACAAAAACAAAATGCATAATAACGAAAGCAATATGCATCATAAGTAAAACAAATTTTCATAATAAATCATAAGTAGAACAAAAAACATAATGAACTTAGCATATAAATCATAAGTATTTGACTGTTATGCATGCTATTAGATGCACAATAACAAAAATAACATGCATAATAACTAAAACAATATACATTATAAGTAAAATAAATTTTCGTCGGAACTCAACTGAACGTGTCCAGTTGGTATCAACGACGGTATCGAAGTTGGGATCCGCGAAATTTCTTGAGAATTTTTAGGAGGCGCAGAGGATTTCGCTGCGGTAGGTCCCACCCTCCCAGTCGACAAATGTTTGGGCGCGCTGGATGAAATTTCTCCCGCTCCGTCAAATCCTAATCCTAAAATAAAATCCTGCAGATGCAACATGGACCGTACAAAAATTCATCCAGTCAATCTAAGCCGTTGTCTAGTGCCCCTCTTGGATTTCCTTTTACAAATCCGCCATTGCCACCCACACCTTCCTCTTCCCGTCTCTTTCTCGCCTCTCAAATCTCAACCAAGAAGGAAAAAAACAAAGAAAAAGAAGAAGTAAGAAGAAATGAAGGAGAAGCAAGAAGAAATGAAGGAGAAGCAAGGGAGACAAATTCTTGTCCTTACTGGAGCAGCGGCGCTTGTAGCCGTTGGATTAAATCTCCTTCTCTCCGCCATTAACAATCGCAGGAAGAACAGTAAGAAGAAAGGTACTTTCTGCTGACATATAAAAGAGAAGTTCCAACGTTTGATGCATGATACTTAATTAGCTTTCTTATTAAAAATCCGGTGGCAGGGCTACAAGGTTCAAGTGTGCTTGTCGACCTTTCAGCGTCTGAGATCTCCAAATTGGCAGATTGTATCATTGCAAAATCAAAGGAAGCTTACGATCGTATAGCTTCAATTCCCCTTGAAAAGGTATATGTTTATGGAATGTTCATGTAAATTGCTTTGAGAAGGATCTTATTTCCAGAGTTGTGTTGTGTAGGTTTGCTATGAGAATGTGGTGTCTCCTTTGGCTGACTTGGAAGCACAACAGTTTCCTTTGATACAGTCATGTGTTTTTCAACAGATGGTATCTGTATCAGTTGAAGTTAGAAATGCAAGTTCCGAAGCTGAGAAGCTGTTAAATGCTCACTTCCTGTTGTGCAGGTGCATTCCTCATCTCTACCTTTCTCTATTTTTGATATGAAGAAGCACAAGTTATGATATCAGTGTGTTCAGGTTTCAATTAGAGAAATCTACAGCTAAATTGTACCATAATTGAAAAAATCCTGATTTTTGATTGATTAATCTGAAATCTTAATCTAGAAGGAAATAGGAAAATGAGTATTGCTAAATCAAGGGTTTATGCTATGAAGCAATTAACAAACTGAAATGTTATGATTTGTCATTGCAATGAGGTCTCCATGCATAGAACTATTCTTTTGATTACTGGATCACACAAAACATTTACTCATAAAGTCCGGTCAAATTGCATTGGATTGCAAATAGTCGTCTAGGTTAAACCCTAACTCAAACAGGAAAACTAATTTCAGATAACACTTTCAAATTTCAACATCTTCCCACAAATGTGATGCATGTGCGTTATAAGTGCTTAATGTTTCTTGCAAGGTACCAGAAAGCGCAAAGATGTATATCGAGTCATGAAGGCATTGCTTGATAAGGGAGGAAGGATAAAACCAGAGACAAAACGTTACATCCAGAGTTTGGTATGGAATATCACCTTACTTTTGCGCACTTCTCATTGTTATTGCACAAGATTGATGTAGGTTGTTTGTACAAGATGTGATGATGCAAACAAATAATATAATCAGTCATCAGAAACTTAAAAGTAGCATGATACTTACTATCCTGAGCTAAGAGATCAAATTTCATATTCTGAATTTAAGAAGAAAACTTCATTAAACAATTATAACTGTATATTAGTAACCTTAAATATATTAACAAAGGAGCACCTGAGATTTTCCAGATTTAATTTTATTCTTGAAAATTTGCTTCCCGGTAAATTCATCAATGTTCAGTGACAGGTTAAAGAAATGGAGAGGCATGGGACAAATCTTTCACCAAGCAAAAGAATTGAAATGGATAGAATAAAATCTCAAATTGATGAGCTAAGCCTCAAATATGTCGAAAACCTGAGCAGTGGTCCTATATGCCTGCTTTTAAGTGAGCAAGAGTTAGCAGGCATGCCCCATGAATTCATCAAGGTTTGCTTTATAACACATCCATATCCAAGCTGAGATAATTTTTGTTTTGATTTTCCCCTTCCCTTGGATCCCTGAAAACAGAGGATTGAAAATTATTAATTTGCCTAGTACACATTATTTTGCTAGCAAAGCATCATGCCTAGATACCTTGAAATAAGGATTGATCCCTGAGATTGTGTGTTTGGGGGCAGTTAAACCTTCCCTTTTTCTTTGGTTCTTTCAACTTCAGAACCCCCTCCCTCACACCCCACACGCACGCACACACATATGCTCAAAGTTACTTTTACATAATTAAAAGATTGAGGCAGGCCTATAAGAAGCTTAATCCATGTAATAATTCTTTGAATAGTATGCACAAAGCAAAGTTCCTTGGTATCTCATTTATTGTTATCATGGGTCTTTGAGATTCTCAATTCTTATATTTTCAGGACTTGGAAAACACAGATGGCAAAAAGAAGATTCTTTTGATAAATTATCATGTTATACCAATACTTGAGCATTGCAAGGTACAAGGATCTGATACTTGTACCTTTTGATGTCTAAAACTGAATACTTATTTTTCACTATCCAAATTCAAATAGGAAACCTATAAAATTTGTACCTTGGTGACCCTTCATTGATCAATTGGTGCTAGTCATTTGAGTATCTGATTTATCAGGGATGATTATATGGGAAATCAAGAATTTTTGTCGTTCTTTAACTTCTTATATATTAATTTAAAGTCTTTCAGTAGTTATGACATGGGTACTAAGATGTTGTTTCTTCTTTTGCAAATAAGCTTAGTTGCCAACTATTATTTGTTTTGGATTGTTCTTCAAGGTTGGGTCTACTAGGAAGTTAGTTGCTACTGCTTATGGCCAGAGAGGTGGGAAAGAAAACCTTCACATCTTGAAAAGAATGGTAATTTGTTAATGAACTTTGTGCTGCCAGATTGATTTGTTACCACATAATCTCATTGCTTACCAACCCTACTTTGTAATTATCTCTTTGCAGGTACAGTTACGCATTAAGTTTGCACAGTTACTCGGGTACCCAAGCTATGCAGATTTTGCTACAGAGTTGAGAATGGCAAGGTCATCGGCAAAGGTTCATTTCTTATTTCTTGTTTAGTCCTGGTTAAGAATGGCAAGGTCGCTGGCAAATGTAAATGTGTTCTAGAATTTCTAGTCAAGGGTGCATTTCCATTGTGTTTTTGTTCCATGAATTACACCAAGTATACTGGAGTCTGCAATAGTTGCTACTTGTCCAGTATTCTTCTAGCGTGTTTGCAAGGACATCCATCTTTGAAGTTGTTAATTTAATCAGATAGAAATTCTGTATGCTTTTATCTATCAAGTGTTCTATAATCAGCATGTTTGATTTTTGTGCAATCAAGATTTTGGAAAACAGTATGTACGTTGCCAGTTTTAGTAATAATATCAGGTATTCTATGTCACTGGTGCTTTATGAACATTATCAGGTACTCCAATTTTTGGAAGAGGTCTCAACAAATTTTACAGAGCTAGCAGAAAGAGAGCTCAATCTGCTAAAAAATCTGAAGGTTGAGGACAAACTTGAAATGTTTGCATTCTCCATTTCTGTCTCTTGTCCCTTATTTTTATGTTCTTTTCCTAAAGCTAGAGAAAAGAAGAGGGTGACTTTCCTTTTGGCATGCAAGATTTGCTCTATTACATGAAGAGGGCTGAAGAAGAGAACTTTGCTTTTGATTTTGATTTTGGAGAAGTGAAGCGCTATTTCCCTGTCAATATTGTCTTGTCAGGAATCTTGAAGATATATCAGGATCTTTTTGGTAGAAGCTTTTCTTAAAGTTCTTTATATAAGCAATTGCTTGGAAGTAATATTCGTTAAATATATGGTTTTGGTTTCAATTGATCACTTTTGCTGGCCTTTTCTGATCAAGGCTGTCAATCTTTTTTAGTAGGATCGATAACGAATGCTTGATTGGGCCCATGTTTCTAATTGAAGTACACAAAACTGAACATAACCAATTTGTTCCTGGAAAATATAAATTTGAATACTTGGAAATTGGAATGCCAAGTTATTGGGTTAGCCATACAATCCATAGTTTATCAGCGACCAGGTGTCTGAACTGACTTGGATCCATTGTTAAATAAGATACCAATGTGATCGAATCTCAACCTGTCCTGTTGGTGCATTCATTTTGATGCATCTTTTATTTGTTTTCTTCAGCCGGCAGTTGATTTGGAATTTCAATAGTTGTTGTTTAATTAAATATTTTCATCTAATCCATTGGCTAGCCTCTTCTGTAAAAGTCATAAATCCATAGAAGTCATTCCTGAGCCAAGGCTCTCATTTTCAAGACCAAGTAGCCTTGAAGTCTGAAGTCTTGATGCTGTGTTGTTAGGTCCAGTTATGACCAGCATATTACTGGCAATGTTCTCAAGTTAATTAATATATCAACATTAACTTATATTTTTATGTGATGAGTTCAGGTCTTAGATTCGAACAAATAACAGATGCTGAGGTCTGGCATGATACTGTTGAGCTATTTTCTGTTCATGATTGTAGCACTAGTGAATTCTTGGGCTATTTTTATCTTGATATATATTCCAGGTCTGTGTCATTTTGTTTTCTTTTATGAGCTGTTTTTCCACCCTCTTACTTTAGTTCCTTGATTTTACTTTATTTCATGAACAGGGAAGGCAAATATGCCCACACCTGTGTTGTGCCTCTCCAAAATGGCTGCTCAACTTCAGATGGCACAAGGAAGGTAATATTCCTATTTTAAAACAAAAGGAAATTGTATAATATTCCCCATTCTACATGACTCACGAAGGCATGTCGATTTGATAGATACTTTCGCAAATTTAGTTTTTGATGTAACAAAATCCAGCACTTAATTATTTTCTTATATATGTTTAACAAGAACACAACATGGGCGACAGTGACCCACGGAGTTCTATTTATGAGTCTGACCTACATCATTTAACTGTCCCTTTTCTATTTATTGGTCTATTAGATCTGCATCTGTACTGCATCAAATAATGAAGCCCAGCCAGCTTAACTGACTTCATACTGCATAGTTGACTATATATTCAAGTGACCACAATATCAAGCACCTCCTGTTCTGGTTCCTAAAGTTTACAAAATTTGATTTTGTCTGTTGAAGTTCCAATTTGTACTGTTTAGGCTTGTTGTGCTGTTATTTAAGAAATGAAGGATCCTTGTGACTGTTGACAAGAATTTTATTTTTTACATAATGATGGAAGTTTGGGACCAGGAAGGTGTTACTTGCAAAATTCAGGGACGAAAACGAGAATCATTGAACTTCCAACACCAAAAATGGAAAAAGACTCGATTAAACATTTTTTTGCTACTTACCAGTATACATTTAAAACAACCTTTTGTACAATTCTGGTCAAGAATACTTAGTTTTTCTAATTTCTCCGGCTAGGTTCCAGTTGGACTCTTACTATCTCAGTGTCCAAATGAAAAGGACGAAAGTACAGCTGTACTAAGATTCACTGAGGTTGTTACCCTCTTTCATGAATTTGGCCATGTGGTAAGTTGAGTATTCTTTTTCTTTCAGAATACCTCACGTGATTACAATATCATTGTGCCTTCATATTATCAAAAGCTTCAGTGAATGACATTTGCCTAACAATGTATTCGAGTTACAGATTAGAACTTGTTAGATTATGGTTTGTATGGTGATCAAAGATAGTGAAAGGATAACAAGGTTAAATTCCTGCAAATTAACACCAGCCTGTTCAGGACCCTTTTTAGGAAGGAGTCAGTCAAGATCAGCATATTAGTCAGTATGTGCACAACTTTGGCAATCAAATACTGGACTGAATTTGACGGTTTCTGTATCCAACAACTTTGATGCTTTAAATTATATTAGCCATTTTTATGTTTTGGAATTGAGCTTCCATGTCAAACACTGTTTTATTTCCGAAAAGCAAGAAAAGCACATAAGCATCTATTGAAATTTTGTAGGCACATCACATGTGCAACTTTTCGACCATTTCTAAGTTTTCTGGGCTTCGTTCAGATGGTGATTTTGTAGAGATTCCTAGTCATCTTCTTGAAAATTGGTATGCTTTGAACAATTTTCTAGTTCCAATTTTTATATTTCTTCACATAATTGAATCTCTTGCTGGAACATGCATTTATATTTTATATATATAGGTGTTATGAGAGCACTTCTCTGAAATTGTTGTCTGGATTCCATGAGGTAATTTTATCATTTTGAGAAATGGTCATTATAAGTGGAAACATATATAACCAGAATGAGTTATTGATGCTGATTCATAAGTTGCTGCACAACTATATACACATCTTGGTAAGAAATCGAAAACAGTAATGAGTCAAATAACATGTTTGCTTTCAATATTTGTTCTATAACATTCATTTTGTTCTTATAACTTGTAGGACATCACAAAATCTATAACAAGTGACATGTGCAAATCTTTGAAAATGAGACGTGACATGTTTTCTGGCTTGAAGATAAAACAAGAGATTCTTCTTTGTAAGGTTTTTGTGCATTTGATGTTTTATTCCTTCAAAGGGAACTGGTTAAGCAATGGATTTGTTTGCACGTCAGTCGCAAGTTGTATCTATTGGAATAAAATTTCATACAGTTCCACGTCAAAAGATCAAGAGGGTTCACAAGTAGCCGTAAGCCCGTAACTGTTATGGTCTCAGGTCATTTCTGTTGGAGTCATTTCAGGTTATTATCCTGAAAATGCTGATCCATTGTTTGTATTAGGATCAGATTGGAAAACTTATACTCGTATTGGTTCAAATTGGGGTTTCTTGGGTCAGGTCAGGTTGGCTCAACTTATACCTGATTGAGTATGGTTTATTGCCAGTTGATTAGATTAGATTGCTTTGGTTTCTGGTCGCTGGTTTTATGTTCTCTGGTTGGATCAGGGTGAGATCCAATTTTACCAGCCCTGCATATGTACTAGCAGGTTGCTTTTTTCTAATATTACAAAGAGGCGGGTTCAAATGCCTCCACTTTTTGTGTGCCTCCATTTTGCCTCAAAAGCCACACCATCCATCAAGAGTATATTTTGGGCCTTCAAATCTAGACCATTAATTGTTTCTTGATGGATGGTGTAGATTTGGAGGCACATAAAAGTGGAGGCATTTGAACCCTCTATTACAAATTAACTTAGCAGTTGCCTGTTCTGTTAAACAGGTCTTCTTGACCAGATAATACATTCAAGGGAGGATGTTGATATAGTAGAGTTAGTGAAAGATATGCATCCTAAGGTACACGTACACTGCTAAAGCAATGTTATTCCTCTTTTATTTAGGTAACATGCTAAATTAAAGATCTGTGCTTTATTATTTTAGGTGATGATGGGGATACCTTTATTAGAAGAGACCAATCCTGCATCATGTTTCCCGAGACTAGCTATTGGCTATGAATCTGTTTGTTACAGTTACATATGGAGTCAGGTATGGGTTTGTTCCTGAGACTAAACCTGAATCATCCTTCAAGACTAACCCTTTATTTAAGAGCTGTTGCAAAATAATAATACTACCATTTGCTTAATTGTGTAGGTTTTAGCAGCTGACATTTTTGCATCAAAATTTGAAGATGATTTGCTAAATCATCATGCAGGATTGCAATTTAGGAAGAAGGTATTATATCACAACCCAACCCCCGTTCCAAAAAAAAAGAGAATTTTCTCATGTACCCAAAAATCTGATAAATTGGGTTTAATTCTCTTTCCATATTTATTATATTACTGCTCCATCACTTTTCTATGTCACAATAAAAGATGGTGCAAAGAGCCAAATTGAAAATTGTAAAGCAGGTGTGGCGTATATTTCTTATATTTTGCAGGATATCATGGTATTTTCTTTGTTTGGAAGGGTTATGCTTGAAATTCTTATTTTGGTTTATCATGATAAGTAGAGCTTTTTGGGGAAAATGCACATTATTTTTCACAAAAGTTTAAATCTCTGGAAGAATTTGTTGCAACCGGCCACACCCCAAAACCTACCCATACAGTATTACATTGTTTAGACAGCATTAGGATGTATAAATCATATGGAGTAAAAGAATTGTTAACTCTCCTCATATTGCAGGTATTGGCTGCTGAAGGCGCAAAAGATACCCTTGAAATAATTTCAGAGTACCTTGGACGGGAGCCATCTATTAATTCTTTTGTTGAGAGCAAGAGCAGAAGTTCCTGACTTGTTCCATTTTTGCATTTGTTAAGCATTTTAGGTCTAGGATGCAGGATATTTATCAACCTTCCTAATCAATGAAGCCATCTTTTCAGCTAATGTATCTTAGTTTAAATAATAATAGGAAGTATATGGATATACTTCATTTTTGTCATTATTAGAACTAATATGGATGTTTATGTTATAGAGAGACAATGTGGCTGTTTTAGCAAATTTTATCATTGAAAGATTGTGGTTCACCTCTTTAATTATATACAGCCAAATAAATTATACATTACAAAATCTTGTCTCACCAATTATAAAGAGCCAATTACACATTGCAAAATCTTGGCTCACCAATTATTTACAGCCAAATGAAGAGGTCATGTACCTCAGACATGTAGATTGTACGGTTCTTCAGACTGTACTGTAGCACTTACCAGCAAAGCTAATTCAATATACTATAGACGGAATGAAACGGTATGTATTTTCTGTAGTAATTTTGAGATCCACCATACACAAATTTAAAAAAAAAAACATAACCCATCATCTGATTCTCTCTAGTAAATAGTAACTACGTTACTACGGAGGATGCCAGTATTGCACCACTGCATATGATTGCAAGGAATAAACAAACAATAAATATCAAGTAGGTCAAACTTGGGTCCAAACAAACAATAAATGAGCTACTGGCCTTCTGCTATTTCAGCAGTGCACGATACTTTTAATAATTGAAGTCTGTCCCTTTTTTGTACATTTAAATTGACAGCCACGAGCTTGTTTATAACCAGTTATATGAGCTTTCAATTAATTGAAGTCTCTGTCCCTTGTGCCCATAAGAATTGACCACCACCGAGCTTGTTTCGAACCAATTGTGTGAGCTTTCAATTAATTCAAGTATGTTTCTGTCCCAAAAAAATTGACCCACCACGAGTTTTCTTTGAATGGATCCTACGATCTTTCAATTTGAACATGGAAGTATTAACCACGTTTGGCAGGGAGGCTCGCATGTTCTGAAACTAGTTGATCTGGTCCCCACAGCTGGACAACTGATTTAATATGTGGTTAGAAAATTATGCCATAATGGAAATAGAGACAACTAAGATTATGTATACTATAGACGGAATGAAAGAAAATTGAGAGCAAGATTAATATATTAAATATTTAAATATATTTGTTTATGTTTTTTATTCGTGACTAACACAAGAAAACTTCCCCTCTTCACCCATCGATTCTTAAGAAAATTGAGAGCAAGATTAAGCGTTTTTTCTGGTCCGCAAAAACTGAGGGTGGGTACCTGGCTTATGCAGCATGGGATAAAATCACATTACCAAAAGGGCTAGGAGGACTGGGACTGAGAGATCTCAGGTTGTTAAATGATGCCATGCTTGTTAAGAATTTGTGGAAATTGGCATCTGGGCATGGTGCCCCCTGGACCGGCATCATCTCTGCTAAATACTGTCCCAGATCATCTATATGGCATAATAATAGAACCCGGGCATGCTCAAGGCTTTGGAAAGGAATGATGCAGATCAGAGATCGGCTAGCTCCTCACCTCACATGGATGATTGGAGATGGAAGTACTTGTAGGGCGGTAGGCCAGCCCTGGTTTCCCCTCTGGAGAGCTGTTTTGCCATCGACAGCTCAAAAAAGAAGGCTGGTGGTGAAGGATCTGGTGTCCCACGAGACTGGTAAATGGGATGAGGAGCTGCTGCACCAAGTATTGGGACCATTTCATGCTATGAACATACTACAGACATTTTCAGATAGCCCACTTACCAGTGGTCTTCAGGATAGGCTCATGTTCACTTATGCTTCAAATGGTAAGTTCACCTTCAAAAAAGCCTATCAGATGCTTTTGTTTCCCACACCTAACATGATGTATGAGCCTTCAATCAGGAACAAGGCGATGTGGGATAGACTATGGTCCCTACAGGGGCTGCTGCCTAAAGTTAGGCTGTTTGTTTGGAAAGTTATCCACTGTGCAGTACCCACTATGGAATTCCTGTTCAGAAGGAAGCTAGTCGATTCCCCTATGTGCAATATATGTGCCGGGCAAACTGAGAGCCTGTTTCATCTCCTTTTTGGCTGTCACATAGCTAGACAAGCCTGGTTTATCTCCCCATTAGGTCTCAGGTCAGAGGCGCTAGAATCACAGCTGCCAAAGCTGGTGCCTCAGGTGATGGATATGCTGGATGACTTCCAGCTCTGTTTGTTTCTGAATATCTTGTGGCTGGTTTGGAAATCACGTTGTGCGCAGTTGTTTGAGAACAAGAAGATGTGTGCAGCGAAAATTGTAGCGGAAGCCCTAGCTTTGTGTGAAGATGCTATCTATGTGAAGCTTCTGCACAAGCCTTCATCTGAGGTCGAACTAACTGAACAAATGAACATGGTGGATGCCAGTAGCGGTCAAGTGGTTTGTTTTACTGATGGATCTTTCCAATATCCGGGGAAAGGGGGAATTGGTTATGTCTTGCATCGCGGAGAGGAACTTATTCAGTATGAATATCAGGGTAAGGGCTGCTATACTCCTTTCCATAGTGAGGCAGCTGCATTACTCTTGGCTTTGCAGCAGGTAAAACAGATGGGAATAAGTCGCTGTGTTTTTTACACGGATTGTAAGCAGCTGGCCTTCCTCATGAATGATAAAGACCCGCCAATTGCTACTGACTGGCAAGCTCATCGAGAGGTTATGTTGTCTTACAGATGTTTGCAGGAAATAGATGGTTTTAGGTGTGAGTTTACACCGCGAGAGAGGAATTTTTTAGCCCACTATCTAGCTAATTTGGGTAGGACTCAGAATGTAGCATGTATTGGTTTTTCATTTCCTATCTCGCTTCCTTGTACTGATGATGTAACTTTTTGATGATTAATAGAAGCCTAAGGGCATTTGCTAAAAAAAAAAAAAAAAAAAAAAAAAAAAAAAAAAACACAAGAAAACATTAAAAAAGGGAACTTAAAATAATTTAGCT
>CAXKVX010000429.1:0-293034 GCA_964058865.1 Eleocharis quinqueflora | reverse complement strand
CTGTCAGTAACTTGTTACATGGTGTGGCAACATATCATCAGCTTCACACAGTGGAATTTGTTTGGCAACTATCCCCTTTTGGTAATTTATCATCTTTTGCAGTCTTTCTAGACCAGAAGGTTCAAAACACACTTGTTATATATATCAATATCATATCATTTATTTTTATTCACTCTTATAGAATAACAGACCTGAAATTAACCAGCAACCCCCCCCCCCCCCCCCCCCCCCTCCCTCTCTTTCTTCTCTGTCGCATGGAAGAACACCAACAGCAACAGCAACAAAATCTGAAACAAGACCAACAGCACGCACAACTTGTCTCGCCTGATAATTCAACTCGACTTGTCACCATTTTCTCTCTGCTGGTCTTGCTATCTGGCACAGCAATTATTGTATGTTGGTCTATATTCTTTCATCCATCTAATCGGCAACTATGGATGGTACCATTCGGATTGATCTTGATTGGTACACCAATTATCATTTGGTGTTCGGTTTTGATTTCAGATTCAAGTCGGCTAATTGAGTTTCTGTCAGGTCAATTCGGTCCAGACCGACGGTCGGTTGTGCCGGTTACAGCAGTCGATCGTACTGCCTGACTAAGAGAAGTGTTAGTTGGTATTATTTATACTTGTCAGTATATAATTTGAGTGAATGTTTGCATATTTGTTTATATACTTTTCTCCCAGCTTTGCTTGGAAATATGTCTGTTTATTAGATAGAATATACAATTTTTGAGGTAATATAGAAAATTACTTTTTGTTTAATCCAAATTATAATTCCTCTCCATGATCAGTAGCTCCAGGGATAACTAACTGGAAACAAGAACAGAACTAAAATTAATTAGTTTATTTTGCTTAAATTGTTTTGTTTGAAAAGGCTATCATTAAATCCAATTTAGCAGTAATGAATGCAGTGTTATGATTAAGTGATGTCTTAGTGAGTATCTGAGTGTTCCTGGTAAGTCGAGTTTTTTCTTTTTCTTTTTCATTTTTCTTTCTCATATTCTGATACTTTTTTTTGTCATCTTGAACAAATTAACCAACTTTTTTTCGAAAAATTTACACATTACTGCATGAATGTGAAATTTTGGCAATATCTAATTTACTAACCTTTGTCCCTTAATTTTGTTTCATAGGCCAAAAACTTTAAGTGTGGCCTTTTATGGTATTTAAACAGAAACATGCTCGTTTCTCTTCTTAATTAAAATAAAAACAGATGGATAAAAAAACACACACATTCTCTTCGGAATAGGTGGTATTTCTAAAGCACACAATTTTGATGGCACCAGAATTAATGGAATATATAATAAGAGGTGTAGACGTCTGTCGATATATTGTCTATCCATCTTTTCTTCATGTATTCAACATGTCAATTGACGTGTGTCAATTTGTTTTGGGTTCTTACACATTTGTCATATTTTATGATCTTTTATCAACTATAGAATTATAAAATATATTTATCAAGTACTTTGGTGGAAGAAAAAATGTCGGTAATTTTTAATTGTTAATCATATCTGAGGTTACATACACATAAAAACGTGCAGTAAAAGAATCACATGTCTAATACAAATAGTAATGGGTCTTGTCTCTAATTATGATCTGTACAGAGATATTCATATTCAAATTTCCCAAAATACATTTAAAAAGTAATAATTATTTATATTTGCTCGTGGTTTCAAGACTTCAACCTTTGCAATTTGTATTTATTTTCTTTTCATGGATAATGATTCTGATAGCTAAAGCTTTTATCCTACACAAGTTTAATCCTTCTCTAACCCTTTCTCACTGGAAGAAGTAAAAATTATATATTTAAATAGTGATTAATCTGGCATAATCTTGAAAGAGAAAAAAGTAACTCTATATTAAACGAAATGATAAAAAAATTTCTTGAATAAAAAAATTTCTCAAAACATTTTTCTTTGGAAATTGATCTATACTGTTAGTGATATTTAAGAGTTATGATTGGTCAATAATCACTTCAAACTTAGACCATATTTGGAATCACGCTAAAATAATTGTACAATAGAAAAAAAATTATGGATATGTTATTTTCTTTATTAATCGGTTGTCTATCAATTTTTTGTTATTTTAATTTCATTTGGTGTTTTATCAAATGTCATCAAATATATATACACCACTTTTAATTTTATGACATTTGATAAATATTGAAACTTGCATTAACTTTTGCAAAATCATATTGATTACATATCACTTCACGGATTTTGAAATTAGTTTTGTCAATTTTTATGGTTGTCATTATTGTTAAAATAATTTGTTGCCAATAGATCTATCCAAACTTTTATTTAGTCCTTGCTTATTTGTAAACTTTTATTTGTAAACTTTGAACTGAAAAGGTACTATGCAAGTGGAAAAAAATCGCTCTGAGTGAAAGCGAACGCAGCTTACATATTTAGATTCTACGTATATGAAACTAACACGCCTATCTAAATGTACTATGCATGTTTTTACATACATATAACTCATGAAGTCAGGATGAGTCAAGTGATTCATTCTTGAAATTTTCTTTTCAAAAAATATATATACACTTTTAAAACTATGATTTTTAGCAAAAGAAAAATATAAAAAATCCACATGACTCAAAATTTGTCGGAAATTCTAAATCTTGATCCATCCCGACGAAAATCCAAAATTTGTTCATATTTACATATGCATAAACATTCAAAAGAATTTAAAATTTTCTCTCAAGCAACTATCTTACTGTTTAAAATAATATAGTATATTTTGGCAGATGCATGCAAATCCAAATTATCAAGATCAATATACACGCTTCTTTCAACTCAAAGAATAATACTTGTTCATGATACATACATACTCTCGTTTAATATAACTGTCATCTGTTGATAATAAACACTTATTAATTATGACTATGTTCAACAATTTTCATCAGAAATTCCCTTTACTTCAATAATTCCTATATGGATCCACCCATGCGTATGGTTAGAAATTTTGCAATTATTATTAGGAAAATGTTCAGCTGATTCCAACTTTGATGCCGCCATCGATACTCACTGGACATGTCTAGTTGAGTTTCGACAAAAATTTATTTTACTTATGATGCATGTTATTTTTGTTATTATGTATGTTGTTTTTATTATTGTGCATCTAATAACATGCATAACAATTCAAATACTTATGATTTATATGCTAAGTTCATTATGTTTTTTGTTTTACTTATGATTTATTATGTTTTCGTTATTATGCATGATGTTTTTATTATTATGCATGTTATTGATATTATTTTGCATGTTAATTACTTGCATAATAATACAAAACAACATGCATAATAACTAGATCAATTTTTCAAAATAAATGCAACTAGATTCATTGAGTCAGCTTCGAAGAGCGTAGCGATCCGCGTCGGTGAGCGTAGCGACATTCGTTTTCAGTGGAGCATCTGATCAATTATATGCATAATAACAAAAACAACATGCATAATACAAAAAAAAAAAAAACAACATGCATCATAATAAAAACAACATACAAACTGAACTCAACTGAACATGTCCTATTAATATCGATAAAAATCGATATCAATGAAGGTATTCATATAACAGCTCCCTTATTATTATTTGAAATCTGATTTCAGTTATTTATCGATCATATATAGCATCTGCCATGCATCCAAGTGTGTTGGAAAGGGGAAACTTCCGTCAAAAGTTGCTCGACCAAGTTACAACATATCACATTTAATTTAATTTGGTCATATATTCCAAACATCGAATGAAGCTGCATGTCCTCTTGCATCTCTTTATTTGCGTTCCTTCTCTCGCTAGCTACTCTTTGTATAAAATTATAAAATAGCTATGTTTATGTTTAGTTCAATAGTTATTCATATTGATGATTGTTGGAATTGCAAGCCGATAGGTTAAGATATTCATCTACGTAGAAGAGGAAAGAAATACAAGAGAAAAATGGACAGTTAACAATAGTATCAAAATAAGAAGACATAGCGACGGAAATAAATGGCAAGATATCTGAAGAATACAAAGCTTATTCAAAGAAGGAAAGAAGTGCACCTGGTGTAATCAATGATAGATTATTTTGTGATTCTATAAATAGGATTCCATTTTTGATGATATACTAATTAATTTATAAATAGTGATGGAACAATCATGTAAAGGACATGAAAGTATGTTCAATTGTAACAGACAACAATTCTCTCATTCAATAAAATTAGGGAGGAAATGGAGTTTTCTGAGAGTTGTGTGTTATTTGTATTTATTCCATTAGTTTATTTGACATGGTATCAGAGCAAGGCCTCTAAAATTCACAAACAAGCAATATGAGTGATCCAGAAAATACTGCTGCCATGCTAGAAAAATTGACTCAGTTGATCACCTTGCAACAGAGTCAGATACTTGTTATGCAGCAGTCCCCTCAACAACAACCAACCTAAACTATTTCGAACTATGTTGCACATGAAGGCTTCGTTCACCCCAATCCTATTGATGTGAAGTTCAATGGTACCAACTACGGCTTATGGTCCCAAAGTGTCGAGCTCTATGTCAAGGGTCGAGAAAGGCTGAAGCACCTTACTGAAGTTCCTCCAGCACTAACTTCAACAGATCCACTTTACAAAAAATGGGAAGTAGATGATTCCATTGTGAAGGGATGGTTGATTAACTCGTTGGAGATCAAACTACGAGGAAGCTTCATCAGATATCCTACAGCGAAAGGGGTCTGGGATGCAGTGGCAACAACCTTCTATGATGGAAATGACGCTGCTTAAGTGTTTGCTTTGAATAGAAGGGTTAATTGTGTCAAGCAAGCAAGTAGAACGGTGGAGGAGTATTATAACGAGTTGCAAGAACTATGGCAGGAAATAGATTTCCGCCGCCCAAATCCAATGATCTGTCCAGATGAGATTGAGAAGTTCAACAAATGTACTCAAGAAACAAGGGTGTATATTTTTCTAGATGGTCTTGATGACAGGTTAGATCGAGTTCGAGCAGATGTGGTACAGATGACTCCTTTTCCCACAGTGCAGCAAGCATATGCACGAGTGAGGCAAGAAGCAACTCGCCAAGGCATCATGATAAAAGGAGAAGATGCTATATCTCAAAACTCAATAGTGATGGTGTCAAGAGGACACAACCCACCTAAGGTAGAACTAAACTTGAACAAAAAAAATTTTGATCAAGATGCAAGGCAGGGATGTACTCATTGTGGAGGACAAAAACACACAAAAGAGAACTGTTTCAAATTAGTCGGATATCCTGAGTGGTGGACTGAAAGGAAACGCAAACAACAAGAAGCAAAGAAGGGAAAGGCTCATGTTGTCTATACAACTCAAGGGACTGGAGCAGAGATAGTCGACTCTCATGAGCAGAAAACAAGCCCGATGTTGACACAAGCCGCTACAGCAAACGCAGTCTCATCACAAAAACATGCCATTATATCAGAGGGATCGGGTCTTGGTCCCTCAGGTAAGACGCACGATGAAGGTAGAAATTTTAATTTTAATCTTGATTATACCTCACTTACTAATACACAATACCCATGGAAATGGGTGATTGACTCTGGGGCAACAGATCATATGACCCCACATGAAAGTGACTTCAGTCAGATAATAAAACCCGACAAAACTGGTATTATAAACGCTAATGGGGAAATATATCCAGTGAAGGGAATGGGAAATGTACCAATTTCAGAGAAAATAACCCTTGGAAATACCTTATTGGTTCCATCTTTGTCTACAAAACTAGTGTCAGTAAGTAAAATTGCAGAGGAGTTAAATTGTGTTGTACTGATGTTTCCAAGCTTCTGCATCTTTCAGGATATTCTAACTCGGGAGATCATTGGGCGTGGTTCTAAACGAGAAGGATTGTATTACCTAGACGAGTCAAGAACTGGAAACGTATACTCAACCAAAAACAATCTTGCGGAATTAAAGAGCAAAGTGTGGTTATGGCACAAAAGACTTGGGCACCCGTCATTTGGGTATATGAAAAAGTTATCCCCAACTTTATTTTTTGGTTTAGATAAAGAGAATTTCACATGTGAAACATGTATTAAGGCTAAAAGTCATAGAACAACATATCATTCCAGTACTAATAAATGTGTTAATCCCTTTGACTTGGTTCACACTGATGTATGGGGACCAGCCCCGGTTAATTCTCAGTCTGGATATAAATGGTTTGTTCTATTTACTGACGATTGCACTAGAATGACATGGCTTTACTTACTCAAAACCAAAGATGAAGTCTCAAAAGTATTCTACAATTATCATAAAATGGTTAAAACTCAATTTGAGAAAGAGATTAAAATAGTCAGGAGTGACAATGGGAGAGAATACATAAACCAAACTCTACAGAATTTTTTTGCTGAAAATGGAATCATACACGAAACATCTTGCGTAGGGACACCACAACAAAATGGTATTGCTGAACGCAAAAACAGACAGATTTTAGAAACCGCAAGATCATTGTTATTTGAAGGTAATGTGTCAGAAACTTTTTGGGATAATGCAGTATCAACTGCTGTATACTTAATTAATCGAATTCCCTCGAAATCAAATGATTTTAAAACTCCTTTACAAACCTTGGCTGCTCACACAAATATACCCTCTTACCTGAACTTATCTCCAAAAATATTTGGATGTGTAGCATATATTCATGTACAAAAGACTTCTCGGTCAAAAATTGAACCATGCGCAGAAAAGTGTGTTTTCCTAAGCTTTGGATCCCACCAAAAGGGTTATAAATGTTACAGTCCAAAAAATCGAAAATTTTACATTACTATGGATGTAACATTTGTTGAAGATGAATTGTATTATGCAAAAAACCGTATTCCTGTTCAGGGGGAGACCAATACCAATATTAGGGAACATGAATCCGAACTAGATAATCCAGCTTATGAAAATGTACCCAGAAATAGTGGTAATACTCACGAAAATAGTGGCACTACACCACATATATAGTGACAATAGTGGTAATACTCACGGAAATAGTGGCACTACCCACAGATATAGTAACAATAATCATGAAAATAGTGAAAATACCCATGAAAATCTTGAGTTGGCTTCAGTTGACGTGAACCATGTCGTAGTAGAAAATATGTATCAGCATCATGATGGTAGTCACGACTCAGGAGGAGACAATGAGCCACAGGTTGAAACATCCAGAGGGGAACAAGAGAATGATGGGTCGATGGATTTTTGGATTGAAACTAATGAAGAAGAGGTAATACAATCTGTCTCGCAACCACAAGGCCCGAATTCTCCCGAGGACAATCCTGAGGTAAGTTCTTCTCAATTCAAACTACCAGTTAGAAGGAATCGTGGTTTACCTCCAAAACGGTACATCCCAGAAAATGGGGAAAGCGAAAGGATAAAATATCCAATTTCGAACTATACAAAAGCAAATAATCTGTCTCAATCTTTAAACCAATTTGTACTTCAAGTGTCAGCAGTTAGGGTGCCAAACAGGGTAGAAGAAGCTCTCCAAGACCCTAAATGGGTAGAAGCAATGAAAATTGAAATGGATGCACTTGAAAAAAATCAAACTTGGAAATTAGTAGATCAACCAAAAGATAAAAAGATTGTAGGATGTAAGTGGGTATATTCAGTAAAATACAATGCTGAAGGAAAAATTGAGAGGTACAAAGCTCGATTAGTAGCCAAAGGGTACACCCAAACGTACGGGATAGATTTTCAAGAAACTTTTTCACCTGTTGTTAAACTAAATACAGTGCGAGTTCTACTTTCTCTTGCAGCAAACTTTGACTGGCCACTTCATCAGTTTGATGTCAAAAATGCTTTTCTTCATGGTGATCTTAAGGAAGAAATTTACATGGATATTCCACCAGGTTATCAATGCTCTGAAATAGGAAAGGTGTGCAGGTTAGAAAGATCATTATATGGTCTAAAGCAGTCTCCGAAAGCTTGGTTTGGACGGTTCTGTGGCGCCATGAAGGACTATGGATTCGCTCAGAGCAACGCCGACCACACTCTATTTTACAAACGAGATCAAGGTAAAATCGTTGTGTTAATCATATATGTGGATGATATGATAATTACAGGAGATGATAAGGAAGAAATATTATTGCTTGAATCAAGGCTATCAAAAGAATTTGAAATGAAAAACTTAGGTGGATTAAAATATTTTTTGGGAATTGAGGTGGCTAGAAGCAAAAATAGCATTTTTCTATCTCAACGCAAATATGTGCTTGACTTGCTGGCCGAAGTCGGAATGCTGGATTGTAAACCTACAGACACCCCTATAGTACAAAATCAAAAGTTGAGAAACAGTCCAGATCAAAAGCCCACAGACAAAGAACAATACCAAAGGTTAGTCGGAAAATTAATTTATTTATCCCACACTAGACCTGACATAGCTTATGCAGTGAGTATTGTTAGTCAGTTTATGCACTCTCCTAGTCAAGAATATATGGAGGCAGTAAGGAGAATCCTAAGGTACTTGAAAGGTGCTCCAGGGCGAGGACTAGTATTCAAGAAAAATGGACATCTAGAAGTTACTGTATATACAGATGCTAACTGGGCCGGGGCTGTAGATGATCGAAAGTCCACTGCAGGATACTTCACATTTGTGGGGGGTAACTTGGTCACTTGGAGGAGTAAGAAACAAAATGTAGTTGCTTTGTCAAGTGCCGAAGCAGAATTTAGAGGGGTGGTAAAAGGAATTTGTGAACTTCTATGAATACGAAGGGTGCTCACAGAACTCGGATTCGAACCAAGGAATGAGATGAAATTATTTTGTGAGCATAAGGCTGCAATAGATATATCACACAATCCCGTGCAACATGATAGAACAAAGCACATTGAGGTTGATCGACATTTCATCAGAGAAAAGATTGATTCAAAGGTGATTGAGATCCCATTTGTAAGGTCAGGAGATCAGTTAGCAGACATGTTAACCAAACCTGTGTCAAGCCAAGTGTTTAATAATTTTCTAGATAAACTCGGAATGATCGACATTTACATATCTGCTTGAGGGGGAGTGTTGGAATTGCAAGCCGATATGTTAAGATATGCATCTACGTAGAAGAGGAAAGAAATACAAGAGAAAAATGGACAGTTAACAATAGTACCAGAATAAGAAGAAATAGCGACGGAAATAAATGGCAAGATATCTGAAGGATACAAAGCTTATTCAAAGAAGGAAAGAAGTGCACCTGGTGTAATCAATGATAGATTATTTTGTGATTATTTTGTGATTCTATAAATAGGATTTCATGTTTGATGATATACTAATTGATTTATAAATAGTGATGGAACAATCATGTAAAGGACATGAAAGTATGTTCAATTGTAACAGACAACAATTCTCTCATTTAATAAAATTAGGGAGGGAGTGGAGTTTTATGGGAGTTGTGTGTTATTTGTATTTATTCCATTAGTTTATTTGACAATGATAAATATGTCCATATCCACTTATTTATTTTTATTGTATGAATATGAGTTATTTATTCATACCTACTTCCATGTATGAATAATTTTATTCGGGTATTGAACTTCCCAGCCAGGCGTTACTTGGGGTTTAATCAATAGGTGATATATCACTCGTCTTTAGTCCCAAGTGATCGAGTCAACTTACAACTTAATATTGCACAACCTACATACATATACCTAGCTAGCACAAACTGGATTTCTCCAGTCCCTTCCTTTAATATAAAACTACATAACTTTCTTCTCCAATTATCGCTGCAATGAAGAAATAGAGATTTGATGCTTACATGGGAGGTGTTTAGACAGCACATAATTTGGTTTATTTGAATTTTATATGATTATGATTGGTGGCGCTTTCATTATTTACTTTGTAAGAGTCAAATCATCACTTTTCTTTTCTTTTTCTTTTTTCTTTTTCTTTGGATCATCTGATTAAGATTTTGGTTGACTAGCGACAAGACAAAATTACAAAAATGCTTTTTCAAGAGTTTAATTTCAGAAAAGAAAACGATTAAGTATCCAGCCTTTAATGGCAATCAGATGATTATTAGAGTACTATCCCAAAATAAACAAAACAAAAATATTAGCATGTCTTATGCAAATCCTTTAACTATTAAAAGCATTAATGATTATTCATTTAGTTGGGATGACAAGAGATTCGCCACCAAAATCCTTCTCTCCAAGGTATTTGTGTAATGACGCCTTAATTATATATTGTATTACCGAGTGTTTACAGAAACCATTCTAATTTTGATCACTCATAACTCTCTATTTATTACAAAGAAAATCTTCTAATCTCCAGATCATATGTCTCTCATTTTCGTCTCCCGCCTTTTTTCTTTATCTTATTTTTATTTTGTCACGTTCACTTTTGTTTTATTCTTATTTGTCTTATTGCTTTTTGAATATTTTTCTGGTGTTAAGACTAACATCGGATGTATTCATACTAACTTCTATGGTGTTCATGCTAATTTCACTAATGTTCATACCAACTTTCGAGGTGTTCATATTAGTTTCTCTCTTCATACCAACTTCAAATATGAAAACATTTTACAACTAATCTGACAATCTATTTTATTTAATCTGATATTTGTCTGATATTTTATTTAGTCTGATATTTGTCTTATTTAGTCTGAACCACATGCATTTTATGCAAAACAAATTTGAGCAAAAACAGACTTAAACAGCTACTAGGAACACATGTTTTATTTAGTCTGGCCATATTTTTATTTATTCTGAACACTTGTTTTATTTAGTCTGCACCTCATGCATTTTGTGCAAAACATTCATGATAGTGTGTAGGGCGAAAACGTTCAGAAGAATATGTGCGGTCAAACTTTTCATTCTTATCCGTATTTGACTTTTCCTTTTTAGAAATTTAGTTAGAGAGAGTGAAAAAAGAAAGTGGAGGACGAACATTGGGGGACGGTTAGTCGATCCCTTTATTAAAATTTTATTTTTCTTTCATAAAGGGCTACTTGAAGAATAAGATTCAAGGACTGAAGTTTCACAAAGCCCATTGGGATAATTATATTTGCTCTTTAGTTTCTGGAACAAACAGTTTCCAGGCCCAATACACTTCAGGTTAGAAATGAGTTGCAATAATCTGATACAATCATACAACGAAATTCAAACCTATCTACAAAAGAACCCGAAAATAATAATTCATCTTGAAATTCTGAACTTACGGAACCATATTTTCTTTTTCTTGACAGGTTGGTTGTTACTTGTTCTACAAACAAAGTGCTAGCAATTTACAGTGTGTGACAGCCACATCATTTCTTCTAGTAACATATTCCAAGTATCTCAGATCAACTGATGCCGCTGTCTCTTGTGGTTCCTCAGTTGTAAACCCAAGTAGTCTAATCTCTCTTGACAAAAAGCAGGTACATTTGTCTACAACTTTCATAACATTTAACCCAATCAAAATATGAAGCTTTTGTGGTGTTTCAAGCAAGAAATTTAAACTCAATAAATTTATTATGTTCTAGATTAACTACATTTTACGTCGAAATTCAGCTGGGATGTCCTACATGGTCGGGTTTGGATCGAAGTATCCTTTGCGGGTTCACCACCGGGAACCTTCTCTCCCATCTGTTAAAGCCCATCCAGAACACCTCGAACACCTCTCGTGCAACGATGGCTTCCAGTACCTACACGCAAACTCGCCGAACCCTAATTTGCTTGTTGGTGCCGTGTTAGGTGGTCCTGACAACAGAGACAGTTTCTCTGACAATCGGGATAATCACCAACAAGCAGAGCCTGCAACAATGAAATATCAATGCACCTTTTGTAGGTGCTCTTGCTTTAGATTTTCTGGCAAACAGACCAGTTGAGTGAATTTAGATTTGCTGTGATGTATGTGATGGTAGAGTGGGAGTAAAAGAAAAACATTTTATAATGAGCTCCCTCCATACATTTTATGCTGAAAGCATGTGATGTTCTACAATTGGTATTATGTCGAAGCTTCGCCTTCAATCATTTACTTATCAATATTATTGTTTTTCGATCTCTTCGATGTTAATGGAAATGGACATCCACAACCTGTCATCAGAACTGAACGAGAATATTTCTCATTGATTAATACACAACATCAACAACAACAACAACAACAAAAATTATTCTCAAATAAATTAGAGTAAGTTAAAAATAAAATTCAATCTGAAATGAAATTCAATATAAATAATAATAAATTAATAATAAAAATAAAAGTATAAAATTTATAATAATAATGTTAATAGTAATAATGTATTATTCTACCAATTATAAATTTAGATTAATACCTTACATTGTTAATTCTAAACTAAAATCGTACAAATATAATACTACTTCTAAAATTAAATTTATCATGTTATGATATATAATAGCTAACTTTCATATACTTCATAATATAACATTACTTCTAAAATTAAATTTATCATGTTATGATATATAATAGAGCATGGCTAAAATAATATGCATAGTACATCACATAACGTACTATGGGGTCATTTGTATTTAATTTGGTCATTAAATTGATATTTAAGTTGCTCAATAAATTCTTCATATCAAAATCTTGTAGGAAATAAAATTTCGTGATTTTTAGAGCTTTCTTGCTATTTTTTAAATATTTTTTAAAAACAGCCCAGAAATGACACTTTTGTGGTATTAAATCTAGACTGTTTTTAAAAAATATTTAAAAAATAGCAAGAAAACTCTAAAAATAAAAAAAAATTTCCTACAATATTTTCATATGAAGAATTTATTGAGCAACTTAAATCTCAATTTATTGACCTATATCTATATGCATAGTACGAAATGAAGTGTACTATGCATATTATTTTAGCCATGCTCTATATAATAACTAACTTTCATATACTTCTATATGACACCAACTCTTTGAAACATTTCATATCTTTAAATTTATTTTTAAAGCTTCATTTCATATTAATTTCGATCAACTTCTGCCTCTTCTCGTGTTTTCGACACAACTTAAAACTCCACTACATACCGAAGCATAAAAAGCCTCCGCTTGATATGTCTACATTATCTTAAACGATGTTGAATTACATATTTTTAAATTTTTTGCAAAAAATATCCAAAAATACCGGATTTAGGTTCCGCTGCAAATTTACAATCTCCGCGACTATGACAAGAACATTAACTTTTGATCCTTGCACAAACACATTTCTTGTTGAGCATTTAACCACAATGCAACAGCCGAAGTCTCAGAATAATTTGAGAACCAAATAACGGGACACAAACAAGTAAAGAATACCCCAACACAGCGTACAAACTCTGCAAAACCCAAAGAGACATACGACGGATCACACAGGTGGATTACCAATTGCAACAAATCCATAACCTCACATTCAAACGAGAAAGGAAGTCTAGCCAACATTGTATATAGCTCAATTGATTTTCAAACTGGTACACATCCATAATTACTAGCACATTACAAAACAAGACAAGCCCTAAAACTACTGACTGTTTTTTTTTCTCAATAAGGTCTGTAACGTCGACCACCACCCCTACCACTGCCATCACCACCCCTACCCCCTCTTCTTGGTGGGGGTCCAGGAGGTCCGCCTGGCTGCTGCCTGTACAATTTGATACATTTGAGCTCATAAGGAATCATTCTATTCTAAGAAATTGTAATCATAACTGTTATCTATTTATCATAAATAATAATCAATGATTTTCTCCTAGTTTCCCTAATCTTTGGCTCAGCTGGATGCATGAGTTGAGAGAATGAAGTGCTACTTTAGTTTATGGTGCGATAAAAGAACACACAAAAGGGGAGGAAGAATATATTTATTTAGTATTACATTTCTTAAGTACCACTATCAAGAGACGTCTGGAATATTGGGAGTTGAGACATGAGACTGCAAAATTATTAAGGTCAAAAGCAAGAAGAGTAGAATAGGATACATACAGAACATAGCCAAGCCGACCATCAGGTAGTATCATCGACACCATTTGCATCCCTGATGGCATGGGGCCCCTTCCATAGATCATCGGCTGTACCACCACAAACAGGAGATACCACAACATCAACCAACTGATGAAATCAATTGCCCGCCAAAAGGCGAACTTAAATCTGGACAATTATAAACTAGAAAAGTACTGACCTGATTATACCCTCCTGATCCTCGGCCACCATAGGCTCCATATGGAGCAGCGTACCCACCAAAAGAAGGTTGAGAGAAGCTGGAACTACCCCTTTGCGAACTCTTGTCTGTCTGAGGTTTCGCCATGCACACTTCTAGTACTTGACCTGTGTAAAGAGGGAATTAAAATTTCAGTGTACAAATCATGACTGCTGGGTAATTTATTAGCAAGATATTACAACAACAAAGCCTTTTGTCCCAAACAAGTTGGGTAGGCTAGAAATGAAGTCCATATTGGACTTCATTTCCATAAGATTGGCTGAATTTTTATGTTGGCTCGCCAAGCCTATCACAACCCTCCTCCTTTCCATGCTTGGGACCAGCTATGTAAAATAACAAAATATTAAACAACAAAAATTCCAATATTGTTTAAATTGTCTAAAATAATTTAGGCCACTTCTGCATAAACAAACCACACAAGTGATATAACTGAAAAGTTGCAGTAGTCACAATGTATTAAAATGGAAAATTCAGGTACTAGTCCCTTGGACTTTCTCAAGAAAACCATTCCATCCTCAAATTTCCATTTGCACCTAATTGTCCCTGACTGGCGAAAGAGAAAAAAATAAAAAAAAATTCTCATTTTTTTAAAATTCTCATTTTTTTAAAATTGTCTAAAATAGTTTAGGCCACTTCTGTATTAAAATGGAAAATTCAGGTACTAGTCCCTGACTCCCTAGAACTTTCTCGAGAAAACCAATCCATCCTCAAACTTTCATTTGCACCTAATTGTCCTTGACTAGCGGAAAAAAAAGAAGCATGTTGGTCATTCAACTTTGGGAAAGGGATAAGATTGGTCCCTGAACTTAAATTTGCACCAAGTTGGTCCTCAAACTACAAAAAGAATTAAGCTGGTGCTTACACTTCTCTCAAATATCAAATTAGCCATAATTGACGCCAAAGAGGATTAAATAGGCTTTCTATCAAGCGAGGTTGACAGACTATTTTCTTCTTATTAAAATTAAATGAACCAATTTGGTGCAAATAAAAATCAGGGACCAACTTTTTTTCTCTTGGGGAAGTTTGAGGGACAATTTGGTTCTTTAGAGGAAGTTCAGGAACCAAAACCTAATTTCCCTTTAAAAATATGCATATTTATTCAACTAATGCATCATATTGACCACAAGAGCATACAAAATTCTACAAAAAATAAGGAAGATAATTCAGAATGCCAAATCAGCCAAAAACAGAAACTGATACAGTAAATGTGCTCTTTGTTACTGCAAATTTTAATTTAGGCTCACTTTAAGAAAAAATAGTTTCTTCCTAGAGGATAGGTGCTATATGCTACAGCAAAATCACCCTTGTCCATCACACTAACTTATCACATTAAATCTGAATTAGCCTCAGTTTTGAAATTGAGCCATGTTGCCTTGACTAACAAACCCAGAACAGTGAGGAATATGCGAGTAAATTACCATCAATTTCATATTTCTCAGATCCTTTACAAGCCTTGAGTGCGCTGGACCTCTCAGCGAAATGTAGAAAACCAAAATCCCGCTTCTGCCCTGGTTTGCCAGGTGGCAACACCACCTTTGTCACTTCACCATGCTTTTCAAATATCTCCTTCAATTTTTCTTTTTCAACATTCTCTGGCAGATTCTTTATATAAAGAGTCTTCACCTGTGATTGATACAAGAGATACCACTCTTAAGCTCAAGTGCCAAATGAAAAACTTAACTGAAGAGGGAAAAGATTGTTTTTTATATAAGAGATGCATGCACAAACAAGGATAACATGTGCACGAAAAACTTCATGAGTAAGATACAGTAGCTGCCATGGTTAATGTCTAGTAACAATTGAATATTTCATACCTGGGAAGCAGCTGAGTCAGGGGTGCTTTTTGGGTCTGCCCATGTAATTGTCAAATTGCTCCCATCAACCTTAAAACTTGAACTAGATAGCTTTTGACGAGAGTGCTCAGCACAGGCACGGTTGTAGAAGTCTATGAAAAGAAAACCTCGGTTGCGGGTTGGGTCTTGTTGATCCTACAATCAGACCAAAGTGATAATTCATTTATTATCTGAACTTGTGAAAGGTTTGCACAACTAAGAAAGAAGAAAAAGAAGATACCTTGAAAAATTCAATGTTATCCACCCCAGGACAGTTCTTATTGAAAATTTTTCGAAGTTCCTCTTCAGACAAGCCCTTCGGTACATTTCCGACAAAAAGCCGATGCTTCACTTGGGACACAGAACATCTTAATGTTCTTCCCTGATACCAAGAAAGAGAGATACCAGAAAAAACAAAAGAACTCAGGCAGGGTCAAAACAAAGAAAATGTTGCTATAGCTTATAGTAATTACCCAAATAAAGAATATTGGTACCTTGAACTCCTTTTCATGAACTTCTTCAATGGCACTTTGTGCAGACTCTTTTGTTGTAAATGTTACAAATGCAAAACCCTTGTTCTCCTTTGTCTCTCTGTCTTTCACAAGACGAACCTGCCATAATTTTTTATTTGCAAATTAGCCTGTTGGACTTGAAATAAGACATGGAAAGGACACAAACTCTTTTGTTGCCTACAAAGCTATTTTTTTCTCGCAATATTGATGAGCAAAAAGAACAATAACTTCAAATGAATCCTGGTCAAGAAGGGATCAACAGGAAACGGAGGAATAGATAAGTGCAAAACCCCAGCCCTCAAAATCAGAAAATTTCAACAAAGGAACATTTCTTATGTATGTAAAAAAAAGGTCTGTATTAAGGACCAAATCCCTGTTTTGTAAGGGAAAAGAAACCAACACCACCCCTACAGTAATAACTATTAGTATCCAAAAGGGTGCAATCGATAACTGTAACCACTAATTGATCTCAACTGTAGTGAATATAGAACATTGCTGTAACACACCTCATATATTTTCCCAAAAGGATCACAAAGCTCACGTAAATCCTCTTCTGTCGTTTCCTTCGGTAAACCACCAATGAAAACCTCGGAACCATGTGGAGGCAGTGCCATCAACTCCTCCCATTTTTTTCTCTCTTCTTCATCCTCCGGGCCCTCCTGGCTGTCACCCTCTTTATCCTCTCCCATCTCATCATCCCCTGCATCTTCATCCCTACCTGACTCTGGGACCTGCTCGTCATCCTCATCAGGATCTGCATCCTCCTGGGGATCGTAATCATTGAACTGGTCCCGCTCATCATCGTCTATCATGTCTTCTTCTTCATTGTCTCCCTCTAAATCGATTTGCTCCTCTGGATCAGAGTGATGGTCTGACATTCTCACTCTACAAAGTTGTCTTGGGTTTAGAATTTTACTCATTGGGTTGTAATTTTGGCAAAAGACATTCAGTTCAGAGGTTTTGGGGTGGGGAAACAGAATAAGAACTGGAACTGTAGTGAGAGAAAAGATTAGCTTTTTGGCTTTGTTGGGACCAAATCAGAACAAGGCACCATTTGCGAGGAGACTTAATTTTTGTAAAGATACAATTTACCCTATTAACAATTTGGTACCAAAAAGATTAACAAAAAAATCTAGGTTCTGAAGATTTTCTGGTATTTTCATGGCGATTACATATACCAGTTGGAAACAAAAGGTTCAGTTCCAATTCCATTATGCTTCCATTATCAATTATTGTTTATATAACTGATCTTCACAAACATCCCTCCTAATATAAGAATTAAACTGTGGAATAACAGATCTAAAAATACCTCAAATGGATATTGGTATAAAAACCCTAATCTCCGAATCGGGGATTTAGGTTTGAGAAGGGGGCCAAGAATATATACAGATAGGAGGAGAATATAGCACGAATTAAGCGTGCCATGGAGGGGGAAGAGAGTACAAAAAAGAGTGAGCAATAGAGTAGTTTCGTGTAGTGAGAATTTTGATTGATCTTTATTTTTTTGTGAAAAGGTAGATAAGAACTGAGCTTACTGGTTTTGTTTTATTTTGGGGGCTCGGCGAGAGATTGCGTGGTGAGAGAAAATAGAAGGCACAATGTGTGTAATTGTGCTATTTATAGACGAGAATCGAGGCGACCAATTAGGGGTCAAATCCTTATGGTCCGATTTTGATCCAACGGTTACAGTCGATGTTCTTATGCTCTCCATTTTTACATGTTTTCTGTAATAAGCAGAAATAAATCTTGCTGCCTATTTCTAATCACACAAATAAATCTCAGTCACAGTTAATATACGAAACAAAATCAATGACCTCCAGGTGTAGGTTAACATCTCATGGAAAAAAGTTACAAATACATGCTTTTTCCTTGCCATGGATAACTCATGCCCTTATTAGTTATTATGAACAAGTGATATTAAAACTTGTATCAGGAAAAACGATAGCAAAAATTAGTACTTTTTTGTACTAGACTACCATTAAAAGAAAGCAACTTTGAGTTTACCATCCACAATTTTACAGCTCATTATTATGCAACAAATAATTTTCAGTAAAAGCCTAATTTGCAATTGACAGCATAAATAAAAATAATGATTGCTCTTCTTCCTCAAAATAAATTATTGCTCTTCAGAACTAAAAGAATGTTATTTTGATATCCCAATTAATAAACATCATAATAGCACCTAGGTTACTTCTGTTCGAATTAATTTCAAATAATTATAAATAACATATGGTCTAATATGTAATATAATATATATATATATATATATATATCCTTATCCTTACTACTAATAAAAGGAGATTGGAGTTTTTGACTCCAAACCTCTATTCACCTCTCAGATCAATACAGAGCGTGAGATTTTCATTTCTTTCGATCACAACCGCTCAATTTTAGACTTTCAATTCTCTTATCATAATAGGAGCATGTAATATCTTATCATGAAGACAAGATATTCTGTAGCATTTATTATTGACATATATATTGCTATTTAAGATCTTCTGTGTAATTTTTGAAAGCATGGATCAAATATTTATAACCATGCATTAATATAACAATAAACCAACATATATTTTAAAAAATAGACATTTGAGAAAGAAACTTGACCACATTTTTAAGTTTATGAATCGGAAATATAAAAAAATGTACATCAACTAATTAGTTCTTAGATATTAAATCTTGCATATATTTTATTATGAAAGACAAGAAAGATATTGTAATATTATTTTTTTCCACCGCATCGCGTTGACATCTTACTGGTATATATATATATATATATGAGAAATGCTATGGTGCACTATGAAGTCAAGATTAGGTTTGGCATCACGCTCAAATTTCAAATAAGAAAATTTGAAATAATTGATCCAAACCGTCCAATGTGATCTCCATTTTGAAATCTCACAAGAGACCAATTTTTTCATTTTTAAGAATTTTTTTACTATTTTTTAGAGTGGTATGAATTTGTTGATATAATGATTTCTGGACCATCAAATATGGCTGATTTTGCACCCCTCTAAAAAATAGTAAAAAAAAAATCTAAAAAATGACAAAATTGGTTTATAGTAAGATTACAATATGAAGATCACATTGAACGGCTTGGATCGACTATTTAAATTTTAAAAATTAAAATTCGAGCGTGATGCCAAAACTAATCTTGGCTTCGTAGTGCACCATAGCATTTCTCTATATATATTGAATAATAAACTGAAAAATATATATATAATGGCTGATAAAAAATACAGAAAGTTGGTTAAATACTGAATTGACAGAGCCACCCGTTAGGAACCAGCAAAATAACATTATAGTGGTACACCCTGAAACATAACAAAATTTAGCAAAGTACTGAACTACCAGAAAATATCGTTATGTAACGCTAAGTTAGCATAGCTCTAACTTTTCCTTTCTGAAAATTTGAAAATAAATTTGGAAACAAATTTGACGTATCTTGAAATAACTTTATAACACTATAATCTACACATAGATAGCGTTATAATGCTAAAAGTCATTTTGCTCTAATTCAGTCAGATTTATAACATATATAAACAAGGCAATTGCCAACCCTTTCTTCAATAATTATTCTAGACGTTCTCTGATCTGTTAGCAGCCATCATTGATAAACCGTTGAGTCCTAATCCAGTAATCCTTATTGCAAAAGCTTTACTCTATATCTCAAATTTATATATCCAAACTAGATCAATTTTATCGTGTGAGATTGAGATATATTCTATCTTCCCCATTTGTTTATTTAGCTCTTGTGCTACTGTGTTTTTGGCTGTCTCTCATCCTTTGTGTGTAAGAGGGTAATGTTCAACTTTGTACAAGACTTGGTGTATAGTGCAAACGACTCAACCTTGTTACTGCGTCATGGGTGGTCGGGAGTCCCGGATAGTAGGCTCATCAATAGCCGAATTTCGTTAACATATCAGTGTCTCTTGTGCATGATTGTTTTGTTTGCCCTTTTCTTACTCAACTCTTCTACTTAATTTTAATTGCTATATAATTATTATAGAAGAATAAAATTGCTATAATTTTTTAGATAAATTGAATTTCTAGAATAGTAATTACTTAATTATTCTGCTTCCGCAAAGTAGCAAATGTTATGATGTGCATAATATATGATGCACATCACATATGGTTTTGTAAATTGTCAAAGATGAGAGTTTGTTGGATTAAACTCAACTCTTGTTTGATAATTTGCAAAACAAATCAGTACTAACCTTGCACAATTGAGTTTTATTGAGATGCACGTTAACACATGTACACAATCATGATACAAATGCTCAAATATGCATATACAAGTCAAGACATACTCAAAGACATCAAGAGCAAGCTTAGAAGACATTCATAGAGCTATGCGTTATGATAACACTTGCAAACCTATCACAACGGGTGTACAACCCGTAATAATGGGTGCCCAACCCGTCACAGCGAGTTAAAAGGAGAAGAGCTGAGCAGAGAAGGGATTTTCAGAGCAATGCATTGTTGTAACACATCACAGAGGCGTCACAATGCCTTCCCCACTCGTTATAGTTCTCAATCCGTCGTAACAGGTTCCTGCTCAAGGTGGCCTAGAAGTTAGTCAGAAATGCACAAAAGGGCATTTCTAGAAAGATGTCAATCCGTTATAACAGATTCTATAACGCGTCACATAATTCTGTAACGCCTGAGGTCATTTTCAAGAATCCAAGTCTTCAAGAAGTGCTCAGTCTCTGTATACATTGGGGACTGGAAGACATCTAAAACCCTCCACAAGCTTTCAAGCACTCAATTGAGCATTAGAGATTTCTCCTACAGCTGTCTAACATGAGAGATTTAAGATAGCTACTATTGTCTAATTGTCAATTCGAGAACACTTCTTTTCTTGTTAGTTTCTAGCCTTTGGTGCACTATATTTGTGTTGTCAAGTAGTGCATTCATGTCCTTGATTGTGTTGTCAATCAGACCTTTTATCTTGTAGAGTGGTTTATCCCCTTGCATAGGTTCAGGAACCTAAGACTGGTTTGCTTATTAAGAAGAAATCAAAAATAGATTCCACAATTGTAAAGAACACTTATTGCTTAGTGAAATTGGTTTCGGAATGAAGTTTTGGTTCCGAAAGATCCGTGGATGTAGGCCTAGTTTGTTTGTAAACCGAACCACGTTATATCGCATCTTGTGTTCTCTTGTTTGCTCTTGCTCTTTACTCTCTCTCTTTACTCTTCTTGTACTTTGTTATTTTTGAATTGCTCAATTTTTTTTAGTTCTTGCTTGCAGAAATTTAGCTAGGTGATTAAGGTCTAAGCCTGAATTGTAATTGTTGTTAAAAATGCTTTCGCCCTAGTACTTGACCTTAGTCTTTCTCGTAAGTCTCAATTCTAACAGTATAAAGTTAAGCCAAATTGGTATAAACACTTCTCCATATTAATTTCTTGTGTTAACAACTTGAGAAGTGCATTAGTTGGTAAATTGAATTGATATACTTGTTGTAACTTGTATTGTCATTAGAAATTTGAATTGCACATCAAATTGCAAAAAGAATCCTAGAATCTTTAAATTACCCTATTCATCGCTCTAGGGTTCAACAAACTGCATCTTGATGCAATTGATAAAATTCTAAGATATTTAAAGAAGTCGCTCAAAAATGACATATGGATGAAAAATAATAATTCTAATAATGTGTGTGGCTATTTCGATGCGAATTGGATCGGGAGCTTCGATCGAAAATCGACAACCGATTATTGCATGTTTGTAGGCGAGAACATAGTCACACGGAAAAACAAGAAGCAAAACGTCGTGGCGCGATTAAGTGCATATGAGGAATATTGAGCCATGGCGTCTATGGCAAGCGAACTCACATGGATCAAACAATTGCTCGGAGAATTAAATTTCCTGGTCAAGGATCCAATGAAGATGTATTACAATAATAATGTGGCAAGACACATTGCTTCAAATATTGTGTTTCACAAAAGAACAAAGCACATTGAAAAGTATTGTCACTTTATACGAGAAAAAGTGCAAGCAAAAAAATTAAAACTCTTTATGTGAAGAGTCAAGACCAATTGGCCGGTATCTTCACAAAGAGACTTATTCCGAAGCAATTTGAAGACATTACAACCAAATTAGAATTAATGAATATCTATAATTCTAGATTGAATGGAAGTGTTAAAAAAACTTAAGAAATAAAATATTGAAGTAAAAGTTGTAATTAAGTTGAGGAAAACAGAAATGGCTGTTGTTACTGTATAACAGTCAACAAGTACAACAAAGGCGTTGCTAGTAGAATTGTATAAATACTCAACTGTAGAAGGAGAATGTAAGTGAGAGAAAACAGAATAAAAAGAAAAAAGTTCAAAAGAAAACTGTCTGCAAAACTTTCATCATTTTTCACGTAATTTTGGTTTTCATTATTTGAAACATTGATATACATTTACTGGGTTTTCCAGAGAAATATCGTATCCTTTTAGCTCCGCAGCTAGACACAATGTATACGAGAATAATATGTTAGGATTAGGAGCGTTCTAAAGTTTGTCACAAGTTACAAGTTACCAGAAAATTTCAGGGATGTTAATCTGAGAGATGATTATATTACTATATTAGGCTAAATAAATCAGAATCTACTTAGATTAAATGCCTAGGGTGCATTAGGTCGGTGGCCGAGGCTCAAACAGATTCTCTCACAAATTTGAGATTGTTTTCGATCCAACGAAACAATCGGACAAATTCTCCTTTCTTCAACAACCATTCAAACACCGACCAATCCCCCGTGTCCATCTTACACGCTTCCAAATCTTTTGATCTTATCGCTTTCCCAATTTAATTTTGTCCCAAATCTATCTATATATCATTGAACATACCATATCAAAATCAGTTATGAGCTCCCGCCATTCGTCCCTCCTTTGCGATGCACGCTTTCTCTCCTGCTGATGGCTTCGTAGCTGGTACCAAATTAGATTTGATTGATCCACTTCTAATTTCTCTCTTGGGCTTTTCTTCAAACAGCTGATGTTAATGTCGTTTTTTTGTGTTTGGATTGTTGGAACAGTGAAGGAAGGAGTCGATGATATGTTAAAGTATTTGGCAAATGAGCCCTCTGTGGGGCTTTACTTCGTGCAGCAGCATGCTCAAGCCTCCATGCCCAATCTCCTATCTGTTAGGGTTCGTTCTGATTGATCGGTTTTTAACAGTTTTATGATTAATCCTTTCTTTTGATGGCAAAAAGAGGGAAGAAAGGAATGCAATTCGGTTATAGAAAGGTAATTAATTGGAAATTCTTTCTATATACAGGGAAAATTAGATGAGGAGGTTCATGAGGTAACATTACATACAGAGGATATAGAGGATTCAATATGTGTGGTGAGGTCGATGGCAGAATGTGGTCTCCCAATTGCAGATGACATGATTAAAGATATAAATCGATCTCTTGTTATCATGTCTTCTTCCCAACCGAAGAGAGGGTATCCACTTTACAACCTGCACAACATATTTTTTGTTTTCAGTGGCCTTTTTAGTGTTCAATGCGCATAAATGAGTTTATTCTGAGCTTAATTTGGGTTAAATTAAGGATTATTCAAGCTTAATCAGACAAAATAGTGTCCTGTGGTGCTGATTTGGGTAATTTCTGAACAAATTGAGCGTAGTTGCACAAAGTCACAGACAACATAGGTTGATCTGGGTTGAGTTGAGGTTGGCTAAGTGCAAAATTAATGTAAATTGAGGCTAAGTAATGCACAAACACGGAATTTTCGGGTGTTTGGATGAAGCTGTAAACTTAGTAGCGTAATTGAGAATGAAAAGTACATGCAGATCTGTTCCAGTTGTGTGATTGGGGTTGATTGCATAAATAGGGAAATGTCATCCAAGTTTTGAGTTCATATAATTCTCCTATACCTCTTGATCCAATTTCTTTGTCTAGAATATTATTTCTAACTAAACACAAGCATAATTCCATTGTATTAAAAATCCAGGTTGATTCAAAACCCTAGCTGGGGTATCCAATTCTCTCGGGCCATTCCTTCCATACCAGAATCTTCTAGTTCGAATGGACCATCCAATAGCAGTTATTTCTCTGCCATGTTCGAATCGGCAAAACAAAAGGCAGCCAGTTTCAAATGGAACTCACAGCAAGACATTGCTGTACCAATGGAAGGGCAAGCTACCAGGTCGCTGATCTCACCAGTGGGTTTAGAAGGGGTCATCCAATCAGAGGAACTGGCTGAGAGTTCACACTCCAGTGACACATCTTCAGTATTAGAAGACTATGACAAGTTCAAATCTGAACAAGAATTAAAATTGCAGGAGTGGCTCCAAGCATCTGGTGACCATCATAGCAAGTGAGCTATTTTGTAAATAACAGTTTTCTTAGGTTAACCAGTACTAACTTTTCAGTTTTTTTTTCAAGATAAACTTAATTTATATCCTGCTTTTGACGGCCCAAAATCGAAGCGTGTTTGAAAGTTATTTAACTTGCAATGTGAGGCTTTGGGGTTTGGAGGAAATTGGTTGTTAGTTCCCATTTCACCCATTGGTTCTTGGTTTTGTTTCGTTAGTGGCATGTATCAACATTCTTCCACAAAGAAGATACCATGATATTCTTAAGCTTGTTTAGATATGCACTTGTATGTCACATTAAAGAGGGTAAAAATCCATCAGAAGTGTTTCAAAAATTGAAGGGATGTATTTGTACATTAATATGGCATTTGTCCATGATATAATAATAGTGTGAGTAATATCAATATGGGAATAGGACCAACATAACTCTGACTATTACGTTGGGTTACCTGTTTAATCTTGAACCAACATCATATCATAATACTCGAGGAAGCTCTATTACTGGTACTATAAGTATCTATTATAATAGCATGTTATAGTAAGCGATCATCATTTGCATATATGCCACTAACATGCTGTCTTATTGCTAGAAGTGTGGAAGTAACCAAAATTTTAAGAAATCCTACTGCAACGAATATGAACGTATCATTTCCCTAATACACACAGACACTTTAGTACAAAACAGGTACCAGTAAAACCCTTTATTTCTTAGGATTGAAAGAAGTTTGACATGGTTCACTGTTAGGTGATCTTTTCTGAAAAGAGGTGGTCCTGGAATCATGGTCCTCGTGTTGGAAGTTTAAAATGGGACATAAAATTTCTTCATTTTTGACATTTATGAAATAGGAGCAAAATGTTATTTTTGCATGTGCACCCAAGTTAATAACCGGTGCTGGTAAACTGGCATCTGGTGAACCGGCAGCACATAAGATCCGTAAAATTCTTTTAATATGAAGTCAATAGGAAGGTTTATAAATTATTGTCATACATTAATTTTTTATTTTTTTTGACCGTTTGATTTTGCAATAATTTAAGCGAAAAAATACGAATTTAATGTATGATGGCATCCACTTTTCTAGTAAATTGTTTTAATTGTTTTGATTTGTCCAATTTAATTGTTTTATCTTGGCGAGCTTAAGAACATGTTCGAATACAATATCTAAAAATATATAGAAGTTTAACAAATAATCGCAAGATAAAGTAATTAGTTCACTCATAAATTAGATATACCTCACATAGTCACATGGATGAACATTGATTTCAGTAATTTGATTATATTTGAAAAATAATTAATAATTAATTTAATGATTGAAAATGATCGATATCTTGATCTTGAAACTCAACCATCAAACATTTTTCATAGAATATTAATTTATGGGCACCCACTTTTCTAGTGCATATTATTCATTTGATTTTCTCTCTCACATAAAGCATATAATCATGAGTTTGTTCTCATGTTCGGGTCGTGAACGCATCTGAAATTTCTTAATATTAAATTAAAGGAACAACCTTTTATTCTTTTTAAAGAATCTTTTATGATGCGAATATTGTTGATACTAGATTTAAGAAAAGAATGTTGAATTTTATTGTTCAAAATTTCGTTCAAAGTTCGTTCAGTATGAAATTATATATATTTTTTGTTCGTAAAGTGTAAAATCTGCAAATTTCATTACCTAAAATAATAAAAAATAATTTTTAAAATGATGGTTACCAACTCTCTTGATAGAATACCAATACCATCAGTTTAATTTACGAACGTTAGAGAGAATGCTAAGATTGTTGATCCCGATTTACGAGATATCACTATCATCATTTATTTATTAAATCGAAGCTCAACTGCATGTGCTATAGACTTATAATATTATTTTTCTCTTTTTAAGAATATAAACTATAATATAACTGAAGACCTCACTCCAATTGGGAACATTAATAAGGTGAAAAGATCTAAAGTTTAAAAATTAAAACCCTCCAATTTTGTTTAAAATAGTAAGCTAAATAAATGAAGTTAATACGTGAGAAATGTTAGTTTAGTTTCATAGGTATGACATTAGCAATGCTGGTGTTTTATTAATTGAGATTTGCCGGCATTGTCTGTGGTGGAGTCAAAATATTTTCGAATGGGATCTATCACTATACTAATGTTAATATCAATACAATAATCACATCAAAATTTATTAAGTTATAATTATGAAGTCAACAATTGAATAATTTTATCTTTTTATGGAGTTCAAGTATGAATTTTCATGACAAAAATATAAATTTAACACTAAAAATATAAAATTATAAAGAAAATGGGGGACATTGCCCCCTTCTCAACACTTGAATCTGCCTGTGTTCATGTCATAAAATTTTGAAATTTTTTATTAGAGAGCTCACATTATATATGCAATGTTCCTATAACAATATTAATGGGCCGGATGAGATGGAGCTTTTTTATATTGTAAATAATGTTTAAATATTTTCATTGAGAAGTTTATGTAATATTGAATTAATTGAATTTGATTGATTTTTTTGATTCAGTATCTGGACATGCTAATATGCAACAATTAATGCAATAATAGTTTTTCAGTACTATTATTTTTCATAATATTTAACCACATCAATATCATTTCTTTTAAATGAACATTGTGCAGGGAAGTACTAACAAGACGGAGAAGCAGAAAATATAATCAATATAAAGTTAATACATTTTTTTGTTAAATGTGGCATGGAACTATGACAAGACTGCTTCTATGAAGCGACAACTGCAAAAAATGAGCTAATTCCAGCTAATTAAGCGGGGCCACCTTGTCAGTGGAGTTCGACAGGAGTTGATATTTCAGAAGAGCAGCGATAAATTGAGCGTAATTTTTGATGTTTTGAGAGCTACCAGTGTAATTTTGAGTGCTACAGTAAACGTGACTATTTTCAAAATATCAAAACTTGCGCTCAATTTAACAGCGCTCATTTCAGAAAGCGACAACTGTGCAAAATAAGCAAGGATACCCTTAACTTATTTTTCGTTTTTCTCTTCCTTTCTCCTTCTTTCTCCTTCCCTTTACCTACCTTACGAAACTATATATGGGCTTCTAGTGGTTAGAAATCTAAATGGCTCTCTTACGCGCAATTGATCTGGTATATATGGTTCTCGCTTAACCTCTCTCAATTCAGGCTTCTTTTCTTTTAGTTATTTAATTTGCATCGTTCGAACGTTGTTAATTTTGCTGATATATGGAAGCCAAAAGGAGGCATATATAGAATGATCGATGAGAACTAACTGGTGGCAACTTCAATGGGAGCATGCGTAAAATGGCAAGTTCAACTAAATCCTTTTCTTGGGGTGTACTCTTTGTGAGAACTTTCACCATTTTTTGCTGGTGTGGCTATGGACAGGAAACAATTTGTTTTGGACAGGATAAAGTTAGCATTTCTTTTACTGCCTTTTATAAAGCAATATATCATTGCATTGTATGACATTTATATATGAATGAAAGATGCTAGAGTGATAAAACTTAATAGAATGAATATGCTATGGACAAAAAATTTAAATATAAGTTAACTGTTTCCTCTGTCAGGCTTTCTCTTCCTTCTGGCTTGATAAATCAAAGAGAAAACTAGTATTTTCTTTACTTTTTTCGAACATATTTTTAGTATGTTCACATTCTAAAATTTCAGTTAATAAGTCTTTTAGATAATAAATTATAGTTAGTCTTTAAAAGACAAATTGTAGGATTGCTTAAATTATAATTTGACAAATTGAAGGCCATATTAGCTGATATTAAATTATATAATTTTTTAGTGATGAAATGATCTGGAGATGAAACTCAATTGGAAAATTCTCTGTACACTCCATGTATTTCTGGTTAGATTACGGGGGATTTAAAAATAGTTACTATGATATTATTTGGAAATCTAAACTTCCCTCAAAATTAAGGTCTTTATGTGGCTAGTTATAAGAAAAATAATTTTTACTATGGCGTATCTACAGAAAAAGGATTACAAATTGATACAACTTGTAGGTTATGTGATGAAATAGAAAATATAGATCGCCTCTTTGTTAAATGTCATTTTATAAAGGAAATATGGCAATGGATATGAAGATATAATAATTTTCATTTTCAGGGTACAAGTTTAGAGATTTGTTGAAGATAGATGCAATGATTTCTCTAAAAGATACTTTATTAGTGGAATTAATAAGAGGAGATGTTATATGAAATGTTTGGTTAGAAATAAATAAGCTATATTTTACTAATAAAAAACCTAAATCTCTTAGAAATATAGCTTACAGATATGTAATATGTTAAAATACTGGTGTCAAAATAATAAGATTTCTTCGTTTTTGAAAATTACATATAATGTTTCCACATGATGTGAAGGGCCTTTCCAGACATATTTCAAGAAGAGGAAGCCTGAAGGAGGAAACGGTTCTCAGTTCATGGGAGGATGTGGTGGAAGGTCCTTGATGTGGAATCGAACCAAGTTGAATTGATTACTTGAATTCTTGGTGTTGATGTAGTCTTTTTGTTTATATGATACAATTGTTGGTACTTTTTGTAGTTGCAGTGATAAACATGAATTTTATTATATGGGATTTGATTTTGATGTTAAACAGGTTTTAGCATCAATGGTGATTTGATAATATGATTTTTTTTTATATAATAGGGCTTGCTGCTTGCATATAGATATGTGAGATTTAGGAACAAAAATGCTACTATTTTGTTTCAATGAAACGTGAATTTTCCCACTATTATTCAAAAATAGTAACACAATCAAGTTAATTTTGATCCATAAAAAATAGCGAAATTTGTATATAGATTGACTAGTGTGGAAACATTTACACTTCGGACTGAAGTACAAAATGTTCAAAATATTTTTTTAACTCCAAATTTAATTATGTTACTCTAATTTGAAAAAAATTGTAAGATATCAAGTTCATTATTTTAAGAACTTTCTATTTTTTTTTTTGAAAAATGAATGAGAAGATGGTAATTTCTTAATATTAAAGAGTGTCATCTTTTCAAAATATAAAAATAGGTAAAAAGATCTCAAAATAGTAAAATTTTGATATCCTAAAAGATTTTTATTTGAGAATTTATTAAGCAACATAAATTAAAATGTTGGACTAGAAAATATAAACTTGAATTGTTTATACTTTGGATCAGTGCAATTTTTTCACGCTAGACTTGAACATGCATCTTTCGGACCCAATTATGTTGTCACGCGACACCGCGCTACACGAGTGTCGACGGTTCGGATCGACCGTCCAATCATAATCAATCGTCAATAATGAGAATCGTGAGAATTTTATTTTAATCACAAATCTCGATACAATCAGACAACTCACGTGCTATGTAGCGCAGGTGCCGCGTGGCATCATATCCCATTCATGTATCTTTTGGTAAAAATACAAGCTACATTATCATCCATACTAAACCTCATAATTTAGTAAAATTGTTTAACAACCAATTATATATGAATCAAAATTAACTTATTTAATATATAGTAGAAAGAGCAATCAATTTCAATTTTCAAGACATTACTAATAGGGGTATTTTGGTCCATCAACGAGAAATCTAGGTTGTTTCCCGTCCTTTTCGAATTTTTCTTCATCTTCCCATATATAGGCGTACGTACCTTTGCGGTTTTGCCAATTATAGCACGTTTTAGATGGCAATAATACAAAATGATATAAGACAGTGGTGAACTACTTTTTACCTTTAATAAGTTTTATTTTTCACTAAAATATTTTTTTATAAGATTTTTTCATTAAAATATTAAATCATTAATTAAACGAATGGAAGAAACGTTTGGTCTAGTGCAGTCTCGTGGAAAAAAATATATATAAAGATAACCAAAAAATAATTAAGAATTTTTTTAATTCTTTTAAATCTCTTGAAAATATACGATTACATGACGAAATAATCAATTAAAAGTATCTTTAAATATGACTTAATTACACGACGATTAATATACCTCATTCTCTCAACTAGCTAGACATGCATGATCAAGCATGCATGCTTTAGGAATTGATCTTCCATCTAGACTTATCTAACGTTCGTAACGATCACGAAAGATGATAATTTCGTTAATTATTTTTTTTTTGAAACAAATAGGAAGCAACCCATCACTTCCTTTTATTCAAAAAGAAGTAATTACACAAACCGAACTTGTAACGGCTACTAAAGTATCAACTTTTTCACCCTCCTACGCACCCTGATACGACACCAGTATCAGTATCTATGATACTGGTGCGCCAATTCTATCTATATACCCTTTGACCGTTTATACACCACATGTCTACTTGAAAGGCCTTATTACACAAAAAATTCTCACGTCTAACATACTCAAAAGCTTGCCAATTATGAAAACAAGCAAAACACCATAACCAGATTAATAACAATTGAGGTGACACGATATGCAATATCATCCCTCAACCCTCACTACCCTGCATTTTCTGCTGCATCTACAGGCAACTCCATTATAGCACCGAATTCTAACACTTCTTCTGCCACCATAACAACAGCTTGTTTATCACCACCTTAACCGTTTTGTTTAATGAACGATTAAGAAATTTTGTTTCGTTAATTGTTTCGTTAAAGAAGACGATCAAAACGATCAGAACGAAACATAACGATCAAACTCATTCTCTTCGGTCTTCATCCATCTCCTCTTTCATCACACTAAAACAAATCAGGAACCGGTGGTGAATGATTCTAATCATATACCAGAATCAAATCATTCATCTTCTCATTCGAGCAATCATTCATATCATTTCTCATCACCTTCTCACAGTATAGCGTTTTTTTCCGAAATTAAACAATTCTAACAATACACAATCACAAACGAAACAAACGATGACGAAACAATATGTTTTCGTTAACCGTTTCGTTATTTAAACGAAAGAAATTTCTTTAATCATAATCGTTTCATTAGTTACGAAACGAAACAAAAAATGATTAAACTACGCTTCCACCCACATTGTTTAGTTTATATTACCTACTCTCTTATTTCACGGTATTCTAGTCTCTAAAACCCAAAAAAAAAACACGGTCATAAAGCATATATAAATCAATATAACTTCCCACAAAATAAAAGGAGAAAAAGAAAAGAAGAAGAAGAGAGTAACAGTTACTATTTATTACCGAACTTATATTGCACTTAAATCATAGAAGAGCTCGACTCATGGAATGCTAAGGCAAACACTCGAAGCACACCAAAGGATATGGCCATGGCTGCCCAACCTCCAAGCAAAACCCTAACTGCAGATTTTTTCACATTCGCACCGCCCAAAATCGCCCCCGACGCCCCAAAACCGGCTAATGCTAGTGTAGTCACGATGCAAACAATTGCCAACCTGATCTCCCATGGCCGAATAAACACTCCAGACAGTAGAGGCAACAGTGCACCTACTCCGAACGCCAGTGCGGAGGCTCCAGCTGCTTGTGCCGGATTCGGCAAGCTCTCTTTCTCCTCCTTGGTTAACCCGACCTCCGTGTCCTCCTTTTCTCTCTTGATCTGTGCCAATTCAATATCGTGTTGTGCGTATACGGAGACAAACTCGCCGATTGCCATGGAGCATGCTCCCGCCACAAGGCCGGCCAGGCCCGAGACCATCATCGCTCTTGAGGAGCGGTTCACTGCTCCTACACCAAGCATGATCGATGCAATTGAGACAAGACCGTCATTGGCTCCTAGCACGGCTGCTCGCAGCCACTGGGCCCGACTTGAGTAATCTTTGGAGTTTTGTGATTCTTGGGTTTGAGTTTGTTGGTGTTGTGGGGATAGGGGAGGAGAGCTTGAGGCATGAACTTGGGAATCTATTATGTTGAAGGCCATTGATTGTGGTTTAGAGGGAGATGATGAGAGAGGTGGTAAATTAAAGGAGTGTGTAGAGCACGCGTTGAAGCTAGGGAGGGTTTTAAGGAGAGAGACTGAGAGATTGTTGTTTGGTGAATGATGCTTGTGATACGGGTAATGGGTGTGTAATTGTGTATATATATGTGAATATGTGATCGAGGTTTTCTTCTTCTTGAGGAAGTCTACTTACTTGTAAGGGAATTTTTAATTGTTTGTAACAACTCAACAAAATTTCATCATAAAATCTGGAACAGTTTCAAACCTCCTTTTAATGAAAAAGAAGAAGATAAGAGTTATTATATATTTATATATAGTGGTCTTAAATTTTAAATGGGCAAAAGCAATTCCAACATATGTGCATGTTATCATGATTCATGCACTGATGCACATCAGCACATGGTACGTACATACGCGCTTCTCACAATTTTTTTTTGCAAATTCTTACTACGAAGACCAATGTTTGCATATATTAGTTTTAGTATACTCTCATTATATATATGGTAGAATGGTCGGTTAATTAGCAATTAAGTATTTTGATGCTTTTTTTTAAAAGCAGGGAATGAATGATGTCCGTGTGGGACAATTTCACGTTGGGCTTATCTGTTAATTTCAAAAGGATTTGTTGAGAGGTAGCAAAATTTTACTTGATTCGATAAATTTGTTCGAGTCATCTGAATTCGAATTGGTTTTTAATTTGAATTGATATTTTTAATTGTTGGAATTAATACTTCAAATTTAATAAATAAAGTTTGTGAACTACGTGTTATACGATTAATATATCAAGTACTTTCACTAATTATATTACATTAGTAATATAAGATATGTTATATAAATGTGATTAGTTAAGAAATGTCATAATACACGTTTATGAAGTTTTGGATACAAATACATATAACACTAAAGTAAATTAATTATAATCGATAATGAAACAATTATAATTGATTTAACTAATGTTAGTGTTAAGATAAAAGTCAGAAATATTATTTGGACTAATTCAATTAATTTTGGAGCAATAAACAAAACAAAACAGGACTAAAAATAATTTCTTGCGAGCTGCAAGGATTCTTTGCGGGTCACAAGAATTGATCCAGAAGGCAGAATTGTTGCCTCAATTTGTTGATTCCTTCCTGACTTGCTTAGTAAATAATACCATATTTTGTGTACAAGTTTTGAGCAACTGTATGCACAATTTGGAAAAGATTTAGAGAGAATATTGACATCAAATATTTTCTAGAATATTTATAATTAATTACAAGATCTCTTCAAGATACTTACACTAGTATATAAGCGTTGGGTCTCCAAGGAATACCGAGTGTGTTAGGCGTGCACGGGCTGCGCTTAGTCTCTACCTTACTCTCTCACCATTAAAAGCAATTCTCTCGACTCTCATTCGTAAGTCGGAGGAAAAGAAAGAGCAAATGTGCTCTCTTGGAAGGATCTGTTAGATAACAATTCGAGGGATAAAGAAAAGAATTGCAGCAAGGCACACACTTCTTCCAACTATGAGAAATTCAAGGAGATGAAAAGTAAGTTCTCGCTTCATGACAAGGAAAGGTTGCAGTCCACAAAGAATTCTTTGCAGCCCACAAATATATGATTTTTCTGCCATATTTTCAGAGTTTTCAAATTTGATTATTTGAATTTTACTCTAATTAGTAAACCCTAGATTATTATCAGTTATGGATTCTAGAGGTAACTATAATTAATTATAATTTAGACAATATATAATTATAATTATTGTAGTTGCTTAAAAAGATAAAAGATACTATAATTGTTTTAATTAGTTATAAATTTAGCTATTATCTATAATTAGTATTTGGTGCTAATAAAGGAAAGATAAATATGCTATATTTTAAAAGGATTCTAATTAAGTATAAATTTAGTACATATGAATTTATTAAATACTAAACGAAAATTATGTAAAGTAAATAATATGCTACAAATTAACCTAAGTAGTTATAAAATTTGACTATTATCCATAGTTAATATTTAATGCTAATAAAGAAAGAATAAATTACTAAAATTTAAATTAATCCTGATTAGTATTAATTTGGCATAAACATATTTAGAAATTACTAAACAAATGATAAATTGCTAAATTTTAAGTTGATCATGGTTAATGCGAATTTGGCATACAGATATTTAATTAGCAATTTGCAAATATTAGTAATTCACTAATTCCTAGATAAAATTATATAAAGCCTATAAATATTATATATATGTGTATAGTTAACTATTAAAAATTAGTTTTTTCTAATTAAATTTGCTATTAGTTACTATATATATAGGGCGAGTAGATTCTTATAAGATACGTTCTAGTATAGATTTTAGACATGATTTTAAATCTATTTAAAGACAATTTATTTTACATGCCTCACTTTGCTAAATATTAATATTCCCAAACGAACATTTTCTCATAAAGTATATGAAAAATGACTAATGAAAAATTTAAAATTGACATACCACAACAAAATTGTTGACTTGTTCCAAAGAATGATTGACTTTTATAGAAATTGTTGAGTATTATGTGCTAATGTTTTTTAAAAAAAACATTGCCGCTTAGTTTTCACACCTATTGCATATATATACCCATAGTGAGTCGTCCTTCTTTCTGCATGTCTCGTCTTAAGTGATTGGATTCCTATGCCGGCAGAATGCAATAAGCAGAATCTTGCCAAGAAGTAGATTGCGTAATAGAAGGTGTCATAGTGCTCTTCTCTTATAAGAGAGAAAATCCCCCGAGTGTAAGAGACGATAAGGTAGGCTTTTTTTTTTTAAGTTAAGTGAAGGATGTGGTGAGTATTCAAACTGGTATTTGATCCTGAGCCTTATTAGTACTTCTTCTCAAGTGAATGAACTCACCTATTAAGAAACCATAGCTAGATCGCGTGTCAGTTTTACAAATTTAACAAAATAATTACTTGACAATTCGTACTTTAATAGCACATAGGGATAGAGAGAATAAGGATGCCATGTTGATCAGTTCCTCCTAGTCCGTATGTGATCCCATCTTCTCCACTTGATTGGTCTGATCATTAGTATGTGAATATGTCAATCTAGCTCAATGTCGAAAAGACAAAAGATTCATTAGAGAGTACTTTGTACACAACATCAAAATATATAAAGTTTTCTCGATTGCATCCAAAGATGCGTATGTCATGCTAGATAATATTTTGTTTAATTATGAAATTAATGGAGAAATTAGAGCTATCCAAGTCTTTAGATAGATTTTAGAATTATGATTAAGGATTAACCGTGACGCTTAATTTCATGATTAGACTCATATTTTAATTAGACCTTAAAGTTATCATTTATATTGCATGACATATATGACAAATGTGATAATCGTTAGGTATCATGTAATCATTAATCAGTCCAAAGAAAGATTATGATTATCATGACGGTTGATTATCATGACGATTGATTGTGTGTATAAGAATAGTAATAAGTGTGGTGATGGTTATTAGTTTTCGTGTGAGCAATTACTCGGCTCAAAGGAAGGATAATTAGTTATTTGATAGTTTATTGTCAACACTTGATTATTATCATAAGATATATAATAAATGATATCATTCAAAGATGATTCATTAAAAGAATTAAATATCTTGTTAGAAAATGGAGATAAAATAAAAGGTATTTAGTTAAAATGATGTGTGAAAATCGTGCAGTTTAATATTTCTTTTGTTCGCTAAATCAGAAATAACATTACTTAAAGTTAAATGAATAAGAAAAACGATATATAATCACTAATTTTCCAACTAAAACAATATACTTTATTACAACATGAAATATAGTGAGAAGTAATTGGAAAATAAATGATCACATAATTAAAGTGTGAATTCATAATTAAAAATTGAGGGGCAATATTAAAAAAGTCAAAATTGCTAAAGAAATATTTAGTTAAATATATTTTGATTAAGAATAAAGAGCTACATAAGATATATTCTTAACAAAACTCATTTAGATAAAATAAAAAAGCTTAGTGATCTGATTAATAAGATAATAAGTATGCTGCAGAAAAGTGTAAAAGTTGGTTCGATATTTAAGAAGTTAATTTTACAAATTTATATATTATTATTGCAATGAAGTCTAAGTTAATTTTGAAATGAAGGCACAGAGTTTACTTTGAAAATTGATTTTTTATTTGGATCTTTGTGATATACATAGAATATCATCATTTAAGAAAATAAAGTTTCAGTAAATTTTTTATATGAATATATTGGAAACTTAATATTTAAGTTGTATCATATTAAAATTTTATATACAATACTTGTAATTGTAAGGATGGATCATGAAAGTTTCTTATAATATATCACAATAATTTTTCTATTTCTATTTAAGACAAGTGTTAAGATATACTTAATTTCAAATAGAAACTTAAGTTCATTATGCTTCAAAATAAGATAACATTAATTTTCATTTAGTACACATTTAGGTGAGGCCTCACATTTATGTATGTTTTACAAATTTAATAAAAAGAATTTTGGATAAAATTAACTATCAAGTTCCAACCAATGACATGTATGATCAATTTTTTTCAATACCAACAAACTAGAAATGATTAAATATGAATCCAACAGAATGACAAGCGTCATGCAATACAAAATATCTATAATTAATTTAGTATGGATAATAGAAAAGGATAAAAATATTATTACAGATATGGATACTCATATCATCATTAAAATCAAGGTTCTTGAAAGACAATAGATTTTAGATGAATTTGTGCCAAAATGATATATTGTTGAATTATATCCACAATAAAAGAAAATAAAATTATGCATTTAAAAATATATAAATTATATTTTTGTATAAAATCTACGATAAGAAGTCTAATATATTGAAACATAAAGTAATATATCCTAAAGTACCTATAAATCAACTTATTAAAACCATAAAAATAATTTAAATAAATATATTTAAATCATTAAGGTGATGGATATGTTGAAATGAAGCTAGAACATTTTTGTTGATCAAGTAAAATTGAACATAAAGAAATAAAAGTTATTATCTAATTGGTACAAACTATCACTAGAGATGTATTTAAAACACTTATTACAGAACACAAAATAATTGAGACATTATATATAAAACACTGATTTGTTTTAGGATATAGAGTTTGCAGGGGAGATATGATAAACGATAAGATTTATTAGTCATTTTTCAAAGAAGAAAATATTAATTAGAATAAGATTCAGGACCAAAGTTCGTATTTTGTTCGAAATTCGTGTTAAGGCTAGTGATGATAATATTTAGGACCAAAGTTCTGATCTTGCTCAAAATCTGGTCAAAGTTACAAATCGAAAATAAATCTTTTATCGTTGGAAAAACTCCATCTCAAATGAAGAGACTCAATTGTACATTGATAACACACATAGACCCAAAACAAGTCAAAAAATAGATGCATTGCTTTTTGCGATGATTTTGGCTGTAATTCCATGGATGTTTTGAAATAAGATTTTTGTGTTGTTAGATGATCATTCAGTTAGAGACTCAACAGTATATTAAGAACGCATATAGATCCAAAATAGACACAAATAGACGCATTGCTTCTTGCGATGTTATTAGCTATAAGTCAGTGGATATTTTGGAATAAGGTATTTATGTTGTTTAATAATTTAGCTCTTATTTCCGGTTCTGGGAATAATGAAAATTCTTAAAGAAATATTGTGCAAGTGCCAAATTTACTATAGAGAAAATATTGCAATATTTTCGAAAGATTATATGCTTGCAGCGATAAAATCATATTTTCAAGTCTTTCTATAAAACATGAATAATGAAATAGTCATATACTCTCAAAAGTTAATTAATGATCTTATTTGCAGAAAAATGAAACTACTTACTGATAATAACATTTTGAATATTTATGTCAATACCTTAGAAGTGTTAAACCCGTTTTGGTACAAATGCATCTTTGGAACAATACAAAATTTAGAAGGTAATGTTGAGATATATAAAGTTAAATTTTGTGGATAAGACTTTTATACATATATAAGATTTCAGTTATAGAGATTTTTCTTCAAAGATTCTTTAAGATGAATATTCACACTGTGTTTTAAATATATATGAAGATGATTGTTCCTGAAATAGTAATATAGATGAACAATCTATAAGATGCAACATAAGAACTTTTTATTAAGTTTATAGATTGCAACTTAAATATAATATCTATGATGTTTAAAGGTATCAATAAAAGTATATGAAATGTTATCAAGTTGTGATCTCATTTGGTTTAAGAGTCAAACTTGATAAATTGGATTATTTAGATTCTCTCAGTGTAAAACAGAAATAAAATATGTATAAGTGATAAGGAATAAAGATTAAGATAAATGCCTCTAATTGATTAAGAATAAAAGCAATGTATAAAAATATAAGTATTCATATGCCTCATTGTTGTAGACATTAGATATATTCTTAGTCTACACACATAAATATATTGTATTGTATGCTAACATGATTAAGAAAATACTTAGAAAATTGAATTAAAAATAATTAAAATAAGATTTTTTAGAATGCAAATAATAGATCTTCAAGGTTTTGTAGCAAACAAAGACTATATATACTCACGTATCAGATATTGGAAAAGTTTTTGGAGATCGTTAAATGTACCAAATCTCATTTTGGTGTATGATTTCATAAAGATGTCACTTTACTTCATGTAATAATTCAATATAGAGATCATTTAAGTTATATTGTGAAAATAAATGAGTCGTGCGTGATAATGCTAGAAACTTAATATGGATAAAATATTTTTAGAAGTTTTCTAGCTGTATAAAAGAGAAAATACAGAAAAATGAGTTAAAGATAGATCATACATACTCCATATTTACATATCCACCTAAAATGGAATTATCACCTAAATTATTCATGAGCATGTTGCTCATATGGATGTAATTTCTATCTAGAAATGTTTAATGAAAATATGAGAGTCTCATTTTGACGTTGTTCTATATTATGAAACTTGTAACACGTTATAATATATGCAAGTTATATTATGAGTTTCATTGTTTTCTATCTTTAAAGTTTTGACCTCACTAAAATAAAGAATAAAGTGACTCAATCGCAAATAGCACGTGTGGTCACACTTGCGTGTACTTTCTGAACTATATGTTCAAATCTGATTCATCACATCTAATTATATTTGACACTGTGATTTAAATCGGAATAACCACAAAGTGAATGTGGGAATGGAAATGCAGAAAATTTATGCATGCAATAAGAAAAAAATGTAATATATAATCAACAAGACAACACTTGTCCATATGAGAGATTGTTGTAATTGAGACGTTGAATTCAATAAATAAATTTTGTGGACTCGTGTTATATGATTAATATATCAAGTATTGTCACTAATATTACATTGAGTAATATAAGATATGTCATATAAATGTGATTAATTAAGAAATGACATAATACGTGTTTCTAAAGTTTTGGATACGAATACATATAGAACTAAAGTAAACTAATTATAATTGTTAATGGAACAATAATAATTATTTAACTAATGTTAGTGTTAAGGTAAAAGACAGAAATATTGTTTGGGCTAATTCAATTAATTCTGGATCAAGAAAGAAATATTGTTTGGGCTAATTCAATTAATTTTGGATCAAGAAATCAAACAAAACACCCTTGGAAACAATTCCTTGCGAGCCGCAAGGATTATGTGGGTCGCGAGAATTAGTTATGAGAGGTAGAATTGTTGTCTCAATTGGTTGATTTCTTCCTGACTTGATGTGCAAATAATACCATATTTTGTGTACAAGTTTTGTGCATCCCTATGCACAATTTGGAAAGGATTTGGAGAAAATATTGGCATCAAATATTTTCTAGAATATTTATCATTAATTAGGGATATCTCCAAGATATGTTAACACTAGTATATAAGCATTGGGCCTCTAAGTGATACGTGTATGTTAGGTGTGCATGTGCTGCACTTAGTCTCTACATTGCTCTCTCCATTAAAATCACTTATCTCGAATCTCATTCGTAAGTCGGAGAAAAAGAAAGACCACACGTGTTCCCTTGGAAGGATTCGTTACCGAACAACTCGACGGATAAAGAAAAGGATTGCAACAAAACACACGTTTCTTCCATCTACGAGGAATTCAAGAAGATGAAAAATAAGTTTTCGCTTCCGCATATTTCACTTTGTTACCTTAAATCTTACACATAAATAATTGCAACTTTTTAATTAAAATTTTGGTTCTGACTTTATCTAATTAAAATTACACCCAACATTAAGAAGTTGAATTAATTCAAATTCAATCCAAAATGATATAGGTTTGACATGTGTTAAGACTTGACATCATACCTCTTAATCATATAATAAAATCTATAATCTATAGGTTTGACATATGTTAAGATGAAAGTTCTCTGGGAAGAACGACCAATTTAGGGCTAGGGTTTTTGCGACTGAATTGGAGTTCGATTGAGTCGTTGTCTAGGGTCTTGACTTTTGTCTGGATCGTCGTCTGGAACGTCGGATGGAGCTGCCTCTGGATCGTCGTCTGGTTCTCTGTAGAGTAGAGAGAACGAGAGAGAGTGAGGGGACAGACCAGAGAGACGGAAGGGATCGCAAGATTTTAACTGGACCCTTCCATTTAATTAAAATCAATCGATCAGCGATATTATCCTAGCACGAATCTTGATAAAATTCCAACGGTCTAGATTATCAAGCACCGTAACCTAATTATATATATCGTAACCTAATTATATATATATATATATATATATATATATATATAGAGTTAGGCTAAAGTACTTTATAAAGCACAAAAGTGCTTATACTTTAGACTCACATCTCACGATACAAAGTGCAAATGGTTGATTCGGACCGTTGAAAATATTGTCCATACTAAAATCTACTTGGAAATCAAAATTTTCGTTTTTTGAAACTTTTTTACTATTTTATCGGATGGGTAAAAAACTCAACAATCTAACGATTTACAAACCTCCAATTTAACGAATTTTCTACTCATGGAATAAAATAGTAAAAAAAATTCAAAAAATGAAAAATTTGGTTTCCAAATAGATTTTAATATGGACAATATTTTTAACGGTCCAGATTAGCCATTTGCACTTTATACTGTGAGATGTGGATCTAAAGTATATGCACTTTTGTGCTTTATAAAGTACTTTAGCCTAACTCTCTCTCTCTCTCTCTCTCTATATATATATATATATCATAAATTGAGTCTTGCTAGCATACTTTCATCAACATTTCGATTAGGTTTACTTTGACAAATTTTTTATAAAAGCTATAGACTTTAAAATACAGTTTTGGGACCGAACAATAATTGTTGGTCAAAGTCAGAAATTGTATTTGAAATAGAAAAAAGAATCAAGTCATATAATATTCATAAAAAAATTCTCCGGATTTTTACCTATATTCTCCCATATTCCTCACGAAACTTAATTAGCAACCTCGTGAAAATATATTTTTTGTGAACTTCATTTCGAAATTAATAAATTATATTTATCATACATTTAAACCATTGATTACGGTCACTTTTGGCTTTTAATTTGATAACAACTGAATATTTGCTGCTAGACAAATGAATGAATAAAAAAGTATTTATAAATAATATCTAATTAGACTGAATTGATATCATGAATTTAAGTATAATCACATAAACAGTGACAGAGAGAGGGGAGGCTGGGGTGTTAGACATTCTCCAATATTTTTCAAACATTCACTTATATACGCAACAGTAAAGAATAGTTTAGAAACTGAGAGTCTAGCATTGCTCAATCTGAAGACTAACCTGCGCTCTTCAATTTTAGAAATTGAACGGTGGGAAGTAATACAATGTAGGACAAGACTCCAGTAAATATTTGATCCTTCACAATAAATTATCGCATTCTTTTGCTACTTGTTTTAATATAATATTTAAGAGCAAAGTGGATCACGTGGTGATCCATCATGCACCTTTTTTATGTGAAAAGAAAGAAGATTTTAATTTTCGCAAATACTTAAGATGCAATTTGTATCAAAAAACATAAAATTGTATAGATTTCAAATTTTGATGAAAGCACTTATTAAAAATCTCATGTGATGCTTTTAACCCGTTTAGGAGAAAAAAATCTAGTATAAATAATTAATTAGTTCAATATTGTAGAATGAGGCATTGAGGTGTGCCAAAGTAGTAGTCAGATGATCTCAGTTTATCGAAGTGATTAAGAACATTTGATTTAGATTACAAAATCACGATATATCATATGCAAGATGACCTTTATAATTTAAATAGGAAAGCTAATCAACATTTATTTTTTATTTATTTCTTATGATTTTCTTTAGAATAAAACATTAGTAATGTGCACCTAATCAGGAAAATCAATATATATATTTAGTGAGTCACATTATTAAACAAATAAAATTGACGAGTATTTTACAACAATCAATGTTGTTATATAATTGTCTATGTAAAATATGCTTCACAATAAACATATAAAATTGATGAGATCGAGTAAGATTTCAAATCGTCAAGTTCCGACAACTTACAGTCATGGGTCAGATCAGGCAAGATTCGGTCAGAGTTTGAATCGAGCATCGTCGAACTTTTTCGAGTGTTGGAGTCGGATGAGATCGAATCAGATTCGGATCTTCGCACCCCCAGACTAAAATTTTGGCTCCGTCCCTGCACATAAAAAATACAAGCACTCTGAACACCTTAATATAAGACAACCCGGGGAAGTTTATAACAATTTCATGGGGCCGAGTCCTGCCTCATGTAGTGGCAATTTTTAAGGCATAAGACTTTAATAGAATGTTTGAGTTTCAAGTTTCAGCAAAAAACATTTTAAAAAAAAAATTCAAATTTATTTCTAATTTGTGTGTGAATGTGTTTTGTAAGTCTACGAGTAATGAATAAAAAAATAATTCTGTGAATACAAACAATCCATATGTTTTTTTCATAAGACGCGAGTCGCATACTCGCACCACCACAATATCAAGAAAACCTGGACGTGATCTTCACGGTTTTCTTGTTTTCTTTATTATTATTATTATTATTACAGAAAAAATTAGGTTAACTTAGATAGGTACTCTCTAATTATTCCCTTCAATCTTTATAGTTTGATTGAAATCTATGTTGAGAATCTTAATGCAATTAAACTGTAGGAATTAAGGGAAGTTTTTTCCTTATTATTATTATTATTAATTTTTTTAAGCAGCAATTTTCCTGTTTTCACTTGGTTTATCTCTCTGAACTCACAGACGGAGTTCCCAAAAGGTTCCAATGATTTTGCCATTTTCCAGAAGAAAAACGCATCGAGTCCTTGCCTTTTTAGGAAAGCATGATGTTCTTTTATATGATGGGTTCTTTTTTCTTCCATTAATCCATTAATTACATTTGTTTCCATGTTCTCATTTGTTTCGGTTGTTAATTATATTTTCTTGAAAGTGGAATATTTTCTGCATCATATTCTGTTGGTAACAAATTGTTTTGCTGAAAAATAATATTGAAGACTATATATTGGATAATCATTATAAGAAATTATTTGTTTATCACACGTTTAATTTGCAAGAACGGAGTCAGAATTTTAACTTGAGAGGTGCCGAGATTCGAAAATTCAAAATCCAAAAAAGCATTAACCAAAATTTATGCTATCTGGATACTTTACGGTATCTTGTCGTACTGTATCGAATACATATCCGATACTCAGATACTCATTGGGGTACGCAGCCGATAAGCCTCGTGGCATATCCATGACGTGGCGTATCAAGATTGACGTATTCAATTATTTTATTCAATTTGACCAACGAATTATATCTCCGATAGGCCTCGATATGTTTCAAAACTTCATGTGACAATCAAGTCTTGTAAAATCGTTGATAATTTTTGTTATATTACTAGAAAAATGAGTGAAACATGAAGCATGAAGCATGAAGCATGCAGGATTTTTTAAGTAACCATATCGCCGCATCCGTATCGTATCTGATACGATACCCGTATCCGCGCTCGTGCAACACAGACGAAAACAAATAATATGTTGAAGTAATTATTTAACAATTTAGTAATATAAAATACTACATGCTAATCAAATAAGAATTTTTTTTATAGATGTAATTTAAATAAATAAGTCAAGTTTCTACTACAATTGTATTTCAATAACAATTACATCTCTATTAATTTATTAATTTAAATATAGCTCTAGACTCTCCAAAAAGTCATACAAATTTCTAATCTCGTCAGAAGTAAATCTCTCAACAATTTCGTTTTTAATATAGACAATCATGCAATCTCGAAAAAATTCATCCTCTTTTTTGTTGATATAGAAGTCAAATGTCCATTTTTTCTATTCGTTATTTTTAGACATTAATTATTATAATATATTTAAGATGTAAGTTATAAAAGGTTGATATTATTATAAATCACGAGTTCAAGCAATATGCATGATGAAATCCGTGAGATTTTTAGAGTTTGTTATATATAATATATAATTTTAAAAAAATCAACATGTCTATTTAACAACTATAATGCATATGTCATTAATGTAGAACAAGTTATTTATTACTTTTTTCATACTTGTAATGAGGTTCTAGATTAGTTATACCCAAAAACTTGAAATGATTATGTCCTAATCAAACAAAATATTTTTCAATAGATCAATTATTCAAAATTATTATATGTAAAGGATTTTAATTAAATATGAATCTAAATAGAAAAAATACAAGATCCTTTAATTATATCATGACGTGATGAAATAAAATTAATTCAAATATGAAATATTAAGTACATTAAAAAATAATACGATCTTTTAGGATCTTTTCAATCATAGTCAATAGTACCTTCCGGCACCAGGCAAGTGTCAGACTCATTAAGAATCTATAAGTAACTCTTTATATATAACAAATATATACAAAATAATTGAAAGCATCATTGAATCTAATGAATTGATAACAATGGAAAAGTACATTGCTATCTACATTGTCAACCAGTGAGTTAAAGAGTTTGAATCCTCCAGAATTGACCGCAACATTATCTTCTTCATCTATTTATTTTTATTTTGAAGTATATTATTTGTCAATATCTGATTTGGTGTGTTCAGTTGAATTATTTTTTTTATTGAAGGGTGTCAATACAATGATGAAATACGCTGAAGAAACTAAATATCAAATATCAAGCATAGATATCACAAATATTGTGGGATGCCAGACACTCCAACAACCCCTCCCTCCGCCTATGTTAATTTCCATCATTATTTGTACTCTAAGACTATTTGTATGCTTAGTTAACATATAAGTTATTCATATCTAATTAAACTCATAAATATTTATTTATACTATATATAAAAAAATATTTTATTTTTTTCATTTCAAAATTAACAAGCATGAGTTAAATACTTTCTTTTCAATTTTCTTCACATTTTGTTTACCATTTACACATACAGTTTGATGATTTGATCTTCATATGCTACTTTTGACTCAACGATCGATCAACTTCATACCGAATTCCTACTAACATAAATCCAGAAGCCTAAAAATGGGATTATTCTTCAAAAAAAAAAAAAAAAATTGGGATTAATTCTCAGCTTCCATACCTAAACCTACTATATATTTCAACGTCAGTCTACTAATTGCCACTTTAGTATGTACTTTGTGCGTAGCGTAGCCCTTTTTTGTGAAAGTTCGATCGACCTTATTTGTTAATTGTTTCTTTCTCATTTCTCAATGAAGGAACAAATTAATTGGGGAGCGTTGTGGTCCTTTTTTCGAAATCAAAAGAAACAGATCATATAACATAATTGTTATTTGTTAAATGTACACCTGCGTGCCAGCCAATATATATCATATTCAGGGTTAAAATTGAATATTTTCATCTCACTTATGAATATTTGTTTAATTCTAATGTATTACTAGCTTGTAATTGCAATTACAGTGATGAATAATACTATATATCTGATATAAAAAGTTGTCTAATTAAAAAGTTTGTCTAAATACTTACGTCACGTACTCACGTTGTGTATGTAATTTGCAAGTGATATGAACTTTCCTGCAATCACAGATTAGAACAAAAAGTCTGAAAATCAAGTACGCAAATTAAAATTATAAAACTGAAAATATTCTAAAATTAATACGCGAAAAAATGACTAAATTATTGATGCGCAGTGATAGAAATTTACTGGATACAATGGATACATATATAGGGCTTAAAGGCCTATGAGGCCTTTTTTATTATGGAGTTGATCTTAAATCTCAACATATGATCTGGTAAAAAAACAAAAGCCTTGTTTGATTAATATTTAATATACATATAAGCCCAATCCCACAAAGGAAGCCCAAGTATTTTGGGCCTATATCTAATCCAGAAAAGCCTAATCCTACACTATTCCATTCTGCCATCAGTTTCTCTTCAACTAAAGTCTCTTTATTTACCTTGTGGTTTAACATTTCTCCTTGTGTAGCATTGTAGATTTGTAGCCTTCGGATGTATTGTTATTGAATTTTTTACACAAACATCACAAAAGGCCACAGAAACATTATGGAACGAGATCTTCTAACGCGCAGCACCGACACTGTGCGTGCTGCGCAGTAAATCTCAGTCTTTGATTTGCATCGAGATTCGTGCAAGCAAAACTTTATAATATCAGACCCTCCTGAATCAAATCTCGGCCGTCCGTAGCTTACAGCGCAAAAAATCTGAATCATTCGTCGGTGCTGCGTGGTAGAAGATCAGCTTCAAACATTATAGCCTGCAAGAAGATATTCTAACACAATTCAATAATTATAGGACCCTAAATTTGCTGGATCGATCACTTCCATAAACATCTTTTAATGCGAATGCAAATGATCGAGTAGTCTATGATAATTAATTAGAATGATTTTAATAAAATGATTGAGTAGTCTAGTAATAATAATTAGAATAATTTTAAGCAAATAGAAGTGGAGAGAATAAAAATGCGTGACCCGTTAATCTTTTGAAGACAAACTGACCCGACTCGTCCGAACCGAAAGACTCAAAACCTGAAAATACCCGAAACGAGATAATTGAAACTCGACCTGATCCGAACCCGAAAGACCCGAAATTAAATAATTGAAACCCGACCCGACTCGAACCCGAAAGACCCGAAACCCGACAAATATCAATGCATGAGGACCCGAGACCCGACCCGGCTCGACCTGATCAGATCTCGTGGTTCGATAATCTTTTGAAGTCAAACTGACCTAACCCGCCCGACCCGAACCCGAATCCGCCCGACCCGCCCGATTTGCCACCTCAAATAGATAGTATAAATTAACAATATTTGCTTGGAGAAATTATTTTATAATTGAGAGGGGTATTTTTGTCCATAGAGAAAAGTAAGATCAATAATCAAATAGATGCATTCATTGTTTAGATGTTTTATTATATAATATAGATAATTCAATATAAATCTCTGAAAATTAAATAATATATTATATTTTATAATAGATGTTTTTTTGCTTATTTATTATTTCTTTTGAATTGTATTTTTCAGTTTTTCCATAGCCACATCAACTGCAAGTATTAGTTGAAAACTTGACAGTAATCCTGAAAATATTTCTAAAAATAATTCAAGAAGTTATAACATCTGAATCAACAAATTCATGTATATATATATAAGATTATAAGGTACTAATTAATACTGAATACAAAGATTCAAAAGTACGTAAAACACTAGTCTCATTAATTAATAATAATTACATACTATTAATATATATGATAGTAATAGTACTAATGTAATGTCTCAAGTACTGTTTGCTTCTCAAACAATACTTGAATATATCTTAGAGGATTCCATTTTATAAATAACAAGTAACACAAAAACGACGATGATATAAAGTACTAATAACAGAAATGAAAAAAAAAACAACATGTTGTCACAAGTGTTGTTTCTGCAACACTAACACCGGTACTTAGAGAAGATAGTATTGATTGGCTTCCAAGGAGTATCCTCCTTGTTTTACATATTTGCTTCAGAACATGAATACATAGAAATATTCAAAAAATATATAAAAATATAATTTCAATTTATATAATATAAACTAAAATAAAAAATATTTCATTCCTATATATTTAAATTTATATGTATTTAAACATGAAATGAAAATGCTTTTCCAAAGTTGTGTTAATTAATATTTTAAAAGCAGTTCGGAATAAAAAAAATTGTTTTCTTAGTTTTGTCCAAAATCGTATATATGAGTGTCTTAAATTCTGCCACTGTTCCTAAGGAACCATATTCTATGCGGATTTTTTTTCTCCGCTCTCTACAGAATTAGATCTGGACCGTCAGATTAAACATCAACGTTCGATATGATTCAGGACGGATTTTTGTTATTATTAATCTGGACCGTTGATCTTCAATATAAAAATTCATGACAAAAATTCTCCTCTTTTGTTCCGCAGAGAGATTTTTTTTGAATAATTTCTGCAGAGAATTTTGTTTCCTGTTCCTGGAGCTTCAAGCCTTCAACTGTTTTTTTTTTTTGAAGTGTAGGTTTACCCTACTTGTAATTTTATTTCACTTATTTAATATGTACAGGTACATGTGAAGTGGAAAAAGAGAAAATAGAAAATAAAAAGACAAAGACAAAGTAAATCCCTATTTCAATAATATCATCCCTATCCTAGTCCTAGTTTGATCGCCTCGTTACATTGTTGTTTAACAGTACTTCAGCCACATGGAGATGTTGTTGCATATCATAAGGCAAAGGCGGGATCGGTGTTGACTTGCTCCATTGAAGATGCGATTGTTCCTCTCTTTCCAGATGATCCAAAGAGTTGCTTGCATTGTGGTATCTCATCTTTTGCGCTCCTCAGTTGTCGGTTGATTTCTGTTTCTTTCCCATAGATCATAAAAATCTTCGCTTGTGGAGATGTTGTGGTGGATGTTTTGCCATATGCTGCTTGTGTAGGTACAAGTAACGAAGAGGTGTTTTGCGGTCTCTAATATTGGTTGTTGACACAAGGCACACCTGCAATTTTGTGGACATCCTCGCCGTACTAAAAGGTCTCCTGTTGGTAAACGATCTTTAAAGAGTGTCCATATGAATATTTTGACTTTTAGCGGTGCTTTTGTGTGCCAAATGAGGTTGGATTCCTTGGATAATTCTCCCGGGTTGATCAGGCATTTATATGCAGATCGAGATGAGTATTGGCTTGTTGATGTGAGGGTCCATGTATAGTTGCCTTCGGGTGTCCTTTGGGACGATGATCGAATAAAAGGTCGATGAGTTAGAATATCACGAATGAAGAAAGATGGGTTGTTACAGATCAGGTGGTCCGAATCGTCATCATCTAGATGAGGTATTGTGAAGTGTTGATGAACAAAGGCCGCAAATAGGGAGTTGTTATCGGTTTTGACTAGTTTCCACGTCCATTTTAATAATAATGCTGTGTTGAATGTTTGCAAGTTTAGTATTCCAAGTCCTCCGTTTTTCTTGGGAAGACATATGGTTTCCCAGTTTACCCAGAAGCCACCCCTTGACGTCGTAATTTGTCCCTTTCAGAAGAATCGCATTTTTTTTTCATTCCTGTTATTAGTACTTTATATCATCGTCGTTTTTGTGTTACTTGTTATTTATAAAATGGAATCCTCTAAGATATATTCAAGTATTGTTTGAGAAGCAAACAGTACTTGAGACATTACATTAGTACTATTACTATCATATATATTAATAGTATGTAATTATTATTAATTAATGAGACTAGTGTTTTACGTACTTTTGAATCTTTGTATTCAGTATTAATTAGTACCTTATAATCTTATATATATATACATGAATTTGTTGATTCAGATGTTATAACTTCTTGAATTATTTTTAGAAATATTTTCAGGATAACTGTCAAGTTTTCAACTAATACTTGCAGTTGATGTGGCTATGGAAAAACTGAAAAATACAATTCAAAAGAAATAATAAATAAGCAAAAAAACATCTATTATACAATATAATATATTATTTGATTTTCAGAGATTTATATTAAATTATCTATATTATATAATAAAACATCTAAACAATGAATGCATCTATTTGATTATTGATCTTACTTTTCTCTATGGACAAAAATACCCCTCTCAATTATAAAATCACTTCTCCAAGCAAATATTGTTAATTTATACTATCTATTAGTGGTGGCAAATCGGGCGGGTCGGGCGGATTCGGGTTTGGGTCGGGCGGGTTAGGTCAGTTTGACTTCAAAAGATTATCGGATCACAGGATCTGATCAGGTCGAGCCGGGTCGGGTCTTGGGTCATCATGCATTGATATTTGTCGGGTTTCGGGTCTTTCGGGTTCGGATCAGGTCAGGTTTCAATTATCTCGTTTCGGGTATTTTCGGGGTTTCGGGTCTTTCGGGTCGGGCGAGTCGGGTCAGTTTGTCTTCAAAAGATTAACGGGTCACGGGTCTGATCAGGTCGGGTCGGGTCGGATCTCGGGTCATCATGCGTTGATATTTGTCGGGTTTCGGGTATTTCAGGTTCGAGTCGGGTCGGATTGACCGAATAGAGTTTGAGCTTTTTTATTCTTAGAGTTATTTATTATTCTTTTTCATTGTATGAGGCTAATGATCAAATAAATTGTATTTGTCGGTATTTGTAGTTGTGATTGAAATGGATTCTTTCTTTATGTTTTGGCTTCTCTGAAAAAAATTCTACTGATGCGACAATTGCCAAAATATAAATTATAATGTGCAATCTGCTAATTGATATGTGATAAGTTAATGTTCTGATAAATTGTTGTCAAGATGGTTTCTATGTGATATGTGATATGCGACAATTACCAAAGTTTTTTATTTTAAAGAGTTCATTCTGGTTTGATAAGTTGTTGTCATGATGTTTTGCACTTTTGCTTGTATTCGATACAGTATCTTGTTTTTATTCTTGTTCTGTCTTGAAGAGTTCAGTACATGCCTTGATTTTGATTCGGCCTTATATCTAATACAATACCTGGTTTGATAAGTTGATATCAAGAGTTCATTTTAGTCAAGAAATGTACTAGTACAATATTAATTGATAGGTTGATATCAGTTTGATAAGGCCAAATATTCAAACCGGAGTTTATTCTAGTTTGTTAAGTTGATCTCGGGTCTCTGATCTGTTGTGTTCGGGTCAAGTCGGGTCATCTCAGATTGTGAGTCATGTCGGGTCGGCGGGTAATGTGATCTCGGGTCATTTCGGATTTCGGGTCAGGTCGGTACGGGTCGGGTCGGTTACCGGGTCATCTGATCTCGAGTCTTTTTCGGGTTTCGGGTCATACCAAATCAGGTCGGGTCGGGTATCGGGTCATCTGCTGTCGGGTCTTTTCGGGTTTCGGGTCATATCAAATCAGGTCGGGTCAGGTATCGGGTCATCTGTTGTCGGGGTCTTTTCGAGTTTCGGGTCATATCAAATCAGGTCGGGTCGGGTATCGAGTTATCTATTGTCGGATCATTTTCGGGTTTCGAGTCATTTCAGGCTACTCCGGGTCGAGCGGGTATGTCGGGTCGGGTCGGATTCTGCCACCTCTACTATCTATTAAAGCATCTAAGCGTTCATTTGATCTTTGGTCTTACTTTTTTCTATGAACAAAAATACCCCTTTCAATTGTAAAAATACTTCTACAAGCAAATATTGTTAATGCAACTAAATGACATGAACACATAATATTGAATATGTGTTGAATAATTCACAAAAAATATGATAAACGTTGAAATAGTATTTGAGAAACACGCAAGTTAAATGATTTTTTTCGTTCATAATATCTCACATTGCTTGACACGAATACGATTACTAGTTAATAGATAGTGCATGCATATATAACTAGTTGATTTGTAATGCAAACTTAAAGAGATGTATGTTGATTAATTGTTATTTTGTTTGCGTTTTCATTGTCAATTTCATTTCTATTGTCTTTGTATGTTAATTTTGGTTAATGTAAAATTTGTTTCTATTAACACGTCATGTTGTTTGTATTTGCACTTAATAATAATTTGTATTATCACTTACTATTGTATGTATTAAAACTTAAAATAAATTTTTAATAAAAAATAAAATAAATTTACAATTTGTAAACAAATACTTTTGTAATATTTGCTAAAAAATTATTTTCTAATCTTTATATATGTAAATTCACCATTGTAATTGCCAGTTTGCCACTCGGTATTGTTTGTTCCAATATATATATGTCTGATAATTCATAAACTTGAGTTTTTAGCTTCATAAATTATCATGTTGCATATACTTTAGACTCGTACCTCGAGATACGAAATGCAAATGATCGATTCAGATCGTTGAAAATGTTCTTCATACTAAAATTACTTGGAGATCAAATTTTACATTTTTAATTTTTTTTACTATTTTATCGGATGTGTGGATTTCATTAATCTAACGATTTACATACCGTTACATAGGGGTGTCAAACGTGGACAACGGCCACGAAATAGCTTAGTTTTGTTTTTGTTCCGTTTCATTCAAGAAACAAAATTTTATTTCGTTAAATTCCGTTCATCGTTTCATTTGTGACGAAACAAACAAAATTCAAAATTTCGTGATATTTTGCACTATAATTTTTGAACGAAATGAAAATTTTCGTTCCGTTAACCGTTTCGTTTTCGTTTCATTTCGTAATGAAAGAGAAAATTCATTTCATTTTCGTTTCGTTTAACAAAAAATGAAACGACGAAATGTTGCTGCGTGGACAATTCTATCGTTGCATGACTATTTGACTATTCAACCTTCATTATATTAAATCTTTGATTCTTGGAGCGATTTGATTGACTACTTATTGTTGATGCATATCTTTAAGAAAATTTGATGTTATTGAAAGACACTGTATATTCGAGCTACAGGAATTATAATTAGTATGTGTTTCGCTATGCTTAAAATAAATAATTGGAGTCGGTGAACAATTAATTACTTGATACGAATTTTAACCAGAGAGACCCCAAAATTTTGGAATGTCATTCAACTTTCGGAGCACATCGATTTGGTGTTTCAAATTATCCTCTGTTTATCATACAGTGTTGTTATTAATGGATCGAGTTCTGAATCAAATTGATATTCTTTTATTATTTTTGTTAATTAGTCGACTCACAACCAAAACAAATCACGTATTTGACCCGAGCCCAACGGACCCGGCTGTTTTTCTTCTATTTATTTATTTATTTATTTTTTCTGTTTTTTATTTTAATTTTTTGTTCTATTTATCTTTTATTTTCTTGTTATTTTTCTATTTATTACTTTTAATTTTCTGTTTTCTTATTTTTAAATTAATTTTGAAATTTAAATTTGAATTTTGAAATTTGAAATTTTGAAATCCGAATTCTAGTCTATCTCAAGCATTAAAAAGAAAAAAGAAAAAAGAAAAAAGAAAAAAAAACAAATTTGTGATATGAAAATTGATACTCTTCATCTAATTCATAGTTTATAAATTTGGCAGCGACCATAATTGCATAGTCATTTCGTTAGTGCTGCCTTGGAACATTTTTCGTCAGTGCACCAAATTGAGAAATCAAAGACATATTTGAATTCTCGATTTAGTGAAAGTGGGATTACAAATCTCGACTTTTCAATTGCACCATGGGTATCCGGCCGACAAAATGATTAATCCGAGGTTGGATCGCATATTCAACAACGTGATGAATCTCACAAATTCGTATTTTTTTTTATTTCAATAAGATATTAAAATATTTTTATTATAATTAAATATGAGAGATAATTATTTGTGACGAAATTAGAATATGTTGAAGAGCGAAATTAGTAAAGTTAAATCTTAAACGTCACTCGATCATTTATTTCAAAATTTAATTAAATTAATTCTGAACTTCGTCAGATATGAACATTAAAAATGTTTAATATATAACAAAGATTCGAACTCAAGCTACAAAACGAGAAAACAAAATAATTGTTCCTGATTAATGTTCATGTCATATCTGATACAGTTCAAGATAATTTCAAATTAGTCATTAATTCCTAATTCGTTAGTGATTATAGATACCACCAGCAATAGAATATGTAAAAATGAACACAGAAAATCCAAGTGTCACCTTTTTCTCTTCCAATTTTTCAGCCGCGAAACTCTGTATCCGTGTTTGACATCTGTCGCTATTCACCACTCATAAATTCTCTCCTTCTTCTCCTCAGTTTCTGAACTCTATTTCATTCACCTCCTTATTGTATCCCCAAATCGTGAAAACAAAAACCCTACTCAAAATTCAAAAACCAACTTGTCAAATTTTGAATCCCTCAATAATAATTCGGTAATTCCATCTTGCAGGGAATAGGAATACAAAAAATTCACAAGTCCACACAGCCATGAAGAAACAAGAGCTGGATTATGTGCTGGTCCCTTTTGGTGTGTTGGCTCTTATGGGTTACCATTTGTGGCTTCTTTATCGCGTTTTGAAGCATCCAAGCACTACAGTTATTGGAATCAATTCCATGAATCGTCGTCTCTGGGTTCAATTTATAATGCAGGTTGTTAAACTCTCTTGTGTGTCTTTAATTTCATATTTTCTTCCCCTGATTTTTTTGTCGTTTTATGTTATAAACTTAATAGGAAATCACTCATCCAATGAAATAGTTGTTTTTCATTTAGAAATAAAAGACAAGGTAGCGTTTTCTGTTATATGTTATGGCTGCTGCTCTGAATCTACTGTCAGAATGGTGATTTATCTCAATCGATTAGGTTCATCCGATCAAAATCGAATGGTTCATATAGATCCTTGATGTTTTTAAAATGAAACAATTTTTTCTATCTTAGAATGATCTTTCCATTTTAGTCGGATGGCTCTGTGGGCCACATGCTATCAGCGTCCTTTTTTTTCCACATATATGGCTTTAAAGTGTTAAAGTCCGCAGTTTTTTATTTTATTTTATTTTATTTGCCTTTTTGTCTGAGAAAGTGCTAGTATCTTCCAACTTCCCTTCTTATATTATATGAAAAACATATAATAAATTTTTTATTCTATATGTGTTATTTTTTTTGCCAACACATGCACCTTGGATGCTTACCTACATTTATGTATGAATTCTTTCTTTGAACTGTGTAATTGTGTGAGCCAACCTGTTAATATTTGTAGAAAAAGATACAAATGCTTAGTTATAAACTGACCTTATGTGAATTATGGACTGTTTTATTCATGTCAGAGTTTTTAGTGTAAACATGCAAATGATTACATGACAACATATCATATATTACGAAATCAACAATATTTGTTTTGAAAAAGTGGAACTAATTCACTGCCTTTCATGTCTTCTTAAACAAACAAATGGCACATCCTGTACAATACTACAAGTCCCGAACTGGTACCAGTCACACCGATACCGATATACCATGAACATGTATCAGTCCCCAGATCTAAAGGTGCCCATACCCAACCAAAAGACAAGCAAATATTTATATTGCATCTAGGTGAAGTTATTGAACATCATGCAGCCAGAATAAAACATAAGATAAAATGCACAAAATTTTACGGGCCTTTTGCCACCTGTAATTATTTTGGGGCGAGAAATTTTGTTCAACTGTAATTATTCAGAAGCAGTGGCATAATTGCTTCTACTTGGGTACACAAGAAAAAGAACATGTAGCTGACTATGAATTTTCATCTAAGAAGTCCTTAACCAGTCTCTTTTTTGCTTGTGAATTTCACAAAAATATCACTTTTCCAATACTGTGTCGATTGTGATAGGCTAACTAAGCAATTTTCATGTTTTCAGGATCCAGCCAAATATGGGATTCTAGGAGTTCAGAGTCTCCGCAACAATATAATGGCGTCAACCCTTCTTGCCTCCACAGCAATTATGCTGAGCTCCATCATAGCCGTCATCATGACCAACAGCAATAATATTAATGCCACATTGGGTGACATCCGAGGTGGCGCTCTAATTTTGGGCAATACAACCCAACTAGGTCTCTCAGTGAAATGCCTTGCCATAGTTGTCTGCTTTCTGCTGGCTTTCTTCTTGAACTTGCAATCCATCCGCTACTATAGCCACGGTAGTACACTATAGAAGTATTCAATGAAAAATTCTTTCAAACTTTGTGTTCTGATCACTTCAAGCATGGTAAATTACAGTATTATAAGAGATGAAGATTAATTATGGTACAGTATCAATCTGTACCCGGACTCCTTAATTTAAGTAACCGATCTCAAGGGTCAATGTTAATTAAGCAGGGAATAAAATTAACAGATTATTCTGATCATTTTCTAGTCTTTAATGTAAACTGATGTGAATAAATTTGACTGATTTCGACACAAGAATACTTGATAAACATAATAACCTGCTCTGTGAATATTACAATTTCCATTTGTTTATTCTATTACATATCTAAATACTTCTCTGAGGTAAAAGAAAAGGTTAAAATTACCAATGTGTTGGTACAGTATTTTTTAAGACATGAGTACTCGCTATTGAAAATAAACATCTATTTGTTCTTGGTAAGCGTACTAACTGGAAATAACAGTTTCAGGCACTTGCCTGATGGCCATGGTGGAAAATGGGCTCCCTGCTGTTATCAACTCAACATTAGTATGTTAAAATGAGTTACATGTAAAGAAAAGAGTTCTAAAAATGACAAAAATATACCATTTAAACCATTACTGCTATTAACTAGATGGTATACTGGTACCCAGTTTTAGGTATAATAACATTATCATAAACTTGTTGTACATACATATTCAACAGTAAGAATACTTTAGTCCATGAATGATAGAAATTCTGATGGAACATATTTTCTTAAATTAACAGCTAGCATGCTCATAAATGTACCATTGAACCAGCTTCCAACATCAGGTTCCCTGCCAGCAGGCCATGCAGCAAGGTATGTGGCGAGTGTGCTTAATCGAGGAAGCTACTTCTGGTCACTAGGGCTTAGAGCTCTCTACTTCTCACTGCCACTATTTTTATGGATCTTCGGCCCTATACCGATGTTGGTTTGCTGCTTGCTGCTGGTGTCTATTTTATATTTCCTAGATGTCTATTCTAAGTATGATGCTGGTAGCAACACTACCTGTGTTGAGAATGATTCGTGCTAATGCTTTTTGCTTAGTATATCATTAAATGGCTTTTGGAATAATGTTGAATGGTATATAGTGGGTTAGCATGGTTAGAAGTGTGAGGGCTATTTGTTCAGTGATGGCTGATTTCAGCTCTCTTACTCTTATACTGTGCTTATAGTAATTATGGATTATTAAGTAAAATGTCAATGCAGAGAGCATCTAGCATATATATATTTATTAATTGTATGTAGTTTTACAACACATACCTACAAACAAATTAAAAAATAAACTTAAAAAATTTCTCTAAAAGTAACTTCCACCGGAACTTGAACTCCAGATCTCATTATGGACGTCTTGTGGCTTACCACTACACTAGATATGCATATGAGAACTATTTAAGTGCATTGCTCTGCTGACTTTTACGATATCACCAGATCAGGGGCGGAGCTAAGATTTTTGCTTGGGGGAGGGGCGACTGAAATCCAAAAGTTCAGAATCTTAACATAAAAATGATACATGCTAATCAAATAAGGAACAATATTGTTTTATGAACATCGTTACAACAAAAAAGTAAAATTTATTTTATTTGAATAAAAATTACATCTCTATTGCAGATTTTTGGAAGTCTAGCAGGAAAAGAATACCCAAAGAACACATAGCAACATGGGATGTTAAGATTCAGGCTACGTGTTGGGCAATATGGAAGGAGCGAAATAGACGTATTTTTCAAGGAGCAAGCCAACCAATCCACTTCACACTGTTGCAGATTACATACGACGTCAGTGCGTGGTTATTTAGGCAACCGCAGCTAGGGAATAACATAGGGGTATAATGAGATTAGGCCTCAAGGGCCAAGGCTAATGTAACAACAATTTTTTTTTTTTTTTTCTTTCAGTGTACATATCTTTTTCTATTTAATAAAATCATTAAGTAGGCTAATGCCTACTTTCCTCAAAAAAAAAAATTACATCTCTATTGGTTCTTGTAAATATGTCAACTCTGTTGCAAATATGCCTGACTCGATAATAGTACTTCATTATCGTATTATCACGTTTATTTTGTTATCATGTCAAAGAAGCAATTTCAACCTAGCTGCTATTCATTGTATATATTTTTCAATTATTTATTTCAAATTGACAACACAAAACTAGCATTTAAATGGGTTTGAATTAAACTACAGCCAAACTGGACAAACTACCTAACCTTCCCCTTTTGCCTTTGGGGCCTAAATCGTAAAATTCTCAACAAAATCACAAGTTATAGATAAAACTATTAGCTTAGCATAATTGACTTCGAAAGTCACTGCAAGGATATAATTTAAAATATAATACTGTACAACACATCTAGGCACAACATTTTTTTTAGTAATTATGAGATAGTTTACGAGAAAAATAGCCAACGTGTTTGATTTTTTAGATTCAATAGCTAGAAGGGTAAAAAATCTATCGTGCGGCAGGTACAAACTCATCGAACGGTAGAAAATCTACCGTACCTCAATCCATTTTTTCAACAATTCTCACCATTCAAAACTATTTTTGGCTATGATTATGTATAAAAACATGTTTTAAACTATAATCATGTATAGTAAAATAATTTCGACCACGACCACTAGATGTATTTATTAATGCATTAATAAATAAATAAATTAATATAATTCATGTTTGAGATAAATTGATGCATCAATGTGTACCATTTTTTAATGCAATGACAAATTGTTTTAAATTAAATTAATTAATTAAAAAGCTTATAGTCACAGCAAGTCATGATCGAAATATTTTTCTATACATAGTCAGAACCGAAAATATTTTTCTATACATAATCATAACTGGAAATGTTTTTGAAAGTTGAAGTTTGCCCGAAAAAAAGGAATTGAGATACGGTAGATTTTCTGCCGTTCGGTGGATTTGTACTTGCCGCACGATAGATTTTTCACCTAACTATTGAATCCAAAAAACGAAACTGCTTGACTACTTTTTTAGCAAATTTTTTTATAATTACAAAAAAAAATGTTGTCCTAGGCAGGGTAGTATTAAGTACTTCAATTTTCAAGGTAGCACTTTGTGTGCATTTTTCTTTATTCTCAATCCATTCAATCATTGTTAAACAATAAAATCAGTACTGTGGGCATTTAAATGGCCTTAACATCGCAAATGTTGACGGGGACCAGAACTAAAATTCATGAATAATTTAATCATTCTAAATTTAGCGTAATAATTTAGTGTAATGCGAATAAAGAACGAATCAATTGAAAATCTCAGAATCAAACGCTCAATACACAAATTATCGGTGAATAATTTTTTGAATAATACAAATTTGTACACACAAATTTTGCATTATTTTACACTTATTTTTTTTCTAAATATTTCTTTATTTGATATATTATTTCTATTATAAAAAACAGAATTTCTAAATTACATTCATGTTAATATCGAAATCCTCATCGGAAAGAAACAGGGCTTCTCCATTCAGAAACGGAACTGAATAAATAGAAGTTGATAGGGACCACCATTAATTACGTCGTCACGGGTGCAGCGCATCGTTGGACCGTCAAGATAGACAGATTGTAGGAGCACAAATCTCTAGGCAATTGAATGATTCAGATCGCATGCAGCGCGGTGCCGCGGTAGGTGATTTGGTTACATTACATCACTGCTGATCTCCCTCGAACTGTGTAACAGAGCTATAAATATTTCTCTGATAAATTTTACATTTGACATTTGTGTAGTGTCTAACAAGTAAGCGAACAAGTCGTTACATGAAAACTGACTCATGAGATGGACACAATATATAAAAGGAAAATATTTCGCGGATTTCAACTTCGATACTATTATCGATACCAACTGAACACGTCCAGTTGAGTTTCGACGAAAATTTGTTTTATTTATGATGCATATTGTTTTCGTTATTATGCATGTTGTTTTTGTTATTGTGCATCTAATAACATACATAACAGTCAAATACTTATGATTTATATGCTAAGTTCATTATGTTTTTTTGTTCTACTTATAATTTATTATGAAAATTTATTTTACTTATGATGCATATTGTTTTCGTTATTATGCATTTTGTTATTGTTGTTGTGCATCTAAAAACATGAATAACAATCAAATACTTATGATTTATATGCTAAGTTCATTATGTTTTTTTGTTATACTTATGATTTATTATGTTTTCGTTATTATGCATAATGTTTTTGTTATTATGCATGTTATTTGTATTATTTTGCATGTTATTTACTTGCATAATAATAAAAAATAACATGCACAATAACAAAAACAACATGCATAATAACTAGAACAACTTTTCAAAATAAATGCAACTGGATTCGTCCAGTCCTCATCGATGAGCGTAGCAACATTCGTTTTTAGTAAAGCGTCCGATCAATTATATGCATAATAACAAAAACAATATGCATAATACAAAAAACAACATGCATCATAAAAAACAACAACATGCAAACTGAATTCAACTGAACCTGTTCTGTTGGTATCGATGGAGGTATCAATGAAGGCTCCCTATTTAAAAAATGTGAGTGTGAGTACAACTTAAATAGAGAATCTGCGAATTTGGTTTTTTTAAGGCGCATTGGGAAAAAGTTACTGGCTTTGTTCTCTCTTAGTGCTCTGATGAATTACAACAAAATATTTTGTTGAGTGGAAATAATATCTGGTTAAATATTAAGAATAATTAACCAAAGTTCAGTTAACAACGTCTTAAACAGGATGGCATAATTGGTACTTGGTAATACTTGGACACAACAAAAAATAACATGTAGCTTGATGACTATAAATTTTCATCTAGGCCGTCCTCAATTCAGTGTATTTTTTAATTTTGCTTGTGAAGTTTGTCTATTTATTTTAGGTAAATTTTACTTGGACTACAAAATGTAACTTTTTCAATACTATTTATTTTAGGTAAATTTGTCTAGATGTCACTCAATAACAGAATAATTGTCGAAATTCACTTAATAATAACAAATTATTTAAATGTTATTAAATTTCAAATTAGTTTGTCAAAATGTCATTATCTTTATTTACTAAAATTTAAAAATAAACAAAATAAAATATACTCAAAATACTCCTTCCTCTTCTCTTCTCTGAACAGCAAGAGGAGATATCAAATCAGTATCTTCTATGTGCATATTTCCCTTTCGAAATACCTTAATTCTCTTCTTTCTTTCTTTCTGTTAGGTGTTGTGGTTTCCTTGGTTGAACTCTTGGATCTATTATTATCTGATCTGGCGATGGTTCCATAAACCATTTTGATTTTCTGAGTCGTAGTGTGTTTCTTTGGGTGATGTATTGAAAACCTAGCTCTGTACATTCAAGTCTACCTAGAGCTTGGATTTCAGACAGAATTAATGCAAGATATCAATTAATATTCTTCATTGCCTTCATAAGAGCAGTCCTGTACCAGATTAAATTTAAATTAGTTATAGAGAATGGAATTAAGTCCGATTTGTATTTTATTTCTTCCAGTTTCAGCTTATTGTCAGCAAAAGTGCAGTTCCTTTTCTTGTTTTCCTTGATAATTTTCTTTGAAATTGATGTTATCAATGCTCAAAACCTTCATTTGGTATCTATCCTTCTTTCTCATAGCCTAATTTAGCGTTCTAAATGCTTTAATTATTTGTATTTATTGCGTACAGGGTCTAGGACCTTACTGTCAAGAGAAGAGAAGAGAAGGAGGGGTATTTTGGGTATATTTTGTTTTGTTTATTTTTAAATATTAGTAAAATAGAGATAATAACATTTTGACAAACTAATTTGATATTTAATGACATTTAGGCAATTTGCTATTATCGAATGGCATTTCGACAATTGCTTTGTTATTGAGTGACATTTAAACAAATTTCCTTTTATTTTAACCCTATATATACTACTTAACAGTTTTCATGTTTTCAGGATCCAGCCAAATATGGGAAGCTAGCAGTGCAGAGTCTCCACAACAATATAATGGCATCAAATCTCCTTGCCTCCCCAGCAATTATGCTGAGCTCCATCATAGCCATCATCATGACGAACAGCGATAGCGCCTCTATGGGTGGCATCCGAGGCGGCGCTCTAATTTTTGGCAATACAACCAACAAGGCCTCTCAGTGAAGTGCCTTGCCATACTGGTGTGCTTTCTGCTTCTTGGACTTGCATTCCACGCTCTAATATTAATTAAAATATTCAATGAGAAATTCTTTCATACTGTTTTCTGACTTTACACCTGGTAAGTAACAGTACTAATATAAGAAGAACAATTATGCTGTTGAGAATCCGTACCTGGACTCTTCAATTAAGTAATCGATCTAAAGGGTCAATTTGTCATTAAACTGGTAAATTGATTATCAGTTTATCATATTCTTTTATCATTTTCTAGAATTTAATATAATTTAATAGTTTATTTTTTGAAGCAGAATTTAATAGTTTATTGATTTGATCGATTTTGCTCCCACAAGAAAAGTTGATAAAGCGAATTAATAACTTCCATTGTGGGCTTACAAAGTTCATTTGAGCTTCTGTAAGTGTAAGCTATTATCACGTATGTAGAATATTTTAGTCTATATATGTGGGAATATCTGATGGAACTTCTTTTCGTAATTTCATACAGCTAGCATAACTCATAAATATACCATTCAACCAGCACCCGGCATCAGGTTCCCTGCCGGCAGGCTGCGCAGCAACGTATGTGGCGAGTGTGCTTAATAGAGGGAGCTACTTCGGGTCACTAGGCCTTAGAGCTCTCTACTTTTCGCTGCCATTATTTTTATGGATCTTTGGCTCTATAACAATGTTGAATTGCTGCTTGGCGCTGGTTTCTATTTTTTATTTCCTAGATGTCTACTCCAAGTATGATACTGGTAGCAATAATACTTGTGCTGAGAATTATCCATGCTACGTTGATGTTTAATTAGTATCGCACTAGTTAGTTTTTGGAAATGGGAATATTGCAGAATAGAAGGTTAGAATGGTGTGAAGTGCGAGAGCTGTTTGTTCCGTGATCGCTGCGGCTCTTTTACTAACATTATGTTGTTAGTGATATAGGACTGTTATGTAAAATGTCAATGCAGAGCAACGAGCATGTACAGTGGTATGTACATTGGAACTGTTTTGTACTGTCAATACATGAACTGATGTGTTATTATCCAATGACATCTATGCAGTTAATAGTGGACTCAGATTAGACGTACAAAATATCCAGTCTATAATGTTGACATGATGGTGTTGATATGGATCGTCTCATCATGAAACTGGCTCTCTGATTTTTTTGAGCGCATTGCTCAGTCTCTACTGGCTTTCACTGAAATATGCATTGATTATGGATGCATTTGTGCCATTCTTTTTCGAAAGATTTATGCACAAAAATTGTCATAGGGATGTTTATATAAGTTTAGATACTTAACAGATATTAGAATATCCTTTCAAAATTCAAACCTCGTTCAAATTGAAACCTACTAGAGATCATACAACATTACTTTCTTAGACAACGTACGTATCAATCCCAACCTAAACAATGCGGTTTAAATATCTAGACCATATATTAATTAGAACCTCACCAACGTAACCAAACAAACAAATGGCAAGAAGCAAAATCAATTGCTTTCTTGTCTTTGAACTTAATTCATATAATATCAAATAAAAACCTGTTCCAAAATCCAATTCAATGATCATTGAATTAGATTTGAATTGGGTGTCTTTATTTAGCACTGTTAACAACTCAGACACGGTTTATTATGCCAGTCGTTGAACCTTCACCAATCACACTATATCCTGAATGCGAATCCAGAAAATATAGCACAACAACTAGAACAAATGAGCACAGAACCATCGGTATCGGGCCGAACAACCATAGGAACATTGGAATGGAGAAATAGAAGGTGTGCATGCCGAGAGACCAGAAATAAGCCGCTCTGTTCAGGATCCGAGCCACATATTTTTGTGTCGATGCACCTTCAAGACTGCACTGGCGCAAATTAGGCACGATGATCAGCATGCTACCATGGTTGTACAACCGAACAGATTGCAAATTAAAGAAGAAGGCGAGTGTGAAGCAAACAATTATCGCGAAAAACTTGAGGGGTAGTAGATGGTAACTCCGATTTCCCAAGAGCGCCAAAACAAGTGTTTGGCCTCGTAGATAATCTTTGTTATTATTATTGTTGTCGTCGTTGTTATTGCTACTGTTGCTGCTCATTAATATTACTATTAGAGTGCATAACATAACTGCTGCAGTAGCTAGAAGAGTTGATGCCATTATATTGTTTCTCAGTGTCTGAACCGCCAAGATTCCATTCTTAAATGGGTCCTGTTAATATACCAAACATAAGCATATTAGATTTCTTCATACCTTTAAAATTATAGTAATAATTTGAATAATATTCTTGCATATATTTAGCTATTATGGCACATCCTACTCCTTTAAATTTTAAAAGTATCTAAAAAAGATTAAATCATCGATTTTTTTTATTTTTTAGACATAACATATATTAATTTTGGACAGATTAAAATTTAATTGCATGTAAAACATAAATATTTTCAAACCGACCGTCATATTTTGAAACTATTTGATTGATGGTGAATAATTTTGAAATAAATGTCTTATTTAAGAAATAAAGAATACTTCGACAATTACAATTTTCTACCTGAAAGATTTTTTCGAGATATTAAATCCATATCCATAAAAAGTTAAATGTGTAATGTCAGTCAACTAACATGTTCGAGAAAGATCAAACTATTACATAGATGATGATCATCGATCATCATAAATTAAGATATTTTTAATTCTTTGCTTTACACTCGATCGTCTTTTTCTTTAATTTGTATGACCATTAAAAAGTTTAAAAAACTTGATGATCTCATCTATCTATATAAAAATGCTTCAGTTAAATTTTGAATATGAAATCTCTCATATAAAGAAAATATGAATGGACAAAAGAGATTGAAAATTACCTCCGTTATCCTTTCGACCCAGATTCGACGGTGATCGGCATCAACGCCATCAACCGTCGAATCTGGGTCGAAAGGATAACGGAGGTAATTTTCAATCTCTTTTGTCCATTCATATTTTCTTTATATGAGAGATTTCATATTCAAAATTTAACTGAAGCATTTTTATATAGATAGATGAGATCATCAAGTTTTTTAAACTTTTTAATGGTCATACAAATTAAAGAAAAAGACGATCGAGTGTAAAGCAAAGAATTAAAAATATCTTAATTTATGATGATCGATGATCATCATCTATGTAATAGTTTGATCTTTCTCGAACATGTTAGTTGACTGACATTACACATTTAACTTTTTATGGATATGGATTTAATATCTCGAAAAAATCTTTCAGGTAGAAAATTGTAATTGTCGAAGTATTCTTTATTTCTTAAATAAGACATTTATTTCAAAATTATTCACCATCAATCAAATAGTTTCAAAATATGACGGTCTGTTTGAACATATTTATGTTTTACATGCAATTAAATTTTTAATCAGTCCAAAATTAATATATGTTATGTCTAGATAATTAAAAAAATCTATGATTAACCATTTTTAGATACTTTTAAAATTTAAAGGATTAGGATGTGCCATAATAGCTAAATATATGCAAGAATATTATTCAAATTATTACTATAATTTTAAAGGTATGAAGAAATCTAATATGCTTATGTTTGGTATATTAACAGGACCCATTTAAGAATGGAATCTTGGCGGTCCAGACACTGAGGAACAATATAATGGCATCAACTGTTCTAGCTACTGCAGCAGTTATGTTATGCACTCTAATAGTAATATTAATGAGCAGCAACAGCAGTAATAACAACAACAACAACAATAATAACAAAGATTTTCTACGAGGCCAAACACTTGTTTTGGCGCTCTTGGGAAATCGAAGTTACCGTCTACTACCCCTCAAGTTTTTCGCGATAATTGTTTGCTTCACGCTCGCCTTCTTCTTTAATTTGCAATCTGTTCGGTTGTACAGCCATGGTAGCATGCTGATCAGCGTGCCTAATTTGCGCCAATGCGATCTTGAAGGTGCATCGACACAAAAATATGTGACTCGGATCCTGAATAGAGCGGCTTATTTCTGGTCTCTCGGCATACACACCTTCTATTTCTCCATTCCAATGTTCCTATGGTTGTTCGGCCCGATACCGATGGTTCTGTGCTCATTTGTTCTAGTTGCTGTGCTATATTTTCTGGATTCGCATTCAGGATATAGTGTGATTGGTGAAGGATCGACGACTGGCATGATAAATCGTGTCTGACTTGTTAACAGTGCTAAATAAAGACACCCAATTTAAATCTAATTCAATGATCATTGAATTAGATTTGGAACAGGTTTTTATTTGTAAGGAAACATGATATTAGATGAATTAAGTTCAAAGACAAGAAAGCAATTGATTTTGCTTTTCTTGCCATTTGTTTTGTTTGGTTACGTTGGTGAGGTTCTAATTAATATATTGTCTAGATATTTAAACCGCATTATTTAGGTTGGGATTTATAAGTTGTCTAAGAAAGTAATGTTGTATGATCTCTAGTAGATTTCTTTTTGAACGAGGTTTGAATTTTGAAAGGATATTCTAACTAGGAATTGCATCGCGGCTACGTCGCGTCTTGTTTTTTCGATTAAAAATGTTCTTGTATTAAAAGTACTTGAGAAAAGCATATGGAGAAAATACTAAATCAATCAGAATTTAACACATATGGAGAAATATCAGCCTATGTTACAATTCAAATTAATTTTTATAAACACTTCAGCAAGGATCTCTAAATCAAAAAGAAAGGAAAAAACAAAAAGAAAAAGAAAATCATAGATACATTTTCTCTCTAATGCAAGTTTCAAATTAAAGAGAAAGGATAAACTACTTGACTGATTTTGGATCCACTCTTTAATCTCTATTATAGTAAAAAGCTTCTTCTTTTTGATGTTACAGAGAAGAGTACTTACACGTTTCCATATGAGCCTTGTCAGTTTTTATTGTCAAATAATATTGACGGAGATGCTTTCACTAAATATCTGTCGCATTAAAAATTTTGTCAACTAATCAAATCTTATTATTTTCATTAAATAATACAATCATCTATGTAAAAATATAAGACTTTAGTTTTTTTACTTCTTTTGGGAGAATTCTATCATGAATTCCAATCTTTTCTCACATTTTCAATTGAAATTTCATTTTCTTGACAGATTTCGGACTGAATCTGTCCAATATAATATAGAACGGTATGGATAATTTGTTATATTAATTAATATTTATGATTTATGAGTACAAATTTAAGAGCAATGGCAAAGAAATATTACCTTTTTGTTATTTCATTTTGATGATCAATACTTGATTTTGTAACGACAGAGGATACATGAACAATTTTTGAAGTGTTTGCAAGTCCATTCTATCATTATCATGAGAATTTTTTCCGATTCTCTTTCATCTCTGCATGATATGAGTTAATAGTATGAAATTGAATCATGTAAAATTAATACAACACTTACTGTTGAATCAACAGAAAGGCAAATATCACATTTTCAAATCACATATCGTCCCCATTTTTGTTTTCCAATAATATATATCATAGAAATATTATATCTACCGCACAACTGCAGTTATTATAAGAAACTTGGATTTACGGATGCAAGGTTTTTTTTTTTTTTTTAGGAAAGTGACATCACCTACTGAAACTTCATTAGAAAGAAAAATGAGTTACAGGGTTACATTACTTTTTGTAACCTACTTATGTTGGAATTAATTTAATTAATTTCAATAATATATGGACTCATATGTGATATAAATATATATTGAATAATGGACTGTCAATTATAAAATTAGACTCGTTACGAAGTGATCAAATTAAGTATAATTTACAGGTTCAATATGTGTCATGAGAAGTGGGGCCTTCAATGTGTAGAATGCGTATTAATAACTTTATGATTTAGTGATGGTCTAAATTATATAAAGTTATTGGTCTCCGACGAACACAATTTAATACGACAATATTCTGCAAATAAGGGAATATCCGATATAAGCAAGTTCTGATTTTAGATCCATTAAAGATCCAATAAGAAAATGGTTCTATATCCATTAACGAATTAATTAATTAATTAACTTAATTAATTAATAAGTTAATTATACAGAGGCGCATTTTGAATCCTGGATATAAAGATGTCTCTCTCTCTTTGAATTGAATAGCATCAATTGTTTTTTATTCAATGTACGCCTGTACATGGATATAAAGATGTCTCTCACTCTCTCTCTCTTTCGGAAGAAGTGACACAGAAAAATAAAAGATCATTATATATATATATATATATATATATAATGAAAGCCATCCGTGGCTATGTACACAAAAAGAGAGATAGAATTAAGTGATTAAAAAAATTTCGGTTCAGAATTTGTAATTCGGATATTTTGTTTTGTAGAAGACGTTGTCGTTATCGCCTCTCTCGCTCTCTCCATTGGACTAGAGAGAGATTATTCGGAAACTAAAGGCTTCAGATGATCAACGGTGATTGAGTCTCTCTGAAAGATCAAAGACAATGGACCGAGATAATTTAATTTTAAGATTAGAGATTCTCTAGAAAATCTTGAGTTAATCAAGTTCTATCAATTAGTATCCGAGCGATTTTTAGATGAACCGTTAGGTATTAAGTTTCTGGATATTTTGAATTGATTATGTCTGACAAAACTTTTTTCCGCTGACTTCTGTATGAGTTCTGTACATTTTCATCTGAGAATTGGATGCATTATATATGGCCGATTAATCAATCAAGATATATTTCTTGAGAGACACAGTGTACTCTGATTAAATGCAATTGACTTCACCTTTACGCATGTGCACTCTTAGTCTCTTAATCAATTGAGTTACATATGTATGGCATTATTTAATTGATGTATAAAAAAAAGTTGGAATGAACTTTACGCCTCTGTAATAATCATGCGCTAGGCATGTACATATCATACGAATTTTTGAATATGTACAGTGATCAAGATGACGTCTGTCATTTGTGTACATTAATTAAAGTTTGATTTTGGTTAAAGGTTGATTGTACCAAAATTTGACCAACAATTATTATGATTAGGCCTATCTGAAAATTATTTTAATTGATGCGCATACACCTTTGAGATCTATGATTAGTCCTGTCTGTTGCAAAGGTTAATATAGTATCAAAACTAAGCTGTATGTACACAAATTAAATAATTGTTGAATTGATTAATATAGTTGGTGTATAATAATTGGTGCGCACAAAATTTGATTAAGGCTTCAGTATTGTTGGTTTTGAACCATATTTAAGCGGTATTGCGGATATCGCAATAGTTTGATATTTTGGGTAATATTAAATCATTATGAAGACTTCAGTTTATGATATATTTTAGAAAATAGTTAATTAAGGTATCATCTTATCAAAGTAAGCTCTCATACCAACGTTAATTATTTTCTAACTTATACACAGAAAATATGCATATAATATTTAATTATTGGACTGGCCCAAAGGAAAGACAATAATCATATATTATATGTGTATATTTGTGGTAATGAATGAGTAATGGTTAATAAGTTTGGATGTGATTAGTTGATCGGCCCAAAGGAAGGTTAACTAATTGACATCAAATAAACTATTACATTCGATTACTACACTTATTTATATTAGAATAATAAGACTCCAAAGAGCACTTGTTATTCGAGTATAAATAGTTGATGGAATATGTCTTATATTGACTTCTTATTATAATCTTGATTTTAATATAGTTGCGGTTAGACTAAATCCACGCAGATATTAAGTTAATTTTGATGGATTTAGTTTATGTATTTAAACCGTAATTGAGTATTGAATATAATTTAAATTTGAATAAAGGTATTAAATCTATATATTCTTTAAAATGAACTGATTTCATTTTGGAATATAAAAGGCTTTTACATGTGTATGTAACAAGTGTGAATATTTGGTCGTTCCAAAGAAAGATCAATATTAACTAAAGGTTACATGCACATTTTTAGGATAATAAGTGCAGTGATGATTATTTGGTATTACATGTGATCGATTTAATCGGCCCAAAGGAAGGTTAATTGATTGACATGTTAATTTATTATCAGCACTTGATTATTTTATCAAGATACCATGAAGTTAAAATATCTCATGATAATTTATTAATAAAATTATGTGTCTTGAAATATGGTTTACCTTTATTTGAATTTGTTATTATATTCAAATTAGTTTAAGTATGTAGTATTTAGTCGTTGTATTTATAATATTCAAACAATTCAGTAATGAATTGGATGTGAATTATATAAGAACAACAACAAAACTACATACTCATAATCAGAGATTGGATCAGTTGAGATCATTAGGTTTACCAACTCTGATTTTAAAGGATGTCAAATATCAGGATGTACATATTATGTTATAAGGTATCTATTATGTAATATATCTGTGAAATTTATCACATCACAAAGTGGATAAGAATTAAGTACCACTGAAGTTGTATATGTGATAATATACATATAGTTTATAATTTACAACATAACTGGTTAATCTTGTAAATATCAAGTTATTGTTGAAAAGAAATGATTCAGAATGGACAATTGTCTATCAAGTATATTTACTACAAACTCCATATTTGAGGATTCAAGTATTAAGAAATTGACATCCAAAAAGATTTGATGAGCATGTTTGTTCATATGGATGTCAAATCAATTCAGGTTATTCAATTTTAAGGATATTCGGTTTTAGTAGGAGTTTGTTGTTATACTTGAATGACATATATGGTTTTCAATTTAAGGTTATTTCTGCAGAAATAAGGTTTCGGACTATTCACATTCTGAATTAGATAAGGTTGATCTCACTAAAGTTTAAGGTGACCAAATTGGAGATAGGCATGTGGATCACATACATGTAATTTCCAAACTACACATCCCCTTCATGATTTGTGTAATTCAGTTATGTTTACACTGTGATTTATGTTGGTTTAGTTTCGATCAATGAGACGAATACTGCTGAAGTCCTTGTGAACATAATTGATGGACGAAATTGGATGATGACGCAAAATGTTATGACAACACAGTTTGAGTACTCACTTAGGATTTATCAATATATATTATTCGGATACACATATAGTCCAAGTGGGAGATTGTTGAAATTAATTTAATTAATTCCAATAATATATGGACTCATATGTGATATAAATATATATTGAATAATGAACTGTCAATTATAAAATTAGACACATTACGAAGTGATCAAATTAAGTATAATTTACGAGTTTAATATGTGTCATGAGAAATAGGACATTTAATGTGTAAAATGCGTATTAATAACTTTATGATTTAGTGATGATTTAAATTATATAAAGTTATACGGATAATACAATTATGCTATTGGTCCCCGAGGAACACAATTTAATACGACAATATTCTGCAAATAAGGGAATATCTGATATAAGCAAGTTCTGATTTTAGATCCATTAAAGATCCGATAAGAAAATGTATCCATTATATCCATTAAGGAAATAATTAATTAATCAGTTAATTATACAGAGGCGCCTTTTACAAATGCATCTATATAGTAATACATTGAATTGAATAGCATCAATTGTTTTTGATTCAATGTACGCCTGTACATGGATATAAAGAGGTCTCTCTCTCTCGGAAGAAGTGACACAGAAAAATAAAAGATCATTATATATATATATATATATAGAGAGAGAGAGGGGATCCATGGCCTCCTTCTCGTGGCCTCCTCTTGTAGCCTCCTGCACTATTTTCCACTAAAATCAATGAAAATGGTCGATTCGGACCGTTGAAAATATTCTTCATACTAATATAGTCTTAGAGACCAAATTTTAGATTTATTTTATTTTTTTTACTATTTTATTGGATGGGTTGAAAATTGAATGTCTATAAGTCGTTAGATAAATCCAATTTTCAACCCGTCCGATAAAATAGTAAAAAAAATCTAAAATTTGGTCTACAAGTCTATATTAGTATGAAGAATATTTTCAACGGTCCGGATCGACCATTTTCATTGACTTTAATGGAGGAGGCTAGAGGAGGCTACGAAAAAGGAGGCTAATGTACACAAAAAAAGAGATAGAATTAAGTGATTAAAGAAATTTTGGTTTAGAACTTGCAATTCGGATATTTCGTTTTGTAGAAGACGTTGTCGTTGCCGCCTCTCTCGCTCTCTCCATCGGATTAGAGAGGGATTATTCGGAAACTAAATGCTTCTGATGATCAACGGTGATTGTGTCTCTCCGGAAGATCAAAGGCAATAGATCGATGTAATTTAATTTTAAGATTGAGCATGAAGTGATAATGAGCGAAAATTATAGGGTTGTAGTACATTTGTACATTATATGCTAAGTAAAAGTTACTTGTGAATAATACTTTTTGTTTCTATATCCAATCAATTAGGTCTGAATTGGTACAATAAGATTCTTGATTAAGCACTACAATCTAAAAGCATGTACTGTATAATGTGAGGTTATTATTGGCACATCTGGGGTATCTGAAGTTGATACTGGGTTATATAAAGCCTGTCAAGGCGTGTACATTGTTAGTGCCTGTAAGTTGCAGTAATTTTTGTTCCCATCTTTCTGATATGTTCAAGTTCTAAACAAAAACATAAATTATGAACAACATAGCCTAGCAGGACAGGTATTGTTTTGTGCTTCTCACAGTACAAGAAGTACCAGGATTAAGCAATAAGGTAACAAAATCATACTGTGTAAATGCCAACTTCAATGCACTTGTTGGCTCCCATTATCTGCACCAGCATTGTTAGTAGTTGTGCCTGATCAGGCGACACCTAACAGAGAAGACAACGCCAAACATTTAATTTGTTTTTTTTAATTCAAATCAAAGTAACATTACCACGATCAGGTAAGCTAAGCACAAACATTTTAAAAAGCAAACGTCATTGTGACCAAGTAGCAACAGAAAGAAAAGAAAGAGGAAAAGAAAAATTCATACTTGCATTTGGCTCCCATGCATAGTCGATGTCTTCTTCCCTAAGCTCACGTAGTATCTAACATTAAATTAAGAATTGCAGTCAGTATTCCAGAAAATTAAAAGAAAATTACAGACTTAATCAACAGTACCTAAACCACTAGATAACAAAAGCTATACATTAATTAATTAATTTTACTAAGGTCACATAAACACAGAATCAGAATCCACAATCAGACAAATGACAGCAAGAAATCTAACCTGAGAGAGACTCACGGACATTAGATAAGACATAATCGTACAACTGAGGAGTTGGAAGTGAATAAAACGAAAGAAATTAAGATAATGGAAGATAATGGGACTCCATTAATTACCTCGTGTCTCGTTACCGTGTTGATCAATCCCTTATGCCTTTATTACGTCACTGACTCACCGCTGATCTTCCTCCCGTAAACTGTGTAAGTGTAACAGAAAAGAGCTTTCAACAAATAAAAATTGTGTAACAGTCAACAGAGCTTTCAATTTTTCTTGTGTGAGTGGTATAAAAAAAGGTAGAAATCGAGTCGCTACATGAAAACTAACCAAAGAGAAGGACAGTATATCAACAGAGTTTCTTTTTTTTCCTGAAGAGAAGAGTTCCTTTTTTCGAGTTGACATAAATGACAGTGTCAACACAAACTAGATACGAAATTTGCGGGTTTCGTTTTCTACGCACGTTGCGAAGAATCTAGAAGTTGACAGGCTCTTTTTTTTTCCTTTTCTTTTTTGAAAACAGAAGTAGACGGGTTTGAATTTGTCACTTTCCTAATTCTGATAGTGGTACACTGGTACTGACTTGGTTTTAATTTAAGGAGTATATTCCGGTATTAAAGTCTCTTGTAGTTATAATAAAATATGTTTTTTTGTTGTTGATAACTTATGGCTAAATAGTAAGAATAGTTAACTAATTAATAACAAAATTTAAATATTCGTAGAATCCTAATTTTTTTAAAGTAAAAAAAAGTAGTTGTTTCTGAAAAATCTGTATATGTCTATATGTTCTGCTAAAAGATATACATGTCAAAAACATTAATCATACGTTTGCATTCTTAAAGATACAATATTTGCAAAATAAACAAACATATGAATGCGGGTAAAGTATTTGATAGGATAATTTTAAAATAAAGAATACATGTGTGGTTTTTATATACATAAAATAACTAAATAAGTAATAGAATTTCCATTTTAATATAAAGATACAATATTTGCAAAATAAACAAACATAAATTTTATGAATAACCTAAAAGTTCATAACGTGCATTCGAAAATACAAAAGGTCGTCAAAAGCCCAAAAATGCGGCTTTAAACAAAGGCCCAATGTGTATTCAAAAATCATTTAGTAAAAAACTAAAGGCCCAAATAAATGCATTTTACCGAATAACAAGCAACGACATCTGTAACTGTTTTGTTCGTGCGTTTCTTCCCTCTCGTTCCCAGCTCGAAAAGAGAACCTCATTTCCTTTCTCCAATGCTCGCAAGGTTCAGTGGCATGGCCAATTCGATCTCCGTCGGTCTCTCTCCAGTATTCCGATCTCCAATTCCCGCCAGTAAGGTTTCCATCCCGTTCCCTCCATTCGTTATATGTCGCCTCAAGCGCCTTTGTAGAAGTATCTCCACTGACACGGCGGCCCCAGTAGTGGTGAAAGATGACGGGAAATACGGGAGGAAGGAGGTGATAAGCCTCACTCCTCAGTTGTACGATTATGTCTTATCTAATGTCCGTGAGCCTCAGGTTAGATTTCTTGCTGTCATTTGTCTGATTGTGGATTCTGATTCTGTGTTTATGTGACCTTAGTAAAATTAATTAGTTAATGTGTAGCTTTTGTTATCTAGTTGTTTAGGTGTTGATTAAGTCTGTAATTTTATTTAATTTTTCTGGAATACTGACTGAAATTCTTAATTTAATGTTAGATCCTACGTGAGCTTAGGGAAGAAACATCGACTATGCATGGGAGCCAAATGCAAGTATGAATTTTTCTTTTCCTCTTTCTTTCCTTTCTGTTGCTACTTCGTCACAGGGACGTTTGCTTTTTAAAATGTCTGTGCTTAACTTACCTGATCGTGGTAATTTTACTTTGATTTGAATTAAAAAAAACAAATTAAATGTTTGGCGTTGTCTTCTCTGTTAGGTGTCGCCTGATCAGGCACAACTACTAGCAATGCTGGTGCAGATAACGGGAGCCAAAAAGTGCATTGAAGTTGGCATTTACACAGTATGATTTTGTTACCTTATTGCTTAATCCTGGTAATTCTTGTACTGTGAGAAGCACAAAACAATACCTGTCCTGCTAGGCTATGTTGTTCATAATTTATGTTTTTGTTTAGAACTTGAAAATATCAGAAAGATGGGAACAAAAATTACCAACTTACAGGCACTAACAATGTACACGCCTGGGCAGACTTTATATAACCCAGTATCAACTTCAGATACCCCAGATGTGCCAATAATAACATCACATTATACAGTACATGCTTTTAGATTGTAGTGCTTAATCAAGAATCTTATTGTACCAATTCAGACCTAATTGATTGGATATAGAAACAAAAAGTATTATTCTCAAGTAACTTTTACTTATCATCTAATGTACAAATGTACTACAACCCTATAATTTTCGCTCATTATCACTTCATGCTCAACCTTACAGCTTTTGAACCCACTCATTCAACTTTTGATCCTACAGAAGCATGAACCTGCGACCCCACCTATATGAGAATTCACTCCCGCCACTTGACCAATATTGGTAACATATGTACTATTTGTCTACTAATTTTAGGGTTACTCTTCATTAGCTGTTGCACTAGCTCTTCCTGATTCAGGCAGATTAGTTGCTTGTGAGAGAGATGCAAGATGCCTTGAAGTTGCAAATAAATTTTATAAACTAGCTGGAGTCTCTCACAAGGTTGGTTGAAGTTTCCAAGATATGTTTACTTTTTTTATTGGTTCAAGTATTCAGTATTGTATAGATATAGATCTTCCATTAAAGTAAATTATGTTATTGACAGTCCTCTTTAATTGGTTAGTCTTCTTTTTTGGCTCTTTGAATGTATCACAAATTTAGGTCTGGTGCTGCATTTTTTATTTGGTTTATTTACAAAGATAATTGTTTGATTTTTATTGTCTTTAGGTCGATGTAAGGCATGCCTTAGCAACTGATACACTAAATTCGTTGATTCTTTCTGGTGAAGCCAACAGGTTTATTTCTGGATTGCTTGAAAGTTTAAACTCTCTTTATGAGTTGCTTAATAACCAAATGCTTACTGTTATTTTGTAGTTATGATTTTGCATTTGTTGATGCTGATAAGAGAGTGTACAATGAATATTTCGAACTTCTATTCCAGTTAGTAAGTTCTATTTGATATCTGGTACATGACACTTTTGTAAGAAGATCAACAAGCTTTCTAGAAGCAAATATTTTTCCCAAGTGAATATCCTGTAAATGTTATTCTTCATCATTGTGTGTACTTGACCTTACCTGTACTGGGCGCTCATGTTAATATCAAAATATTGCACAGGTGAGACCTGGTGGTCTAATAATCATGGATAATGTTCTTTGGCATGGAAAAGTTGCTGATCCTGATGTAAGCAATTGAGGCTTGTTGTTTAGTGGTTAAATATGTCATTTCTAATTGTAATTATTGCTTTTGTTGTGAAGTAAATGTGTGCACTTCTCTTCAGGTTAATGACCCGAAAACTGTCAGTATAAGAAACTTCAACAGGAAAATTCTAGAAGATAAACGTATCAGCATCAGTATGGTAAACTAATCTCTCTCTCCTCTCTCTCTAAGTCACACACATGGATCGAAGCACACAGAAAAGTGCTGAAACATAGACAATGGGTAATTTACAGGTTCCGATAGGTGATGGAATGACATTATGTCGGAAAATTACTGAAATTTTGTCCCGAGAATGAGGTTTCATGTGCCATATTTAACTTCATTATGGCAACACTTTGGCTGGAAGCATCCAGAATGAATTCAGGAGAGAATCGTAAAATTCTTGTGCCATAACCATTGTTTGGTGCGAATTTGAACAGAACCATCACTCGTAAGGCTTTGTCTGCTTCAGAAAATGTGATCCTGATTTATTGTGGGGCTGGTTCTGTTCACCTCCCCATGAAGAAGCTTGACATTATATCCCGAGTGGCAGTGATCAACTGTGGAGTTTGTTAACTAGCAGTTTTCAGGTAGAGCAACAGTATACAATCTAGTGGTTTAAACTTAAAATGCTAAATACATATTTACCTTTATCCATTTATAGTATTTATTAACGCTTTTGATTACTCTATTTTTAAAACATTTGTTGTTTGATTGCTTTCTTTGGGTATACAAGAATAGGGTAACTAAGATTAGTAGATAAGATAGAGAAAAAAATAGTGATTCCGGATTAGTGAAATAATAGTCCAAATTGTCTGTCATTCGGGTTAGTAAAAGTGTTTTTTTTTTATTGCTCAGTAGGAATATTAATGGTGGAAAAGAGAGATCAATCTTACTATTCTTGCTATTTTAACATTTGATAGGGTTAGTGTCTCTTGTGTCAAGAATACTAGTACTAACCCCGGAATAGTGGTATTTACATGCATCCAAACATACCCTATAGTTTTCTAGATGAATAACACCTAAAATTTGTAGAACTTTTGTATGCTTGGAATGAATATTTGCTTGGCATAATGTGTTTATACAATTTTTAGTAATTAATTCTAGAAATTCATAATTTAGTAGGAACCAAGCTTTTCGGTAGGCTGACTAGTAGTCTCTCAAGAGTGAATCTTTAGCAAAGTTAAAAATATACGTCTCCTTTCCATAGAATCAATTTGTCATGCTTCCACATAATTATTTCCATGTAACAATCCTGTCTTTCTTATAGTTGAATTTCAATAGTTATCAAAAGATTTTTCGTCACTTCACAAGGTCTGGTATTTTAAACTCAAGACTACAGTTATCAAATGGGTACTACTTCACTAATGTTGCAAACAGTAAAGACACTCATACTTGTTCCATAGTGGCAATTGTACGCCTGGCAGAGATCCAATTTATCATTTACTTGGGGCCACTTTTGAGTAGATCATTGAGAGCTCTATATTTTATCAACATGTAAATTCAAAAGACAATACATATACCATATTATAATACTGTTCTAATATTTTTCTTATACAAAAAAATGTTTCCTCATACAGTTTATCATGAAATTAATAAAATGCCACCAAAGAGTGGTACACAAAATAAAACTATATTTCTTTTACAATCCCTATGAATATGTAACCATAACCACTAGAACCAATATAGAAACGTTACCCGTATATAGTCAACAGCCAACTTGTAGAACCTGCCACCTCACCACTTTGTTCCAACCATGCTCCTCTAGCTCAACAAGCCCTGTGTACAATTTTGATTCAACATGTGTCATCTCTTAGCAAATAACACAAGCGTTAGGGTTTTCCTCAATGCTGTGCACATAGTACTGAGTGGTCATGTGTGGATTGTATGCCTTGTAAGCATTGATCCACTCAGCAATTTGCTTATTAGGATCATCTTTTTTATCACCCTCTTTTTTGGAATCATCCTTTTTGTCGCCATCTTTCTTGCCATCGTCTTTCTTTTTCTCTGGTTCTTTTGCTGGTCCCACTGTAAGGATTGCAGTATTCCAATGTTTTTTTAGTTTTGAAACTATATCAACCGGGTCAACAGAGCCAATCACTGTGAGTTTCTTGTCTTTCATGTCCATTGAAATGGAGTCGATTCCTGTCAGAATTGGAGGCCAAAATGTTATCAGAACAAATTGTAATAATGAATTTTCATTTAATACTAGAGAAACAGAATTATTGCAAAGAAAAGCCTTACTCATTGATCCAACTAAAGGTGATGTAATTAGTACAATCTCAAAATAATTTATTCAGAAGTTGGTTCAATTAGGGTTAATCAGTGTCCTAGCTACTTTTACCTTATGACCGGTATACTTGAATTATATGTCAGTTAATCAGTATGGACTCTACAGAGCTAATTGGTTTATTGTAACTTCATTTCTCAAACAACAATTGAAATTTGCATATTTTCTAAGATCACTAGTGTTTTTACATCCTTTTTCTTTTGAGAAGCTATAAAAGAATTAAGGAAATGTGATTCATACCTTGAAGACCAGATACAGCTTTCAGTGCCTTCTTCTTTTCTCTGTCATCGTGTAAATCCAATTTCAACACAATCTGCTCAAAAGACAAAAGTGTATAACATTAGAAATTCCAAACTAAGTTTCCAAATATGGAACTTACATAAGATATACTGCCAGCACTATATATAATCAGAATCAGTTTATGTGCGCTTGGAGAAAGAACGCTCAATTCTGATACTAATTTGCCTCCAACCTTGATATCATTCTTAATAAACCGCCTAATTTGAATAAATAAAATAAAAATGATCTGCCAAACCCTCTAAAACTAAACCCGAAAACTTAGGTACTTCAAAAATAGGTACACTAGGTACGTTCAATTCATCGAAATTGGTGAAAAGTGATTCTTTGAAAAACGTAGTAGTGAATTTTTTTTCACCAATTGAACGATTGCCAAAACTAAAATATAGAAAATAAATCATACCTTCATCTCCGGCATGTTTCTTCAGTAGCAAGATCTCGCAAACAGAAGCAAAGCTGGTATAGAGAGATAATAATTTATAAACAGCGACTCAAATTTTGAAAGAACTGTCTAGAAGAAGGAAGGAGACTTCGAGAGAGGAGAAATTAAGAGAAGGAGAGAATTGGGAGAATGGAAAGGAGTGTGAGTGGGGGGTAGGAGTGTAGTTTGTGGTGTATATATAATATAACACCGACTTGGATCGACGACGAAGGTGTGAAGATATTGACGAGGTCACAACAGAAGGGTCGAAGGGAAGAAAACGGGAGCGTGCTTAGGAAGGTGACCTGATGCTTCCTTTCTCCTCGTCTCCGTCAAGAAAATAATAGTCAAAAGCACGGTGGCATTGACTCGTCCGTCAATTTTGTCTTGAAAATGGAGTTGTTCGTTGAGCAGTGCTGACTGGAACCTGTATTTCTTAGACGTGACTTATTTTATTCGTGTTAATTGCGTTGAAAAAATTCAAAAAATACGAAAAAAAGTCGTAAAAAGATATGAAAAAATTTTCTTAAAATTTTATTGATTTGGGTGTCAATGTGTCGTTAGATTTTTGTGAAAGAAGAATGAATGTTTTTGTGATGATCGATCCTGTGCAAACATCAATGTGGAATTCGATTATGAGGAGCAAGATCAAACCTGTTGGTTTAGTTTAGATGCAACATCCTTTGTTACTAGGATTGTATTCATGAAATTTATATTTTGGGAAATTTTTTGAAATGTCACTACAAAACAAGAAATTTGACAAATTGTCACTAGAAAATCAATATTTATCTAAATGTCATTAAAACTCAATACATATTTTAATTATGTCATTATTCTTCTTTAACTCCAATTAAAAAATACCAAACTTTTTAAATCCCAAAATTGCCCCTTGTCAAAATTTGTTTCCTTTTTTTTGGTAAAACTAATTCAGTCGATGACTAAACCAAACCAGATCGATAGATTGGATCGAGTCTGATTCGACCAAATCACTCACTAGATAGTTAGGGTTCCTCGTTCTCAGTCGATCGAGAGGTACTCGACTGGACCCGACAGGGCAACGCTACCTTCCCCCGGTTCCACCGTCGCTCCGCCAGGTCAACTTCTCGTGGGCTCCCTTCGATTGGACTCAACAGAGCTTCTCTAATCAGAGATGTCGCTTCGCCAAGTCATTCACTTCTCCAATCAACCCTTTGAAAGCTTTGTTGTCGCTTATAAATAGTGATATTGAGTACCTTGATAATATTCGGTTCTAATTCACTAAATCTAACTATAAATATCCAATTTCTAGTCTCTCTCTTCGCAAACCAATTACAATTTGTATAAATTCTAAAAACTAGTTATGATTTTGAGTTGAACGAGTTGAAGGCGAGCTACAACTTGATAGCTTGAATTTTTATTTGTTTAGATGTTCACGAGCTGAACGATTTGAGTTGATCCAGCTCGAGTTATAAACGAGACGAACTCGAGCTGGCTCTTTCAGCTCGCAACCTGATAGCAAGACGAGCTAGCTCGTATCTTCAGACGGAGACATTGTAAATTCTCTTGTTAGCGTCTCGAGACGAGCATGAACATCGTTCAGCTCGTTCTTGTTCAACTCTTTTGCACTCCTAGACGTGCTAGAACACTTACTGATGTGTCATATATGGGTTAGGATTAGGTACACCCACAAGTACGTCATTTGATTGTTACACTTATGATTTAAATCATTGAATCAAGAAATTAGGCTCCCTCTCCTTGCAATTTAATTATTTATCTATTTTCTCTCTCCATACAATTTAAGAAGAAAGATAATGTAGTTCATCAATCTAATGACTTAAACCAGGAGTATTCAATCAAATGTTGCACTCATGGATGTACCTTTTTTTAATATATTTATAATTTGAAGCAATTTTAAAAATATCTCAACTCATTTTTTTTAAATATCTCTAAAATTGTGATTTTGTAAAAAATTACAGCATATGATTGAAAATAACAAATATATCTCCTATTTAAATCTTTGACTCCTCCGGTCGGAAATTTTATATCTGCCCACGTGTCTAGTAAAAGTCTTATTTTTACTTGTCTTTTTTTTAATAATAGAAATTAAATAAATAAATGATAATAGGCAAAAAAATTGCGCTGGAAGCTCTAAAAATAGAAATGGTCGAGATTTCGAACCTTGATCTTTCTCTTATGGACGGTATTTCGAACTCTGGGCATTAATTTCATAACCGTTACTTGTTTTCAAATCGAAAACAGAAACAAAAGCAAAAGGATGCTGTTGTGAGCACCGTTCAATTTCAAAAATGAGAAAGGACGAGATTGCAAATCCTGACCTTTATGGATTTCCTCCAAAAACCGCGACATAAACCTTTCTCTTCTATGCTCAGAGTTCGGAATACCGTCCTTAGAAGAAAAGCCAGAGTTCGAAACTCCGACCTTCTCTATTTTTGAATCTTTCAGCGCAATTCTTCTGTCTAATTATTATTTTTTTATTTAATTTTTATTATTAAAAAAATAGATTTTACTTGTCCAGGATATTTTCCGTGCTTGTCGTTTTCGTGACGTGAGGTCTTAGCAATTTAGCATGCTGGAAATCTCGTCTGATGGGACGAATTGATTTTTTTCATGGAGTTGACGAAACAACGCCATGTGTGTCAGTGTGTGCAAATGCCTGTCACTTGTATCATATGTCTGTGCATGTATTTTATATTTTTCATATTTTTATATGTTCAAAGTATAAAGTAATAAAAAAATTGAAAAAATAAAATGATAGAAAAATAAAAATTATAATAATAACTTCATTCTAGCTACTAGAACGAGATGCATTCTTGCCTGAAATGGAGAGATTTTATTGATACTCTAATAAAATGGAGAGATTTATCCCACCAATTCCCTGCGACCGCCGCCACAGAGTCAGTCAACCTCAACCATGACTTCATTTCCTCTATCATCATCATCCTCTATTTTTTTTTGATACTTATCATCATCCTCTATTACTCATAAGTGTTGCTGATGGATGATATATTGATATATTGTATCAAAATTTCAGCCGCCATAAAATATTAAAATTGAATGGAATTACAGCAGAGAAGGTTTGTTGGATGAATAATTCCAAGTGGGGGACAATAATCAGTAATCACGTCACTTGCTGGATTTGGATGTTTTCAAATAATCAACTTTTCGTTGGGTCAATTGCATCGTGCGTTGAATCGCGCGTCTAAGTTCTCACCAAGCAAAACGTATTTATATATATATATATATATATATATATATATATATAGAGAGAGAGAGAGAGAGAGAGAGAGAGAAAGGCTAGGGTGCTCCATGGAGCATCAAATCGCTCGTGCTCCACATTCGTTATATCCAATTTGAAAATTCCAACGACCGATCCGAACCGTTGAACATGATCTACATATTGAAATCTACTTAGAGATTGAATTTTATAATTTTTTGAAATTTTTTGCTATTTTTTAAAGAGATAGAAAAGTTGCTAATCAAACGGTTTCTGGACCAACAAAAGTTGTGATTTTCCTACCTCTCTAAAAAATAGCAAAAAAATTCCAAAAAAATGTAAAATTCAATTCCCAAGTAGATTTCAATATGTAGATCATATTCAACGGTTCGGATCGATCGTTGGAATTTTTAAATTGGATATACGATGTGGAGCATTATAGGTTTGGTGCTCCATGAAACACCCTAGCTTATCTCTCTCTCTCTCTCTCTCTCTATATATATATATGCTTTTAAATTTACGTTATTTTTTAAAATTAATAAAAACTAAATTTAATTACATAAAAAGTGTGCATGATAAATAGTGTAAATTTTGAAAGCACAATGAAGACACACAAAATTATGCATTGGAAACTCTTAAATAGCTTGGTGACTAAAAATAAAATAAAAAGAAACTAATTATGATGATGTATGTAAATGATCTAATAATCTAATGATAGCTAATTAAAATGATTTTCAGGAGATTCATGGATTCAATTATCCCTTAGCACAAAAGTAGGATCCCTTAATTTATTGAAAAGTTGGTGATGTAGTCATGTAGAATACGTAGAAAAGTTTGTATACGCTCTTTGAATTAATTTATTGAAAACCCAAACCATTTTCCATCAAGTGTCTTTATCAGACGATAGTAACAATGTTGCATCTGTATTTATCAATTATCATTCTCTTTCAGTATTCTTTTGAAATTCGTCTCAGATTTTGTAAACTGTAATAACATAAGGGCCCATATCGCATTATTGAACTATTTCGGCCTTTTAAGGGCCCATATAAAAATATCCCATTAGCACACTTCTCAAATGTGTTCCATCTCAAATGTGCATCTCCGTTGCTCTCCACATAAACCCTAATCAGCCCAAAACTCGAAGTTTTGCATCGTATAAAACCTTTTTGCTAAGCCGCCAAATCAAGTTCGTTCTTCGTCTCCGATCAACAATTATCATTCTGTCAATTCTCTTCTCTTGCAATGGCCACTGCTGGAGAGCTCGCTTGCACCTACGCCGCTCTAATCCTTCAAGACGATGGCATCCCCATTACGGTTCGTTATCTTTCTCTCTTTCTTAATCTCTCAATTTTTATATCATTTTTCAGGATTATGTATGATTTTTTTTTGCGATTTTAAACAGTCTGAGAAGATTTCCACGATCGTCAAGGCAGCAAACTTGAAGATCGAGTCATACTGGCCCTCTCTGTTTGAGAAACTACTGGAGAAGAGGAGCGCTGGAGACCTCATTCTCAGCGTAGGATCAGGTTAGATCTGATGCCTTTTTTTGCATCCACTTTAATGTTAAAAGATGATATTTGATACTATAAAGAAATTGGGTTTATAGATTTGTTGATTTAGTCAATAATACTGTGATACTGCCACAATGTTGCATTTGATTTTGATTATGTAGAAGGATCTCATTACAGACCATCTGTAATTGTCAGCATAGGGGGTTAATTGAATTTATGCAATGATTGGAATTAGAGTAATTGAACTTGAACCAAGTCTTGCACGTATCCAAGTTATTGTTGCACTATGTTGTTTATGTATTGGTAAGGATAGTTAAATATTTTTAACATCTTAATTGCTTTATTTCTAAAGGTGGTGGTGGTGCACCAGTCTCTGCTGCTCCTGCTGGTGGTGCTGTTGCTGTTCCAGCTGCTGCTGCAGTAGTTGAAGAGAAAAAGGTGAGATTTTCATTTTACTTGCATGCTGATGAAGTTTGACCATAAGAACTTTATGATTTATTAACAACCATTGATGTTTTTAAATACTTATCTATTGAACTGACTCCAAGTGATTTGGCATCCTAATGTCCTTAAATTGATTCAAATTTCATATTCTTTTCATTTTCCTTTACAGGAGGAACCCAAGGAAGAGAGTGATGATGACATGGGATTTAGTTTGTTCGATTAGGGAGAATTTTGAGCTCTGTAAATTTCACATTGTTTCTTACTTGAGGGGCAGGATCAGTGGGAGATTTATTGCAATTTTGTAGTTCTGATATATGAATAGATCAAGTTGGATTAATCTAATGTGTTGCCTGTTGTTGGCATTTTCATATTTCTTTTTTATCTTTACTGTTTCTAGTGGTACTTAAAAGTAATGAAAAAAAAGAAATCATTATTTGGTTGCTGCTGCTTGATATGGATTATGTTTAGTTCTTCAGATTTTGTGAAAAGCACATTAGTATTCTTTTTATTTTATGTTAAAAGTAATAGTAGCTGTATTGTGCTATGGAACAACAACAACAACAACAACAACAAAGGCCTTAAGTCCCAAACAAGTTGGGGTAGTAGCCGTATTGTGCTATGGAACAAGTGAGAAAAATACCAAGGGTTTTTCTTAATTAGAGTCTTTTTTTTTCTCTGAATTGTTTTTCTTTCAAAATTTTGATGGGATTTTATTCCTATTTCAGTTTCCAAAACAAAGCTGAACTGTCTTACATGTTCGAACGCATAGGATTTTATAAAAATCTAGGGTATGTTTAGAACATAAAGGACTTATATGCAGGGGCGGATCCAGGATTCTCGTCAGGGGGTTCAAGATTTACGGTATTTTCCAGGGGTTCGAAATGATGGTTATTCTTAGAAAAAAATTATTTTACATGGTCATTTATGCAAAAAAATTTCAAATATATGTCATTTTTGAAATTTTTAAAAAAATATATGGTCATTTTTGAAAAAAAAATTTCTAGAGGGGTTCAGTTGCACCTCCCTGGTGCAAGGTGGCTCCGCCCCTGCTTATATGCTATGTTTGTTTTATCTTAATGCATACTTTATAAACCTTTACAATTGATGATATAAAGAGGGATTGATACAAATAATTTACTATTGCTTCTGCTAAATCTACAGGCATACTATCAGATAGCTAAGTTATGTTAAATCTGTAGTTTGTAATAGGTTAAGGGTACAAGTCTTTTGTACCGACAAAAGATATGACGTACGTTTGCTTCCCTTTTTAATAGAAGCCAGTATACCGTATTGGAGGTACTTTTATCAAAAGAAAAGAAAAACGAACTAACAAATTATATCTAGAGCAAATGGTGATAGTCTAACTAGAGGTGTGATAAGGTCCCCGGGGGCGGACCCGCCCGTGACCCGCCCGTGATCCGACTCGTGCCCGACCCGTGCCCGTGGTAGACTCGTGCCCGACCCGTGAAAAATGGACCCACGGGTTTTGGGTTGGACGGGACGCCCTCTTGACCGTTGGACCCGTGCTAGACCCGACCCGTCGGACCCTTGACCCGACCCGTGCCCGACCCTTGACCCGACCCGTGCCCGACCCTTGCCCGACCCGTGTTCGACCCTTGGACCCTTGAACCCGACCCCCCGGACCCGACCCCCTGACCCTTGAAATGATTGAAATGATAGAAATGCTTTATGTCACTTCTAAATTCAAAAAAATTCGAAAATATTCTCAGAAAATTCAAAAAATTTCAAATTTCAAATTTCAAATTCACCATACCTCTCTATAAATAACACCCTCCACTCTCACTTATTTCACACATCTATCTCTCATTCTCTCTTTCAAATTCTCAATAATCACTACTCAATTCTCAATTTACTTTCATAATTTTAATATATAAGTTATAACTTCTAAGTTTATAATAATACTTTTAGATATATTAATTAGGTTTAAATATTTAAATTGTTAATTTATATTTATTCTCTCATCATCCACCATCCGTGCAAAGGTACGTTTAAGATTTTAAGTTACAATTTACATTTAATTCTCGAATTTATATTTTTTTACGTAACAATTTTGATTCTTATCAAATTTTATTATTTCTAACTCACATTTAATTCACATACAATTTGTAATTCACATTTTTATTCTTTAATAACTTCTAAGTTACATTTTTTTTATTTTCAATTGTAAATTAATTTATTAATTTATAAAAAAAATTCGACATATTTTTTAGTATTATGTGAACAAAATTTGACAATATTATTTGAGTATTATTCGAACAAAATTTGACAATACAATTTTTGTTCTTCTATTTTTAATTCACATTTAATTCACGCTTTTTTATTATTTCTAACTCACATTTTACAATATTATTTCTTTTTTTTTCAATTTTAGATATGGCATCTCAAGAACCAAATCCTAGCATTTGGGTTGAAGAAACAATACGAAGGATGAGTGTTGAGCTATTCGGTGAGGATAATCCCCATCCCCCAACACAATATGCAAACATAAACCCCCAAACACATCCACAATTTTATCAACCACAACCACAATTTTATCCACCTCCACGACATGCAAACCTCCCATTATATCCTCAACACCCTTATTTAGCACAAGATGTTAATATTCCACCGACTCAAGCCCCTCCACCAACGATTCAAACTCAAGCTGAAATTGTCCCTCCACCATCATCTATCGACGAAAGTATTCCTCCATCGTCGCAACCATCATCAAATCCATCGCCAGAAATCCAAGAAGTAGAAGTGGATCCGAGGCAAAAAAAGAGAAAAACGACCGCGCCTAAATATGATGCACCATGGTGGCATTTCTATGAAACAACTCATGATGCTGACGGAACTGTTTTGACTTTGAGGTGCAAGGTAAAAAATTGTAAAGGTTTTTCTATTACAAAAAGTCTAGCGGTATGAAATTTTTTAAAAAACATGTTGAAAGACATGAAGAAAATGGCGACGAACCACAAGAACAACCTGACCAACGGTTAGTCCAAAGTACTATTAACCCTGACGGTACGAGGACCTTGGCCAAGTATGATGAAAAACGCATGTTAAGTGAAGTTGCTAGGTATATTGCCCATAAAGAAAAACCAATTAGTATGGATTGTTGTTCTAGTTTTGCTAGATTAATAATAAAAGGCGCTGGTCAAGTAATGTACAAGCCATTTCACCACCGCAAAATAGTGGCCGAAGTGAATGGCGACGAACCACAAGAACAACCTGACCAACGGTTAGTCCAAAGTACTATTAACCCTGACGGTACGAGGACCTTGGCCAAGTATGATGAAAAACGCATGTTAAGTGAAGTTGCTAGGTATATTGCCCATAAAGAAAAACCAATTAGTATGGGTTGTTGTTCTAGTTTTGCTAGATTAATAATAAAAGGCGCTGGTCAAGTAATGTACAAGCCATTTCACCACCGCAAAATAGTGGCCGAAGTGAAGAAACAATATTTAGAACGGAAAAATGAATTGTTAGCCATTTTTGGATATGCAAACTATAATGTATCCATCACATCTGACTGTTGGTCCGCAGGTAAGGGTGGTTTAGGGTATTTTTGTATTACTGCACATTATATTGATGACAATTGGATTTTACAGAAACGAGTTTTATGTTTCCGTAATCTTGATTTTCCGCACAATGCACACGTTATTTACCAAGCCATAATTAATGTTTTGCATGAATTTAATTTAAAAAGAGATTTATAAACAAGCTTTTAAAAAACGGCGATAAAGCGCCGATAAAACGGATATAGCGGAAATTTTTCTATAACCGCACGATTTATTTCAAACACGCTGATAAAGCGGTTTTTGGCGATAAAGCGGAATTTAGCGGTGATAAAACGGATGACGGTCTGAAAAAAAGCGGTGATAAAGCGGATATATCGGTACTTTTGTTCAAATGGTCATAACTTTTGACTCGTAACTCCGATTTTAGTGATTTTTTATGCGTTGGAAAGATCACGACAAGCTCTATATTTTGTTCCATACATAACTTACAAATTCTCATCAACAAACTAGTTAAATTCAATTTTTTTTTCAAATCAACAGACCAAATGAATTGTTTAGGTCAACAGTATTTTCTTATATGTTGCATTTTTCTATTAAAGACATAAGAGAGATGCATAATTTCTTGATAAATTTATTTAATTTAGTAATTTCATTGATATTCTTGACAATTTGCTTTAACATAATGTATATGTAGAAAATAGCGATGTTGTGGTTTATCGTCCGCTTTATCACCGCTATACCGCTAAACGTTAAATGACTTCCTCACCGCTATGGACCGCTATACGCTATTTAAAACCTTGTTTATAAAACAAGATTTTTTCAATTTCTTTTGACAATGCTAGCAACAATATGAAATCTATTGATTATTTTTTAAGTGCATTAAATCCCATAATGAATGGAAAATTATTTCATCAAAAATGTGAATGTCATATTTTAAATCTCACCGTTAAAGCAGGTATTGAAACTGAAGGTATTAAAAATTTAATTTTTAAATTCAAAGATGGTCTTCATCACATTTTTTCAAATAATGTTAGAAAACAAAATTTTCATGCATTGTGTTCACGCTTGGGCTTGAGTAATTTGATAGTTCCATGGGATGCCGATACCCGTTGGAACTCCACGTATAGATTGTTCCATCATTGTTTACCATACAAGAACGCAATAAATGAAATGTTGCGGAACTCAACCGAGGGGATACAACTGATGATGAACGAGGGAGAATGGAACCAATTGGAGAAATTGACAAACTTTCTACAAGTTTTTTTCAAAGCAACCGTCAAACTTTCATGCTCGTATACACCATCTGCACACGAGTTACTTCACCATCTATATTGCATCACCAAGGTACGTAATCTATATTTATGTTTGAAACAATCATCCTCTTTCTTTATCCATCTCTTATTCTCTTATATTTTTTCTTCTTCCAATTCTCTAAGGTCTATCGTCAGCTTGAAGATATAGAAGGGCTAGACCATAATTTGACTCCAATTGTTGAGGCAATGAGAGAGAAGTTTCTCAAGTATTGGGAAGAAGTACCTCCTATCACTATTATAGCGAACTGTCTGCATCCGGCCTTCAAAAAGAAGTACACAACAAGATTGATTCAGAAGTACAAGATTGACTACTTTATTCGACGGGATGTTCGACATTTACAATGCTCGACATGTCTCAAGGATGGCTTCTGCGCCAACTCAACCACAAAGGTATGAATGCAATATATTTAGTAATATTTGAAGACTCAATTTATTTAGTAATTTTTTAACACTCAATAACTTTTTTTAATCACAAATAGAAGGACCAATTCTTTAGGCTTGCTTAGTGAGCTAAGGGAGGATGAACCTCAAATGCTAAACACTAACGAACTGTTGAGTTACTGTTTGGGAAGTTTTGAAGACGATGACATCGACATCCTAGATTGGTGGAAGCGACATTCTGGCGCATATCCAGTTTTGGTAGCGATGGCTCGCGACGTTTATGCAGTGCCCGTATCAACTGTACCATCCGAGTCATGTTTCAGTTCCGCTGGTAGAATTTTGACCGACAAACGCACCAAATTGGGTACAACACGGTTCGAGCAACTTGTGTGCTTGAAAGATTGGATTGATGCCGAAGAGCGTAATCAACATGATCCTAATTTTCAAGAAGTCGAAACTCAAGAAAGTAGTACTATGCCAAGAAGTCCTGTCGCCGGCGACGATTCTGATGATCCATTGTGCATTGGCGACGACGAATTGTGGTATCTGAACAATGAATTCATGCGTGCAATGTAGTAAGTTTTTAATTGTAATTGTAATTATATTTTTCTTTTTTAAAACAATTTTTTCCAATAATACTAACAAAAAAAAAGTTAGAACTCCGCCTATGTTGTCTTATTCACATAGCCGGTCCCAAGCCTGGAATAAAGGACGAGGGTAACTTTTAAAAATGATATAATTATAAAATATATTTTTCAAAATATTACAATTTTTTTCTGAATTTTTGTGCATTTTTTTTTTAACATTTTTTCGAATTTATTGAGAATTTAGAGGTTTTTTTTAACATTATATGAATATTTTTTATTTTAAGAAAGATCATAAATAAAAATGATATAATTATAAAATATATTTTTCAAAATATTACAAATTTTTTTCTGAATTTTTGTGCATTTTTTTATTTTTTTAACATTTTTTCGAATTTATTGAGAATTTAGAGTTTTTTTGAACATTATATGAATATTTTTATTTTAAGAAATATCATAAATAAAATGATATAATTATAAAATATATTTTTCAAAATATTACAAATTTTTTTCTGAATTTTTGTTCATTTTTTTATTTTTTTAATATTTTTTCGAATTTATTGAGAATTTAGAGTTTTTTTGAACATTATATGAATATTTTTTATTTTAAGTAATATCATAAATAAAAATGATATAATTATAAAATATATTTTTTAAAATATTACAAATTTTTTTCTGAATTTTCGTTCATTTTTTTAAATTTTTTTGGGATTTTTCCGGATTTTTTAGAGGCATTTACCTTTTACAAACTTTAAAATTCAAAAAAAAAATATGAAAATCCCGCCGGGTAGGACCCGCCCCCCACAAACCCGTGACCCGTGCCCGACCCGACCCTTGCCCCGACCCGACCCGACCCGTGCCCGTGAGACCCGTGGGCGTCTATCACGGTTCGGGTTTGATTTGCCTAGAGGGGGGTGAATAGGCACACTAAGAGATTCTAGGGTCCTTTTTGCAAATTTGCACAATTCAATTTCAACCTCAATTTATACCAAAACACTAAATCTACTTAAGATAAATAAATTACAGAAATTAAGAATAAATAGAGTTTAGGAAGATCAAACAGTGCGTAGAACGCGTGACACCCAAAAGGATAACGGAGTTCGGCTATTGATGAGCCTACGTCTCCGGGACTCCCGATCCCCCGACTTGGTAATAAGATCGAGCCGTTTACACTAACACCAAAGAGTATTCTTTTACAAGGTCGAAATCTAGCTCTTTACACACAAAGATAAGAGACTAGATCCGTAGGAAGTGCACGAAAGCAATATAAGAACTAGAGCTACAAAATCTCTCAATTTCACAAGTTATTTGGCTAATTTAGAGTATTTGAGCTTGAGTTGTTTTTGACTTAATCAATGGCTTAGCAAAAGATCAATGATGGAGGCTACTGCTAGGGTTTTGAATATTGCAAGAGAAGGAACTAGAAATGGTAACACAAATCAGCTTATATAAACCACCAGCCAAAATCTTTCCAAAACAGTGTTTTTAGGGTTTAACCGTTATATAACTGTTGTTAACCGTTATAACAGTTAGTTCAAAATTTCAGGAGTATTGGACAGTATGAACTAACCGTTATATAACTGTTGTCAACCGTTATATAACGCTTGTTTCTGGAAGTTGATTTCTGAATTTTGAGAGATGGTCAGATTTGATATTTGGTCCAAGCGTTACAACGGTTATAACCGTTATATAACGCTTGCTTCTGAAGTAAAAATCTAAGGTCTGAAAATTGAATTAATCAGGACATTGAACCAACCGTTATAACAGTTACTGACCGTTGTATAACGGTTGGATTTGGAAAATTGTGAAGGGATGCCTCATAAGACCTAACCGTTATAACGGTTAACAATAGTTATATAACAGTTAGTTTTGGAGAATGATTTTCTCAAGCTCAATTATGCTAAACCAGCCAAATTTACATTTTAATTAACTTAAACCTATTTGAATCTTGACACCTCTAATCCGCGTGCTCGTGTCTTTAAGTTGCATGTCCAAATTTCCATTTTACAATATAGTCCCTGCAACAAAACTTAAACACAAGAAAGGTAAAATTCAAAGTTGTTTTGCAAATCGACAAATACGAAGATATTGTACACAACAATCTCCCCCTTTTGTCAATTTGCAAAACATGTATATAGCCATTTACGCATGTATTTTACTTCTCCCCCTTTTTGAAAAGCGATCAAAATGTTGCATTTCGTGAAAGCTCTCCCTTAATCATTGCTTACGAGATATAGAGCTTAAGTCATCGTATGCAACTAATTATGCTCCCCCTCAATTTTTGTCATGTTTTAAAGATATGCATATACACAAGTGTAGATAGAAGAAGAGAGAGAGTACAAGCAAAATGCGAATTGTCATATTTAGTGAAGCAATAGTAGGTCCGACATAACACAATAATTTAAAACAGTTTAAAACATACAAGTTCAAATTACACTACTTAAGCATTTAGTAATAATAAAAAGTGGCATAGTCTAAGTCTCCATAGCATCCCCATGTAAGCCATCATCACCATCGCTATCGTCATCATCATTGTCGTCACTATCATCTCCATCACCATCCAAAGGAGGAGCCGGAGCGGAAGTATCACCATCTTCATCATTGTATCCGAACCGTTCATAGTAGCGAGATTGAAGATCAAGATGTGAGTCATAGAGATTAGAAAATTGGCCTTTGGCCCAAGCACAAAATTCATTTTGGTTGGATTCAATCCGATCGCACTTGGTGTTAATCTCGTTACATGTGGTGCGAAGCTCACCCAAAGCCGTAATAACGGCTTGTTGAAACTCTTGAGTGTATTGAGGAGGGTTGTAGGACGAGGATGACACATGAGGTGGAGATGGGGGATTAGTGTTGCTTGGGTCACGGTATTGATTCACCTTAGCATTTGGATAACTAAGCCAATTATTCTTGTCTTCGGGTTTCGGATGAAAAACTTGTTTCCCGGTCCCGGGAGTGCGACTGTTTCCCAAATCGAGGTAAGTGCTTACCCATCCGTGAGCATCCAATTTATTCCACAGATTTATTGGTTCGGTTAAGTCTAGATTTTCCGAAAATACTACCTCATTTGCCTTGAGAATTTTATGAATTAGGTTGCCATAAGGTAGGATACGTTGGGTGTCCTTGCATGCGGTGATCATATGTTTGATTATTACAAAAGGGATGTTGAACACCCGGGTTCCCTCAAGCAATTGACGAAGGTAGAATATGCCATTGTATTCAATGTTGGTTTTTACCCCGCCCTTTGGAGTTACAATATGGTGTAGGAACATGTATGCAAGACGATGAAGAGCCGGTAACTTGGTTGAGTAGAATGGTCTTTTACCAAGGGCAAGATGGGGAACACGAAACCATTCTAAGTATTGGTCATGAGTCTCTTCGGGTTCAGTCGGCCAACCACGGTTTATGTACACTTCCTCACCGTCATTAGGGAGATTAAGCCATTCGGCTAGAGAGGACAAAGTTATGACAATTTCTTTCCCACATACATAGGTTTTAAATCCGAACGGTTCTTTGGTGATCTTAAGATTGGCATAAAAAGGCTTGAACCAAAATGTCATTGTACGGTTCATTACACTCAATTATAGCCCTCATCCCCCACCTATCGGTGTACTCTTGAGTCTTTTCACGTTCAAAACCCCTTTCCAGTTTTCCCAAAATTACAAAGTAGAAGCAGGAAAAACTCGGCCTTTTGGCCAACGCCTTGAATTTTGCAAAGGCTTCATTATCTCTGAACATATAGTAATTACCTCGTGAGGCATTGATGTTGGCGATAGGAGTAATTGAACCCGAGTTTTGGCCGATGCTCGATCCATCACGATTGCGCTTGTAGGCAATCACCTTGCGGTTCTTTCCCTTGCCACTCGCTCCTTCTTGAGATGCCATGGGGTTTTGTTGAAGTTTTGGTGAAGAAACCCTAGGTCGGAGTTTGGAGTGAAGAGGATGAGAGAAGTGAAGAGAAATAAGTGGAGAGAGGAGAGAAGTGATGGGAGAAGCAAGATCTTGAAGGATTTGGAGAGGAGTGAGAGAGAGAGGGTGGTATTTTGTAGTGGGGTAATGGAGGTTTTAGAAGAGGAAGAGAAAGAGACGAATGGGTGTGAGTTTGGGAGAGAAGGAGAAGGGTTCGGCAGTTAAAAGGCGCTTCTGAGTTTTCCGAACCGTTACAACGGTTATAACCGTTATATAACGCTTAGGTTTAAATTTTGAATTTCGCAGCTTCTTTTGACTTAACCGTTATAACGCTAAGGTACAGTTATATAACGGTTATATCTGGAGAGATGAGAAGTTAGGCCGTTTAGGACTCAAGCCTAACCGTTATAACGCTATGTGAGCGTTATATAACGGATGTCTCTGGAGAATTTTGAATTCGATAGGTTTGAAAAGTCTAAACCAACCGTTATAACGCTAGTACAGCGTTATATAACGGATGTCTCTGGACAATTTTTGGATTTCGATAGGATTTAAATGTCTGAACTAACCGTTATAACGCTATGAAATCGTTATATAACAGATGTCTCTGGAGAATTGCTCAATTTTTGACAGGGTTTGAAAATTTGAACTAACCGTTATAACGCTAGTGAAGCGTTATATAATTGATCGTTCTGGAGTTTTGAACAATTTAGACAGGAATTGAAAGTCTGAACTAACCGTTATAACTGTTACAACCGTTATATAACGGTTTGTTCTGAAAACTTATATAACCTTAAGAATTTAACTGTGTTATTGATGGGATTCGTTCAAGCTTTTTCAAGAACTGATTTGGTGCTAATGAAGTGCAAGCATCCCTAGTTTAAATCGTAATTCACAATGCAATTGACTTTGAAGTGGTTTTGTGAATATATCAGCAATTTGATTTTTGGTATCAATATATGACAATTCGATGTCACCTCTTTCAATATGGTCTCGAATGAAATGATGCCTAATCTCTATATGTTTCGTACGAGAGTGAAATACCGGATTCTTTGAGATTAATATTGCGCTTGTGTTGTCGCACATTATTGGGACTTTGCGAAAGCGTAAATCGTAATCGTTTAAGGTGTGTATCATCCACAATAATTGAGTACAACAACTTCCGGCGGCTACGTATTCGGCCTCGACGGTTGATAGAGCTACAGACATTTGTTTTCTACTTGACCATGACACAAGGGATCCACCTAAAAATTGACATGTGCCACTTGTGCTTTTTCTATCCATTCTATCTCCGGCGAAGTCGGCATCCATATATCCTACGAGATCAAGTTCCGATTGGCGACCATACCATAGACCTAAATTCAAAGTACCTTTAATATATTTGAGAATTCTTTTTACGGCTTTCATGTGTGACTCTTTAGGGTTTGCTTGAAAACGAGCGCAAAGACAAACCGAAAACATTATGTCGGGTCTACTTGCTGTTAAATAGAGTAGACTACCTATCATAGCTCGGTATTGAGAAATGTCCACTGGAATGCCGCTTTCGTCTGCATCAAGATTGATGTTTGTCGCCATCGGTGTCTTGCTCACCTTGCTATCATCCAACCCGAACCTCTTTACCAATTCCTTGGCGTATTTTGCTTGATTGAGAAATATTCCATCGGATTGTTGCTTTATTTGCAAACCTAAGAAGAACTTGAGTTCACCCATCATGCTCATTTCAAATTCATTGCTCATCAAAGATGCAAAATCCTCGGCAAGTGCCGCATTAGTTGAACCAAAAATGATATCATCTACATATATTTGTACCAATAATAAATCATCTCCATTCTTTTGGTGAACAAGGTGGTGTCGTTCTTGCCTCTGACGAAGTTATTTTTCACTAAGAATGAGCTAAGTCTACCATACCAAGCTCGAGGTGCTTGTTTTAGACCGTAGAGGGCTTTATCTAGTTTATATACATAATCGGGAAAATTCGGATCAATAAAACCGGGTGGTTGGTGTACATATACCTCTTCTTGTATGAATCCGTTCAAGAACGCACTCCTAACATCCATTTGAAATAGGATAAAGCCTTTGTAAGAGGCATATGCCAAGAGCATTCTAATGGACTCTAGTCTAGCCACATGTGCAAAGGTTTCATCATAATCCAACCCTTCTTTTTGTCTAAATCCTTGTGCTACTAGTCTAGCTTTATTACGAACTACGTTCCCTTCTTCATCCTTTTTATTTCGAAAAACCCATTTTGTTCCGATTATCCCTCTATTTTTAGGTTTTGGTACAAGTTCCCACACTTTGTTACGTTCAAATTGATTTAATTCTTCTTGCATTGCACAAATCCAATCGACATCTTTGCACGCTTGTTCTAGATTTGTGGGTTCAATTTGAGATACAAACGCACAATGAGCAATCATTTGATTCAAGTTGGACCTAGTTCTAACACTGTCCCTAGGGTTACCAATCACGTTTGTTAAAGGGTGAGCGGTTACTTCCCTTAGATCTTGTGGCGGTTGATGCTCGGTTTGCTCCATCGACATAGTCCCGTCTTCGTGAGAGGCATTATCATTTAGACTACCTTGTTCATGTTCATGCGCTTGTTCCGATGTCATTACTCCATCTTCGCATGCATGAGATGAATCATCTATAATCATGATCTCGCTTGATCCTTGATCGTGTTCCTCTTGAGTCACACTTGGTTCTTCTATACCTGCAATATCAACATTTCCTTTCTCGGCCCAAGTATTAGTAGATTCATCGAATTTTACATTAATCGACTCAATAACAATTTTAGAGGTAGGAATGTATATTCTATATGCTTTGCTTGTCATCGAGTAGCCGACTAAATTTCCTTCGATTGATTTTGAGTCAAATTTGGTGATCTTAGTAGAATCATCAAGTACAAAGCATTTTGAACCAAACGTTCTAAAGTAGGCAATGTTTGGTTTACGTCCAACCCACAATTCATATGGCGTTCTTTTAATTATTGGTCTTAAACCTACTCTATTTATTACGTGACATGCGGTATTGACCGCTTCGGCCCAAAGAAACTTTGGTAAAGAGAAATCATTCAACATTGTGCGTGCAAGCTCTTGCAAGGTACGATTTTCCTTTCTACTACACCATTTTGTTGAGGTGTTCTAGGGGCCGAATATTCGTGTTTGTACCCTCGTATTGCACACAATTCATCAAATTTGGTGTTTTCAAATTCACCTCCATGATCACTTCTAATTCTCTTAATTTTTAAATCCTTTTCATTTTCAACTCTGTTGGAAAATTCAACAAAGTTCTCAAATGTTTCACTTTTGTGGCTTAAGAATATAACCCATGTGTATCTACTATAATCATCTACAATTACACATACGTACCTCTTTTTGGCTAAACTAGGAACGCTTATTGGTCCAAAAAGGTCAATGTGCAACAGTTGTATTGGCTTATTGGTTGATACCATGTCCTTTGAGACAAAACTAGACTTTACTTGTTTACCTTTAATGCATGCCTCACATACACCATCCAAGTCAATTTTGCTCAATGGTAGTCCTCTCACTAAATTGTGTTTAACAAGCTTCTTGATGGAGCTTGCACCTAAATGTGCTAACCTTCTATGCCATAGCCAAGATTGGTTAGTCAATGCATTCAAACATATTTCACCTTGTCTAAAATCATTCAAGTAGAGATAGTATATCCCATTTTTTCTTTCACCTTTATACACCTCTTCGTTTGTTTTGGACCACATTAAATGACAACTATGGGTATCAAACTTTATGTAATAACCGACATCGCATAGTTGGCTTACGCTAAGCAAATTAAAGTTTAAACCATCTACTAAGTATACATTTGAGATAGTTAAGTGTTGGTTACCGATGGATCCTATGCCAACAATCTTACTATTTTGTTGATTACTTCCAAAGGTTACCGAACCACCATCATACGGTTTCACTGAAATAAAGTTAGAACTAGAACCGGTCATATGATGTGAGCATCCACTATCAATGATCCAAGCATTTTCTCTATGAGATGACGTCAAACAAACCTATAAGATTATACTCGTAGTTAAAACACACTAATATATTTTTAATGTTAAAACTCCCCCTAAGTATATGGCTAGGTGATTCATGAGGAGTTTAACAACCGCTTTACTTAATTTTTAGATTTAGGAACCCAAATAGCATTTTTCGAGTTACCTTTCTTTCGAAAATCACATTCTAATGAGATATGACCATTTTTACAACAATAATTGCAAAACGCTTTGGTTACATGATTTGTGTGTAATTTAACAAAGCGAGTTTGGTAGTCGCATTTTAATTCGTGAATTATGTTGCCTTGACTATTAGGTGTTTGTCGGAAAACAACTCTTGGTTTCTCATTCATTTGAGAGCCATTTTGAGCAAGGTTTTTACCTTTTGGTTCATACCTCCAACCAGTTGGTGCCCTATAGTAGACATTTTTAGACCAAGATGGACTTATGTAGGTACAACTAGATTCCGGTTTGGTTGTGGCATAAGACCTTAGATTAAAGCGATATCTAAAGGCATGATTTGGCCTAGAGATAAGCTTTGATTGTGCTTGGTTCTTGCTCTTTAAGTTCTGAGATTGTTTTCCTTTTGATTTGGGGTTTTGTTGAGAGATGGATTGAAAAGAGGATGCGCTCTTTTTATATCCAAGACCCGACTTGTCGTGGGGTTTTTGTCCCTCAAACATTTTGGTTAGATCCCTCCTAGTGTCATTTCTCGATACACTAGTGGATTCGAAAACCCTTGAGCCACTTGTTAGTGATACCTTTTCTTTTGTCAAATTACCTTCTTTTACCTTTAATTCGAGTGTAAGTATTTTGTTATTTAACCCCGCAATTATGCTCTCTTTTCTCATTAACTCACGATTTGTCTCAATAACAAGTTTGTTCAACCTAACAATTTCAATTTTCAAAGATTCCTCATTAGATAATATGCTTGTATCATTGATGAGGTTCTCATCATCATCCTCATCATCATCATCACTAATGCAAAGAGATGTGACACATGTTGGCTTAGTAATAAAGTTCTTTGAGTTTTGATATACCTTTGCCTCCTTTTTGGGAGATGAAGACGTGTCCTCCTCAATTTGTTTGGTCTTCTCATCATTCTCTGAGTTAATTGTGATCTTCTTCACTTTGGCCAAGATAGTACTCTTGAGAATTTCAATGGTGGTGGGATCGGTGATGTTGTTGCTCGCGATTATTGAGTCAATGTCGGAGATGTTAGATTCTTCATTGCAAATCGCCATTAGAGAATAGTTCACCTTGTTTTCCTCCTCGACCTCAACTTCGGATTCCTCGCTTTCTTCATCTTCACTATGATTCCAACGATCGGCATGCATTGCTTTGGGCTTCTTTTTGCCCTTGTATCCATCCTTCTTCGCAAACCCTTTTCGCTCTTGCCTCTCATCACCATCTTGAGGCCTCATTTGCGGAAAAATCTTGTAGCATGTGTGGATGGTGTGTCCTTCTCTTTCGCACATAGCGCACACCACCTTTTTACCCTTGCTTTCCCGTTTTGCGTTGTATTTCTTCTCAAAAGCGAATAACCCTTGTAACATTTTGGCTAGGACTTGCGCTTCCTTCTCATGGTCTTGTCCCATGTTCTTGAAAGGATTGTCGCTTGTCGGTCGAGAATGAGTGAACGAGGAGTTATTTCCTTTGGAGCTTTGAGCCGGAAAAGCAATTGCCTTGCCTCCTTGATTTTTACTAGAGGTTTGCTTGAGGGTTTCTTCAAAGGACCGAAATGAGGTGTATATCTCATCCGGTGTGAATGGTTCGGCATTTCTTCCGTTAACCGCCTCGAGTGCTCCAACGAACCCTTGCCAATCGGGTCTCACGATCATGGTGCAGAAAAGCTTACCTACAATCTTGTTGTTAGTTAAAGGTTCTCCCATTTCAATAAATTCATTAATAAGAATAGTGAGTCTATGGTACATATCCTCAATACTCTCATTTTCTTCAATTCTAAAGTTCTCATACCTAGTATCTAAACCGGCTACTTTATTCCTTTTTATTTGGTCATTTCCTTCGTACCGTTTCAAGAGAACTTGCCACATGTCATGGGCATTGTTGAGGTTACCAAAGATTGGTGCTATAGTTTCACTCACCGATGATAAAATTGCATTTACTGCGGCATCATTAACCTTTTTCCTTGGTAGACATAATACATATAGTTTACCCGTTTCAGTGTTATACTTAGGAACATATTTGTCTACTATAGCATCCCAAAGGTCACATATTTCTAAGTAATTCACCATGCACCGTTTCCAATGACCAAAGTTTTTGCAATTGGTACCTAAAACCGGAGGTTCCTTCACATGCCTGTAGGCGGCCATTATCGGATCTTAGTTTGTCAACTAAAAACCTTTCTAGTGAGCAAACACAACTTGCTCTGATACCACTTTGATTTGCCTAGAGGGGGGTGAATAGGCACACTAAGAGATTCTAGGGTCCTTTTTGCAAATTTGCACAATTCAATTTCAACCTCAATTTATACCAAAACACTAAATCTACTTAAGATAAATAAATTACATAAATTAAGAATAAATAGAGTTTAGGAAGATCAAACAGTGCGTAGAACGCGTGACACCCAAAATGATAACGGAGTTCGGCTATTGACGAGCCTACGTCTCCGGGACTCCCGATCCCCCGACTTGGTAATAGGATCGAGCCGTTTACACTAACACCAAAGAGTATTCTTTTACAAGGTCGAAATCTAGCTCTTTACACACAAAGATAAGAGACTAGATCCGTAGGAAGTGCACGAAAGCAATATAAGAACTAGAGCTACAAAATCTCTCAATTTCACAAGTTATTTGGCTAATTTAGAGTATTTGAGCTTGAGTTGTTTTTGACTTAATCAATGGCTTAGCAAAAGATCAATGATGGAGGCTACTGCTAGGGTTTTGAATATTGCAAGAGAAGGAACTAGAAATGGTAACACAAATCAGCTTATATAAACCACCAGCCAAAATCTTTCCAAAACAGTGTTTTTAGGGTTTAACCGTTATATAACTGTTGTTAACCGTTATAACAGTTAGTTCAAAATTTCAGGAGTATTGGACAGTATGAACTAACCGTTATATAACTGTTGTCAACCGTTATATAACGCTTGTTTCTGGAAGTTGATTTCTGAATTTTGAGAGATGGTCAGATTTGATATTTGGTCCAAGCGTTACAATGGTTATAACCGTTATATAACGCTTGCTTCTGGAGTAAAAATCTAAGGTCTGAAAATTGAATTAATCAGGACATTGAACCAACCGTTATAACAGTTACTGACCGTTGTATAACGGTTGGATCTGGAAAATTGTGAAGGGATGCCTCATAAGACCTAACCGTTATAACGGTTAACAACAGTTATATAACGATTAGTTTTGGAAAATGATTTTCTCAAGCTCAATTATGCTAAACCAGCCAAATTTACATTTTAATTAACTTAAACCTATTCGAATCTTGACACCTCTAATCCGCGTGCTCGTGTCTTTAAGTTGCATGTCCAAATTTCCATTTTACAATATAGTCCCTGCAACAAAACTTAAACACAAGAAAGGTAAAATTCAAAGTTGTTTTGCAAATCGACAAATACGAAGATATTGTACACAACAGGGTTGCCCTTTCGGACTTTGGACCCGTGCAAACCCGACCCGTGAGACCCTTGAGATCCGGAGACCCGTGACCCGTCGGACCCTTGAACCCGTGTGGGTCGACCCGTGTCCGACCCGACCCGACCCTTCGTCACAACTCTAAGTCTAACGATAGCTAATTAGAATGACCAGCAAGATTATAAATTAAATTCTTGCACAAAAATGAAAACAAAATTATGAATTCAATTTATTGTGAGCACAAAACTAAAAATTCTGTTAAGAAATATCTAATAATAAATACTTTTAGTAACAAATGCTGTCCTGTCGGGGTTTCAAGAACCCTATATCTCAATAACAAATTGATCTAGATGTCTCTTAGCCCTTGTTGGCTCGTAAAGTGCTTTTTTATTACGCTTGATGGTTGTTTAACGTTCTATTATTTATTTATGTTGTAAGTTGGCTGTTTGGCATTCAAGTAGCTTATTGCTGCATGCTGTTATTATTTTAATTTTAATATCAATATTTGCCGGCCACTTTCGAGCATCTCGAAACCAGACAAGTACAAAGGAAAAAGAGAGAGAGGAGAAAACGAGAGACTAGGGTAAAGATCTACGTTCTTATTTTACTGTCAATAATCTTGGACCTTTCCTTCTAATTTTTCATTTTCTGAATAAAAAAATTACTAAAAAAACTAGATGCCAAAATTATGTAATACATACAAGCAAATAAAACTACGTACCTTTTTTATTTTCTTTACAAGATTTCTTTATCTAAGCAGCTCTCGTCTGGCTCAAGTAGGCAATCACTCCTATCTACAGCCGACACTTGTGTGAGCAACTGAGCAGTCCTCAATTTCTATGACAAGACCAAAAAAATCACAGAAATAAAAACAAAATGGGGAACAAGGAGTACCCTCAAAACTTGCAGCTCGAGCTACATCTCTCTCTTATTAAAATACCACTAACCACTAAAGAAGGCAGCATGAATAATAAAAAACCACTAAAGAAGGGGTTGAGAGTAGGTACACCCATGAGTGCACCATTTGATTGTGCACTCATGATTTAGATCATTGAATCAATGGATTACACTCTCTCTCTTCTTAAATTATTTGGAGAGAGAAAAATAATAAATTATTAAACTATTAGAAAAAAGAGTGTAGTCCATTGATCTAATGGTTCAAACCATGAGTGCACAATCAAATGGTGCACTCTTGGGTGTAGGCCTGTCAACGAAATGGGCTCAGCCCGTTTAACTATTTCGTTTCGTCCCTACGAAACAGTTAACGAAAGGCCCAACCAGTTTCGTTTCTCATGCGAAACGATCAACGAAAATTCTCTGAGTTTCGTTAATTAAACGAAACAGCTAACGAAATCAATCCATTTCGTTTCGTTTATTCCGCATTTCCGTGCAACCAGCGATTAACCCTAGAAACAGCCGCTCACTTCTCTCTCGCACCGTCGCACGACCTCACTTCTCTCTCGCCCGTCTTTTCTCTGACCTCTCGCACGACCTCACTGTGTCTCCCTTTCTTCCTCACTCATCTATACGAGGTCGATGACTCTCTCGCACGACCTCACTGTGTCTCCCTCAAGCAACTCCACTCGATCGATGTCTCCTGGCGGGGGCTGTCGCACGAGAAGGCTGAGGCGAGACGAGACCCGACCCTCAAACCCTAGTCGTGCTTCTCGTTCTTGTATCTGGTAACGTTGAACCCAGGTTGTTGTGCCGGTTTCTGTTTCCTTTCTCTTCTTTTTATTTTCTTTCTTTTTCTTTTTTCTTTCTTTTTCTTTTTGATTTCTTTGTCTCTGTGCTTGTTGCTGTGTGCTTGCTGGTGTGATGCAGTAGTTGCCATCGAGCCACTGCCTGGATTGCTTTTTCGTGCCTTGAATTGTTAGGAGTTTCGGGGCTATTAGAGTTGTTCTTGCTGGCACCAGATTTTGGTCATTAGGCAAATCTGTTATGCTCATTCTTTTTTTTTCAGATTTGTTCTTGCTGGTAAACGAATGTTTCTTCGTTTATCAAAAGTTCATGAACTATTATTAGTAATTTGTATATGTTTTATTTGAGTATTGCTCTTATTTTACTTTTGATTTTTGTTAAGATTTTAGTTTTGATTTTTGAGATTTGCTTGATTTTCTAAGAATATAAGCAAAATTGTTACGATCTGGTTTTTCAACGTTTGATCGTTTATTTCGTTTATTTTCCACGAAACGATTAACGAAATCAATTTCATTACCGTTTCAGTCACAAAACGATTAACGCAAAAAACTTTAATCGTGGATTAGACGAAACGATTAACGGTTAATAGCAATTTCGTGACTGTTTGCCACGTTAGACAGCCCTACTTGGGTGTACCCACTCCCAACCCCTAAAGAAGGCAGCATGAATAATAAAAAACCACTAAAGAAACTCTACTACCCAAGCATATAAACACAATCAAGTGAGATTACTGCGATGCAAGACATGTGAATCCCACCTATGCATTCTCCCATTCTCAACTATAGTTGATACAACCTGCAGTGTGTATCCTCCAAACTCTGCAACTCAACACTCGCATGAAAAAGAGGTGTTGAACTTGATGGAGCAAAAAGATGATTTTCATTGATTAGCAAATGAGTATATATAGAGATACAATTTCTTTTGTAATCTAGTCCTTCAAAATATCTATAATGATTCTTTTGCACTAAAGACCCTACAAAAAATACTAAATTTGAAACTTAACTGAAATTACTACAAAATATCACAAATTTCAACACTCCCCTTTAAGATAGGCGAAAGATATCTATCAAGTCCATCTTGTCACAACACCTAGCTAAATCTAGTGAACTCAGTCCTTTAGTGAGATAGTCAGCCACCTGTTCCATAGTGACTACATGTCTCAACTCTATCACTCCATTGTTCAGCTTCTCCTTGATGAAGAATCTATTAATCTCCACATGTTTGGTCCGATCATGTTGTACGAGGTTGATTGCAATATTAATTGCAGTCATGCTGTCGCACCATAGCTTCATTGAGGAACTCTGATCCATCTTGAGCTCGGTCAACAAGGCTCTCAGCCATAACATCTTTGCAACGCTCAAGGCCATGGCCCTGTACTTTGCCTCCGCAGTAGACCTTGCGACTACTGGTTGCTTCTTGCTCTTTCAGGAGACCAATTACCTCCTACAAAATACGCAATATCCAGATGTGGACTTCCTGTCATCAGCACAACTAGCCCAATCTTAATCACAATAGCCTTCGACGCTTGAGTGTCCATCTCTTCGGAAGATCAACCCTGACGCGAGCTTAGTGTCTGACGTAGCGACGAGCTGACGTGGCGACGAGGTCAACCTCTGACACTACCTCCTCCCCCTTCGCGACACAGCCTGGCGGCACAACCTGCGACACAACGCAAGCTTAGCTGCTGTGACAAGCTGGCGACGCGATTTTCCCGATTTTTTCGATATTTTCAATTTTTTTATTTATAGCAGCCTCTGCTGTTACTATTTGGTGACTAGCCCTAGACGAATTTTCAGCTCTGATATCAAGTAGAAATTGAGCAAAAAGATGATTTTCATTGATTAGCAAATGAATATATATAGAGATACGATCTCTTTTGTAATCTAACTCCTCAAAATACCTATAATGATCATTTTGCACTAAAGACCCTACAAAAAATACTAAACTTGAAAATTAACCGAAATTACTACACAATATCACAAACCTCAACAGGGTCCATGGCCCATTCCTCATATACTCTCTTCTCTGCCTAGCTAGGGTATCAGCGATCTGCATTGCCAACAATCCTGTGCAGCATGACAGAACCAAATATGTGGAGATCGATAGATTCTTCATAAATGAAAAGTTGAAAAGTGTTACATAACGCCAGACTAGCGTTATAACGCCAGAACCAAACAAAACTAGAAAATGGTTAAGTACCAAATTACTAGAGCCATCCGTTATATAACAGTAAGATGACATTATAACACTAGACCCAAAACTGACCAGAATTTGCCTAAGTACTGAATTGCTAGTAGTATCCATTATGTAACGCCAAGGTAGCGTTATAACTGTAACATTTGCACATATATGGCGTTATAACACTAGATTTAATTTTGTCCTAATTGTGCATGATCTAAAAACTATAATTATTGGGGTCTTGGCTGCCTTCTTCCCCACAAATTCATAACCTTATTTTATCTCTGTTAGCAGCAACCAATACCTCCATTGATAAACCTTTGAACCTTAATCCATATTGCTAAAAGCTTTGTCCTACCTCTCAAATTTATATATTAAAACTAGATCAATTTAATTGTGTGAGATTTGAGAGATATTTTATCTTCTCTTTTGTTTATTCAGCCCTTGTGCTATCGTGTTAGCATTATCTCTCATCCTTTGTGTGTAAGAGAGCAAGTTTCAACTTTGTACAAGACTTGGTGTTTAGTGCATACGGCTCGACCTTGTTACCATGTCGGGGTGTCAGGAGTCCCGGAGACCTAGGCTCGTCAATAGCCAAACTCCGTTATCATATCGGTGTCACGCGTTCTACGTTTTGTTTGCTATCTCTTGACTCGTCTCTTTAAATTTATTTATCTCTAATTAGTTAAGAAGATTGCTATTAAATTGCTTGAATTGTAATAACTTGTTTGCCATCAAGTTATATTTATCTTGAATTGTTTAGAATAAATTGCATTGCTAGAATTGAATTGCTTACATTTGTTTGCGCTTTCACAACTTAGAATAAAATTAAGCCAAATCGGTTGTTTTTGCAAATTGAATTGATATAAATTATGCATTAAAATTGCAAAAAGAATCCTAGGTTTTATAAATCACCCTATTCAACCCCTCTAGGGTTCAACAACTTTTTTGCTTCTTTTGAAATCATCTGATCAGTATATATACGCATAGGGCTTCCACAGCTCCAGTTTCTGTCAATTATAATGCCTTTGGCAGTTTCCGAAAATTCCAGCCAGCGCCTCTGTAGTTGACTTCTGAGCCCATTTCTTCAGGAAAGTGTTATAACGCCCTACAAACCCGTTATAACACTTTGCGAACCGTTATGACGCCTCTTTCATGCGTTACAGTAACAAATCTCTTAAGAATTTTGGTACTTAGTCGATTTCTTGAGCTTTAGGCATGTGACTTTTGGGTCCAACTTATAGGGACTCGTTATAATGCCTTGGGATTCTGTTATAATGCCCTTTGAATTGTTATAACGCTTTCTCATGCGTTTGGTAACTGTTGTGCTTGTCTTGACTTGTTTAATTTGTTCTAGATCTCACCAAGGATCAATTGCACATGTATGATACGTATACACATAACTAAAACTTGTGCAAATATTATCCAATGTTAGTTTTGCAAATTTTCAAAGAAGTAGAGCTAAACCCAACAATATTCGACCCAGAGGTGGTACCGGAGCATTCGTGGACGTAGACATTCCTTTGCATTAACCGAATCACGTTACATCTCGTGTCAACTCTCTTTAATTCTTTCTCGCTCTCCTTCTTGCACATTGAAATGCTTATTTCTTAATTATTCTTGAGCTAGAATTGACTTGAATTCCTCTTGTTTGAATTGAATTGTATATGGTTACGCACCATACTTTGACTATCTTTACGCAATACATCTACATTGATAGGAGAGGAATAGATTATGTTCCGTACATCTCACTCTATTTAGACGCTAGCATCTCTCAATTAATGACTTAATGAGTGTATATATATAGGTTCGGCAAATCTTTTCTTACCATTCTGTTAATACAAGCCATCAGATGTTTGCACTAACTCCAAATTGATGGCTTATATTATAATCAGTAATTTCATATCTTTAGGTTAGAAGAAATCCATATGCAGACACTACCAGAATTTTCTTTATTACTGTGGTTAGCTATTGTCTTTTTCGTGGCAACTCTGGCTTCGACGCAAATAAGTAAACTTAGAATTTGGCGCTGATTATTTCCATGCAAAAGTTCACGGAACAAATATGCATGGAATAAAATGTTACCATTCTAGGAAAATACAGTCCACGCTTGCAGAAAAATAACTTGAGAGAATAAATTTGCACGGAACTAAGTTTTAAGTTACACGGAAAAACTATACAAGCCTATCCAGAACTATTTCCGTGGGAGGTTACATTTTTTTCTGTGGATAGGTACACGGAAATGTTTCCATCCTGTTCAATACTTTTCTTTTTTGAATATAATTTCTTCCTACCAGAGTTTATTATATATATATATATAACTGAGATATGATATATCTTAAGAGCTCATAATTAACTAAAAGTTCAACAAAATAATAATTCTCCATACTCCATACATCATCTTGAAATTACAATGAAAATGAGATTTCACTGAGAGTGAAAAGAAATAAAAAAATTCGAAATAAAATGATTGGTTGGTGAAATATTGAAATGGAGGAATATCTTTAATTGGACTATCAAAATTGATTCGTAAGAGATCGATGCCACCTGAAACAAAAATAAAAACTTGAATCATTTAATTATAGCCAATAGTGCATTATATTATTGAACATGAAAATGAATTAATTGAAAAAAAAAATCTAATTGATTTGATTATCCAACACTGTTGAACACACATATTATAATTGATTGGAAAAACTCTAATTGACTTAAGACAACATTGTTGAATAAAGTTTGATTATTATAAAAATCTTATTTGGAGAAACTAGACACTAATTGGAGAGAAACCCTAATTGGAGAAACTCAACAACACTGTATCAAATTTATAATGAATTAAACAAATCATAAATATGATGATATATAACCTACCTTCATCCAATTACATGTCATGAGCATATGGATCGTCATCTTCATCATCTTGCTCGATGTAGAACTCATTGATCATGAAGCCATCATTGTTGGTGTCATTTTTCATTTCTTGTGGCTCATCAGTTGACATTGATGACAAAAGGTCCACCGGATTGATGGATTGATTGTTAAAGTCATCTGTTTGTTCTTCTTGAAAAACTTCTGCATTTTCTCCAACACCTAACTTTCATTTCTTTTGTGTTTTCATTGCCACCCACCAATTTTTTCTATCTCCCTTGGTAGAGGCATATGGTAGGTAATACACTTGAATGGCTGCAACACCAATACAAACGGCTCGTAGTGACGCAGGCGAGAAGCATGCTTAACCTCAACAATGCCACGTTGTTTGTCAACCCTAACACCATTTGTTATATTGAACCAATAACATTTGAAAAGAAGAACTTTGTTACCTCTTTCATATTGTAGCTCAACTACTTCTTGGAGAACTCCATAGTAGTCATATTGTGTGTCACTATCATCTGATTGTCCTTTGATGCAAACGTCGTTGTTTACATATGATTTGTTCTGGTTGTACGTCTCAGTGTGGAACTTAAAACCATTTATTTCATATCCATTATAGCATATTGCTTGTTTATCCGGTTTGAGTCCAAGATTGCAAATGTTGACATCAATGTTGCCATCATGATCTATCACAAATCTTTTCTAAAGAGTTGATGGATGTAACTTGTCCAGAGTCGATCTTGAATGCATTGAACTCCCTTCATAAACAATAAGTTATTTCTCAGATATGTTAACCTAAATAGTAACCCTAAATTATGAAACATTAAGTTAACAGTAACTTTAGTATAACATTAGCAGCAGCACTATATATGAAACAATAATGTAAGTTATAAAAAATTGAAGAATTAGTTCATAAAGAACATACTCAACATATGGTTGAATCTCTGGACAATTAAAAAGGACGTAGTTGTGTGCGGCCTTATATTCAGAAGGATCAAGAGTCCTTCGAATTTTCCGACCTATCGAACTGCCAAGTGTCTCAAATATAGATAGCTTTTTTTGTGAATGATTCTTTTTCTCTACTCTGCATCCTCCATTGTTTGATTGCTCGGCAAAGTAAGATGAATAATATGTAGATATTTCTTGAATTAGAGTTGTTTCGACAATTGAAGCCTCGACTTGTGCTTTGTTCTTCACCTTCATTTTTGTATATTTGTTCATTCTGGAAGGAAGTAAACATTTTTACTTGAAATTGCACTTACATGATCAAGCTATAAGAAATACCTATAAATACATAACGAAGAATAATATACCTTTCACATGCATACATCCATCGGGGACCCACTGGCCCGCCTATCTTTGCCTCATGTGCTACATGTATGACTAAATGTTCCATGGAGTCGAAGAAACTTGGTGGAAAATGTTTTGCGAGATTGCAAATCGTTTCCACAATCTCCTTTTCTAGTTGTTCCATATGGTGTGGGTCGAGCTCCTTTGCACATATTTCCCTAAAAAACTTTGAAATGTAACATAAAAGATCCCATATTTCATCGGGAACGAAGTCTCGAAATGCAACCGGAAGGAGACGCTCCATGAAAACATGAAAATCATGACTTTTAAGTCCACTTAATGTGCAATTTGTTAGATTGACGCATCTCGACCAATTGGATGCATATCCGTCGGGAAACCTAACGATCTCCTTAAGCCACTTCATAACTTGACGCTTTTCGGAGAGAGTCAAGGCATAAGGAGCCTTGGGCTTTCGCTTGTCCACTGTTAGATGCAATGAGGGTCGGTTGCAGTAAAGTTTCAAATCTTCACGAGCCTTTGCATTATCCTTGGTTTTGTTAGATATGTCAAAAAGCATGTAAATCAAATTTTCCGCAAAGTTTTTCTCCAAATGCATCATGTCAATATTATGGCGCAACAAATTATGTGACCAATAAGGCAACTTAAAGAATATTCTTTTCTTTTGCCAATGGTGAATTCTTCCGTATCCAACAATTTGATCTAATTTTGCTGTTTTTCCCCAAGTAATCGCATCTAGTTTGTTCAATTCCTCCAACACTTGTTCGCCCGTCAACATTGGTGGTCTAGGATCATTATCGACCTTACCCTTAATAAAATTGATCACATCTTGACGAAATTCATGATTTTCCTCTAGAAAACACCTATGACAACCAAACCATGTTGGTTTACCTCCATTCTCTAGGCGAAAGGATTTGGTTGCACCCATGCAATAAGGGCATCCCAACCGTCCATGTGTGCCCCAGCCACTTAGCATCTCATAGGCGGGAAAATCGCTTACCGTCCAAAGAAGCGATGCCTTCATGATGAAATGTTGCTTTCTTGACACATCATACGTCTCAATTCCATCCACCCACAAGCTTTTCAGTTCATCAATTAAAGGTTTTAAAAGTACATCGATGTCTCGGCCGGGATGTGTTGGTCCAGGAAGTAGGAGTGCAAGGAAGATGGTATCTTCTTTCATTAGAAGACTAGGTGGAAGATTGTAGGGAAAAACAAAGACCGACCAACAAGAGTAAGAAGCCGCATTCGAGCTATATGGCATGAATCCATCCGTTGAAAGTCCGAGCCTAACATTGCGTACCTACAGTAAATGCATCATCATTAAATTACATCACAAAAATGAAATATTATCTAAAAATTTACAATCTGTCATGTACTCTTGCAGATCAAACTCATTGTATTGTAAAGCAAATTTACCTCTTTGGCAAAATCATCATTTAACTCATCAAATTTAATCCAAGCCTCACTATCAGCTGGATGCACCATCATATTCGATTTTTCTCTATGACCTTCCTCGTGCCACCTCATATGGTTTGCAGTGGCCTCTGTCATGTACAATCTTTGCAACCTCTCTGTAATAGGTAGATAGCGAAGCACCTTCCTTGCTCTTGGCTTTCCTTTCACGTTGGCAACTGATTGTTCATATCTCGATTCGTGACAAACATCACACTCGATCTTATTAATGTGTTGCTTATAATACAACATGCAGAATTTGGGACAAACATCTATTGTCTCGTATGCCATACCCACTGCCTTTACCATTCTCTTGATTGATAGAAATTTTCTGGTAATTTATCATTTTCAGGAAGCATGTCTTTTATGAGACTCATCATTCCATCGAAGCAACTTTGACTCATGTTGTGTTTTGACTTTAAATCTAAGCATTTTGTAACAGCCGATAACACGTTGTATCTTTCACATTTAATTTTGTTTACACCTAACTCAATTTCCCATAAAGGTTGCTCTGATGCAGTTAGCATGTCGAAGAAATCTTTAGCTTTTCCTCTAGGTACCTCTTCCTCGTACCGGACATCCCAACGAAAATCAGGACCTGCAGCATTTATGAGCATCTCATCCATCCGATCAACATCCTGGTTTAATGTTGCTGGAGAGGGTGAATGAATTGTAACATTGGAATATGGCTCTCCGTGTTGAGTCCATTGTTCGTAATTGTTACAAAAACCATCTTTGTAAAGATGCAGCCTAACTGTTGTTGCAGGATGGTTGTAAAAATTCGGACATTTTTTGCACGGGCATGAAATATAATTTTCTCCATTACTCATGGTAACAAGAGAAGGATTAGAAAGTGCTAGCTGAACAAAGGACTTAACTCCATCAACAAAAGTCGGATCCACTTTTCCATTAGATAAGCAACGCTTATACATCCATCCACGATCTGTGACCATAAATCATTAACCTGCGGTGTATGTGAAAATGGTGTATGCTATTGTTTAAATCCAGAATCCAAAATAGATATCGTAAATTTTGAGGTCTAATTAAAACACTAAAGAGAACCTGATAGCTCAAAGTGAGAAGAGAAGCACCAGACTTGAGGTCGAGGTCAGTGGCGAGGTCGAGTTTAGTTTGAGGTCGGGTAAGAAAGAAAGTATCGATGGATCTAGTTTAGTTTGAGGTCGAGGTCAGTGGCGAGGCGATAAGGTTGTGTCTAGAACTGCATTGTGCCTTTGGATAGTTTGAGGCGATAATGGTCTTTTTTTCGTATACTGGTTTTACGCACAAATGTAATGGTCTTACCGATGGAAATAATGGTTTTACTGATGGAAATAATGCAGTACCCTTTTAATTTTCAAATTGAGATCCGAACGTACCCAATTTGTACGCTATTAATATTTTTTTGCTGCTATAAATTCATCTCATCCCAGCAAAATTTTTTGCCCCAGCAACAATTCTTGCTGCTATAACCAACCCCGACTACACTAGTTTCAAATACTACAAAGGAGAACTTCAAATACTACAAATATGCTATCAGTAGCATCTCCTTGCATCAGCTATCAATATTTCAAATACTACAACTATGACAAGTATGAACTTAAAATACCACAAGTTCAAATACTACAAGTTTAAATACTACAAAGTTCTTGCAAGCAATTTAAAATATCCATAACATGGACAATGTTTCACATCCCAATAGCATCTCCTTGCTTCCCAGTACCATCACCTTGCTTCCCAGTAGCATCTCCTGATGGACCCTTCTACAAAGAAGATGAAACACATACAAAAAAGAGGCTACTGATGGAAAATAGGCCTCCTTCTTTGTATAGTGGTACTCGTGAACCAACCCTTCAAAAGAGGCCTACCAGATGGCGGTGTTGGTTCACGAGGTCTGCCTAGTCCGCGTCTGCGCCTAACTTGTTCTTTATTCTTGTTACGACTCCTTTTCGTCTTCGCCACACTTTGTATAGTTTTCACGTCGAGTTCCAATTCGAGAGCTTCAGCAACACACCGTAGAGAGAGGACTGTCTGCTGAATACGGCACCGCCTTGCTCCGTCATCTTCAAACACTTTCTCTTTGTCATTAGAGGACTCCTCTAGCTGTCATAATTCAAAATGCAAAATTGAATGGGTAAGAATGTCTAAGAAAATAACTGCACAGTACATGAGTGCCACCAGTCGATGGCAAATTACCTTAGATTTCATGTCAGCCTCATCCTTAGAGCGACTCCTCAATTGAATGCGCCGAGGTGAAGGTTCTGTGGTGGCTTTAGCCTCCTGCGAGGCCTTTTGTTTCTTGCAGCGCCGAGGTGAAGGTTCTGTGGTTGCTTTAGCCTCCTGCGAGGCCTTTTGTTTCTTGCGGCGCCGAGGTGAAGGTACTGGTTTCTTGCGGGGCACCTCAGTTGGTGGCTCAGTCGGTGGCGCCTCAATCGGTGGCTCAGCCGATGGCGCCTCAGTCGGTGGCTCAATCGGTGGCTCCTCAGTCGGTGGCTGGTCCTGCATGGGCATAGACGGCGACACTGCCTTCAACTTAGAGCGACTCCTCAAGTTTGGTATGCGCCGAGGTGAAGGTTCTGTGGTGGCCTTATTTTCCTGCGAGGCCTTATGTTTCTTGCGGGGCATCTTGTACATGGGTGTCACGGGCAGTGATGTGCATGGTGCTCGTCCTATATCTTGTGGGACATCCTGTATAAAGCAATACAGTGATTAGAAATTAAGGTTTTTCATTTATATTAGAAGTTTGAAGCTAAATAATTTTTCATCTTATTTCTTTAACCTACCTCATAAGCCTTCTCAGTCGGTGGCTGTGCTAGTGGTGCATCTTGCGGCACCTGGTCTTGCATGGGCATAGATGGCGACACTGCCTTCAACTTAGAGCGACTCCTCAAGTTTGGTATGCGCCGAGGTGAAGGTTCTGTGGTGGCCTGATTTTCCTGCGAGGCCTTCTGTTTCTTGCGAGGCCTCTTGTACGTGGGTGTCACGGGCAGTGATGTGAGAGGTGCTCGTCCTATTTCTTGCGAGACATCCTGTATAAAGCGATACAGTGGTTAGAAATTAAGGTTTTGCATTTATATGAGAAGTTTGAAGCTCAATAATTTTTCATCTTATTTCATTAACCTACCTCATCATCCTTCTCAGTCGGTGGCGCCTCAGTCGCCTCAGTCGGTGGTGCTGATGTGCATGGTGCTGCATTGGATGGTATCTTTGTTGCCTCAGGTGTTGGCTTCCACTTCCTGGTATACTGATTGGAATACAGCTTGGGGGGAGTTCCAGCCTCCTTGAGGGAGTGATGTGCAGGTGTTGATGGTTTTGTCAATGGTTTATACTCAAGCTTTGCTTGTGAGAATTGTACTACTTTGAGTGGTTCAGATTCATGTCGCACTTTGTCATTCTCGGCAGCCTCGGCTGCATTCTCCTCTTGGTCATGGCTAAGGCTGAGATTTAGTCGTTTTGATCTTCGGACAGCAGTGGATGTCATCCCCTGTGACAAAAAATATTTAGAGAGAAGAAATTGAGTTGTATTATTCTTAAATATCCAAGCATGTCAATCACATGTATTATTCTTAACTATCAAGGATAAATAATGGAGAAAAGCACAAAGAATCATTATATCAAGGATAAATAATAGTTGTACCTCTGGACATTTTGGCTTCCCATTAGGTGTTTTCCTCATGTGAATCGAATCGAACATATCCTTAAGAAAATCATCGAGGCCTTTGCAGTCTTTTGATTGTTCGGAAACTGGTATGTGGCTTACCTTCTCTGGGACCACTATATAGTCTTTTAATTGTTCTTTCAAAGCAATGTGTCGCGCTTTGGCATTCTCAGCAGCCTCCTCTTCGGTCAGGTTAAGGCTCGGGTTTAGACGTCCTGATCTTTGGAAAGTAGTGGCCATCTGTTTCTACGACAAAAAAATGCGATTAATACATGTGCTGCACCATGCCGCTGTCTCAGGTATTTATGGACAGAAACAAGTTCATTTGGAATTGAAATGTGAATAAGGATTGTATGCTCTTTTTTATACTTTGGTACTGTGATAAATAAATAGACCTAAGTATTACAAATCAGCATGTCCTTGGTTTAGAGACTAAACATGTACTTGATAATAGCATGCTTCTCCCTTTTAATTACCAGTACAAATCAGCATGGGAAAAATCATGTACTTGACTTCATGGTATATAAATGTGTTCTCATTGTTAATTAATTACACGCATCACGCATCAAGAGTACATTGAACTTCAAAAAATATATCTTATTAAACACATACTAACAAGGATTCAATGTGCATGGCACAATCACGCCAATGCAGCCTATTTTTTTCCTAAACCCTTATTGTTTGGTATTTACAACAGTCGGGGGCAATCTTTGAATTAACATTTTTGATCTATGTAGACGATTAAGTCTGATACAAGTTTCGGCAATTTTACAAAAAAAATTAACCTAGAGTAAAGAGGTACTTGAGGGAAAGAGATCAAACCGCGAGTCAAGTAGAGAGAGGTGTAATGGCGATGGGGAGATCGATCTTGCTGCTGGTGCGAGAGAGGAGAGATCGGTCTCGGCTGGGTTTGGTGCGAGAGAAGAGAGATCGATCTCGGCTGGGTGGTCTCCTCGATCTTGCTTGCTGCTGGTGCGAGAGAGGGAGAGAGGGAGAAGAGAGAACCCAAAATGAACGGGAGAGAGGAGAGATCGATATCGGCTGGGTGTTTTTCTAAGTCTCATCAAAGAAAGAAACTATATGTACTATGTAGTTTACTCGGTGACAAGAACTACGAGTGGTATGGTTGTTTGAGTTGATTAGTTGTCTGTTGGAGGTCTAGAGTTCGATTCTAGGCAATACTTTCTCTTTTTTTTTAGCTTTTTCTTTAACTGTTTTAATGGTACAATTACTCTTTCAAAGGGTTAATTTTTATTAACCTTTTCTTTTAATGTTTTAATTGTTTTTCAATTTATTTTTATTTTTCCTTTTAATGTTTTTCTCAAATTTATTAACTTTTTGAATTTAATGTTATAATTGTTTTCCTACAAAATTATTATTTTTTTATTTTTCCTTTTAATGTTAAAATTCTTTTTTCTCAAATTTATTAAGTTTTTCTTTTAATTGTTTTAATGGTAAAATTGCTTTTTCTCAAATTTATTTTTGTCTCCCTTTTCTTTTAATGTTTTAAAAAGTTTATACAAATTGAAACCGCAAGTCAAGCAGTACGTACATATCAAATTAACTTCATAATGGATCAAAACGAGCAGTCGTGCATAAATCAATGAACAAGTAGGGTTTGGTGAAAATGCTCGTGTTGTACTAACAATTACTCTTTTAATGTTTTAATTGTGTTCTACTAATAATACAAAGGTGTTCTATTATTGAATATAATTACTTATTGAATATAATTAATAATTATTTTATGAAAATATATTCTATTATTTTATAATGTGTTCTACTAATAATACAAAGGTGTTCTATTATTGAATATAATTACTTATTGAATATAATTAATAATTATTGTATAAATATATATTCTATTATTTTATAAGTGTTCTACTAATAATACCAAAGCGTTCTATTATTGAATATAATTAATAATTATTCTATGCACAACCACGTTGGAACGTGTTCTGATATTTTCCCTCCTGAATTTCAGGCGATCAGCCTAGTACCACATTTCAGGCGAAGCAGCACAAATCAAATTCGTAGAATGTTCATCCGACGATACATATCCAATTCGATTGTTGTGAGATTTTGATCTGATAGCACAATGGAATTCAGTTTTCCCTCCTAAATTGAGAGGTCCTGGTAAAGTACTCGAAGCAAAACCTGCAAATGCCCGACCTGAGATTTGGCCGGTGGAAAAAGAAGAATTCACCACTGAAAAGAAACCGAGGCAAATCACTGCACTCATAACTAGGCTAGCGCTGCAACTCATGCCAGGACCCTGCATAAGCTTCCTCATGTTTGATCAGCACACAAGGAACATTCTGGAGATCCAATTTTTGGTGAAGACAATTTCTACTTAATTTATCCTTATATGGGGCTTAATTAATATTCTGCAACTTCATGATTTACTAATGTCATGTTTGTTGTGTTATGTAATTCATGAAGGAACGATTCAAATATAGGGATGGAGAAGATGTCAATCATTGTAAAGAGGTACTTGAGGCTATTGCTGCCAAAAGGTATGGTGAGGAGCTACGTGAAGCTCGGAAAAAATGCAGAACAAAATTTGGTTGGAATACAGAAGCATGGAAGGGTATGGTTCCACATTGGTGCAAGACCTCCGAATATTGGGAAGGACTTTGTGACATATATGGAACAGTGGAATACCAAGCCCTTTCCAAACGAAACCAAACTAACTGATGTGCATCAGGACTTATTGTTTCTCACTATGCCGGGTTGATAAGCGCATACCAACATAGCCAAAATTTGGTAACTTCTCTTATATACAATTTACATGAGGCTAGTACAAATTTATATTTAATTATAACCAACTCCTTATTGCATCTGTAGAAAGAAAATACTAGGTAGAGAGTCAACGGCTGAGGAACTTTTTCTACATCTGCATGTTGGTCGAGCAGATGGGATATCACCCATTGTGGCCCAAGCAGCAGCAGCAGCAGCCAGGGTTCTGGAGATGCAAGCAGTACATGATGAAAACAATGAGGGTAATGAAATCTAATTGTCAGAGGAAATCATAGTGGAGGTTCCAACCTATGAAACTAGTATAATGCAATTTGCCAACACTAAAACTAAAGAAGTATATGTAAGTTATCATTCTTACATAGTTTTCTTATTGGAAGTTAATATATCAAATATCATATATTATTACTTGTGAATATCAATTCAATTTCTAATACTACTTTATGTTATTAATTGCACTCATAGGGTCATGGTTCTATTTCCCAACCGTTTCACAGTGCTATCAGCCAACCGTTTCAAACTGCTCTAGGGATGCGTCTACCTTTATCTCATGTAAGTTCTCTTCGACCATCATCAGTACCTATATATGCTGATATAAAAACATTTTATTCATTGTATATTTCACTTGTAGGGTCATGGTTCCGTTTCTCCGACTACTCAAGGAGCCGTTGGAATTAATATGCCTTTATTCCAAGTAAGTATGCAAATAACTTAGTTCTAGTTTGTGTTTTTGGAATTCTTGTTGAAATTGTAAAAGAGGTATAAAATAGTGTATTCAGAAAGACTACTTGTTCATAACTTCAAATCAAAATTTAGGAATAATACAAAGAGTGTTTATGTGTGTTGTTGACAATTTAATTTTTGTACTTAAGATAATGCTGTCCTTAATTATATTGCACTATTGGGAATGCAAGTGTCTGCCTCCCAGATGCAATTACCTAACTCTCAGGTAAGAACAAATCAAATAGAATTCATAGTTGATGTGTGTGTTGGGAATTAAAATGTCCCAAATTATTGTACTCGTGCAATATTAAATTATATTGATGCTTTGACAATAAAACCCTAATTCTCTTTTTCTGGTTTATATACTAGGGAGTAGGGATACAAGCATTTGCAGCTCAAGCCTCAAATGGCGAGGCAGCCATGAGTCAATGGTGCACGGGATCAAATCGGGACAATCCATGATAGTTTTTTTTTTTATTTTTGGAAAAATGAAAAGCTCTACATTTTGTTAATTACCAGTAGTATGGGATACATGCGATATATGAGATACAGTGGCATTGGATACAACATTTTGTTATTTAGCAGTAACATGGGATACAGGTGATTCAGGTTCATATTTTGTGCAGTTCAGACTTGTAAATTTTGATAAAACTTGCAATTGGAAAATTTTTCTAATACTTGCAGTTGGTACTTTCATATGATATATAATTTAAAGTCATTATCAATGTATATTTGTTTATTAAATGTGATAATTTTACATTTCAAAAAAATTTCTACTGTGATAAATAATAGATTTTACTGTAAAAAATGAATTTCTAAAATAATATTTACTGGTGAAAGTAATGTAACACTAGCGGCAGAAATGATGTTCCAGAAAATAGATTTCAAATTAATACTGATGGAAGTAATACAAACTACCGACAGAAATAATATTGTTCAAGAAAAATGGATTTCAAAATTAATTATTTTCTGATGGAAATGATGGACCTACTGACAGAAATAATAATAAATCTGCACAATTATATAATTATTATATATGTTATTTCCGTGGATTGCTTTAAATTTTTTTTGTAGAAGTATAAATCAGGAAAATAATATGACTATTTACCTGTATAACTCAGTGAGGCCACGTCTGATGAAAAATGATTATGTATGATTTGTTCTGTGCACAATTCAGGGAAATATTGAATGCTACCCACGAAACTAAGAAGAGAGGAACTCAGACGCTAACTCATTTCCGTTGAATCACTTTCGTGGTTAACTCCACGGAAATATAGTTTTTCTCTGATATTCTATGGAAAAGATAGCTTTTGTGTCAAGAGCAGTTCTCTGAGAGCTTTTCCTTGATTAATTCAGGAAAATGATACTTTTTCCCTCCTTACGACCAAGAAAATGGCATTTTTCCTCTCAGAGTAACAACGACAATTCTAGTAGTGAGAAACTTTGTTTCTTTTTATGCTTAACTAATATTCATTGTTATATTGATTGATGGGGAGTTTTGTGAAGATTGGGTTTGTGACTTGTAGCTTCAATTTAGGCTAATTGAGAATTAGAAGATTCAATTTCTTCGTTCCAGGCTTCCAGCGTAGAGGGAGAATGAAAAAGTATTTAAGTAGTAATGATAGGAGAAAAAGATATTGTGTTTCGTACAAACCATTCTCTCAATTAATGAGTATAGATTCGGCAAATCTTTATTTTACACTTATGTTATAAACCATCTGATGTTTGCACAAACTCTGAATTGACGACTCAAATTACAATTGCGGAATCTATTTCCTTAAATTAAATATAATTGAGTATAATTAATATGCAGAAAGTTTGGCTTTATGAATATTGGGTTTATACTTTATAGTTTATGGAAAGGGAGAGACGGGAAGAGGGGAGAAAAGAGGGAGGTATATGACAACTTGAATTTTTTGGATTTGTTAAGTTGGAGCGTAGAAGAGGAGATGAGAGAGGAAAGGATGAGAATGAATTTCTTCGTTTGAGCGTAAGAGGGAGAATGCAAAAGTAGTGATATGAGACAAATAGATTGTGTTCCGTACATATCAATCTGTTTAGAAGTTTGCATCTCTCAATTAATGATTTAATGAGTGTAGATTTGACAAATCTTTTTTATCGTTATGTTAAAACAAACCATAGTATATTTGCACTAACTCTGAATTGAAGAGGGGTGCAGGGATTAGTGTCATGTTGATGCGGTGTGATGTTTCTTATTTGTTTGTTTTTTTTGTGTTTTTTTTAGTTCCACCCTTGGTAGCTACTACCAAGTTCTCAAAAAAAAAAAAAAAATTCTGAATTGAAGGTTTAGAGTATAATTGCAGATTCCGTATCTTTAGAGTATAATTGCATGTTGGTAATAATCCCTTACATTTTTCTTGCACATATTCCATGTATCTGTTTTGACTTTTGAGCATGTATTTCATGAAAAATAAATCCTGGTGTGGCATGTACTAGGCATATATACATATTATTGTGACGAATTCAGAGTTCCAACATACATACCAGAATAACAGCATGATATTAACACCATGCTTATTTTTTCCCCTTTATTTCTCATATTTCTTCCCTCTTTACCATGTAACCTTTCAAACTGATCAAGCTCAGCATAAAGCTTCCACATTTGACAAGTTCTACCACAAACTAAAATTGAAACAAACAGGATGAAATCAGAAATGAACTCTTCTGACACAGTTTCTAGAAATAGAAATTGCCTTATTATTCCACTCAAAATGCACTTGAAACGCAGCAGTTGAAGTCCAACCACTCTCTAATGCAGGACTCGGAACTCCTTGTTCTAACTGAAGAATGACCTCTTGCTGTTACGTTCCAGCCGAGCCTCTCTCTGTCACAAATTCAAAGAAAATGGGGGATACCAAAGTTTACTTAACTAAGCAAGATGCAAAGCAAAAAATAAAATTCAAATATTGACATACGCTAAACTTCCTTAACCAAATTTGAAGGTGTAAGCAAAAAGCTGTTGCATTGTTTAAACATGCTCAAACGCAGTTCAAAGGAATGTTAGATAATCCCGTAAAAGTTCTCTTCACTACTAAGCACACAGTTATAAAGAAGGAACCGATTTTTATATTTTGTGCAAATTCAAAGAGCACCATGCAGAAATTTTATATTAAAAAAATGCTCTTTTAACAGGCAAAATTGCTAATTTTTCCTTACAATAAGAGAGTGATCAGTTCATGTTTCAGAAAGGAAGATATAGGTTACTATATGCTTATTAGTTCATACTAATCCCTAATTGGAACTTTGAATTTACCAAAGGAAAGTAAAGTAACCACTCTATAATAGTTTTTCCAAGTTCTTAATAGCAACTTCCATATAATCAACTAGTATGAGTGCCACAGAACAGAATCTCAACACTAACAATCCCGGGTCCATTTGGGAAATCAAGGAATAAAGTTAAAAGAGTACAATTTTGAAATAATGGCAGAAGAATGCTGTTTTCCAATATTTGAAAGAATGGCATCATCTTTTGGTAAAATATTGGTTAGATGAGTGCTATTATCTTTTTGCTCTTCCACTAATTCGTGCATTTGGTTGGAATACTGGCATAAAACTCTTCTGCTCTCTTCTCCTTTTTCTATTCCATGTTTGGCAACATACAAGAATAGAGTAGCAGTGCTATGCTGTATCCTTTTCTTTTCTATTCTGTTTGTCACTAAACAAACTCCAAAAGTATTATGTACAGTGAGATGGATCCACTTATGAAGAGCTCAAGTTAATCATTCAAAACAAAGGAAAAAAAAGGTCGAGAAAACGATACCTCTTTCTTTTTACATTCTTTATAGTCATCAAAGAATTGTTGACAGTTGCTCTTCTCTTTGTTGGCCTCTAGACCTAAGTCAAAAATCCTCATCAGATCAGAAAAGATAAGCAAATTTATGTACTGCTAATCCAAAATAGGTTCTTTTCAACTCCACTCAAAATTAACATCTTTGCATACGTGTTACAGTACAGGTATACCCTAGAAAGAAAAACTTCGCAGTGCTTGCGACACAGGAACAAGATTATTTAGGTTACAACTTAAATAGAAGGTGGCTAACTTGTAAAAACATCACAATTTAGTTTGCATTCAAAACCTTGTATGTACACTCACATTTCTAGGGTACATGAATGCTACACGACAGCTTTAAAGTATAAACCAAATCATGTCACAGAAAAATCTGACTCACAACTATTAGTTCAGGTAAAATCAACCAAATTACACCAACAAGTTCATATAATAACTCTGCAACATCTACACCAGCATAACTTGAATTTAGTTTGGCTTTGAAAACACAAATGGCTCAATCATGTGGGGTAAAATTGTACATATATAAGAATAGGAGTATATTCTGTCATTGCACTAATGTGACATTTATATCTCATGATAGTTGACAAGTCATATATGCATAATTGCAGAAGTTATTTACACCTTACAAATACAATGGAATGTTGGGAATAATTTGAAATATCTCAATTTGCAGTTTTTTTCGGGTCAGCCACTTTCAGACAACCATACAGTGTAATAACCGGTGTGGTACGTCAGGTACCAGGAAAATCTCTAATTGAACTATGTCCAGAGACAAATTTGTGCACTTGATAGCAAATATATAAAATTAGTATCTACAAATTAAAGACAAGCAGGAAGTTTAATGGCTCTCCTCCATTACCCCCCCAAAAAAAAACAAAAAAAGAGGAGAAGAAATAGGATGCACTGTCTAAATCTGAAGAAGGGGTTTAAGCCCAAACTATCAATCAAAACTAAGAGCATCTCCATCTCTGAAACTCTTGGAGTTTCTAATCCGATGTGATAGTTTTTAAACGAATTTCAGGGATGTAGATGAGTTTCTTATTTAACAATTTTGCTCATGAGTTTCTTATTTAGCAACTTTGCTTTAGAGTTTATAAACTCTGACATGGCCTAATTATTGGCTAAAATTGATCCGTCCCTCACAACATTGGTAGTACTTGCTGACATGACAATTAAGAAACTCTAAATTTATAGTTTCAAGGGATGGAGGGTTTAAAATCTAAAAAAAGATTAAATTTTTAAAACTAACATGGCAATTATTTAGAAACTCCGAAAGTTTGAAGGATGGAGATGCTCTAAGGTTTCTATTAGACAGTATACAACTCTGCCACAGTGTGTAACAGAAGATCCAGCTTTATTAGTACTCTATCTAGTTAGTCAAAAATGTAATTAGGCATTCTATTATAAATACCTCTGGTACATTTGAGTATGAATGAAAACACTCTTTCTTGAATTCAATAATTCACTCTCTCTTCAGCCTTAACTCTATCAGTTTCCAACCAGACAATTATAAAACCGGGAATCTCCGGTGCAATTACCCCCTTGAAAAGAGAGGCAGAGAAAGACGCGAGAGAGAGGGGGGAGGAGGAAATGAGGTATACATTTGATGGAGGCAGTGTACTGAGGGAAGCACATCGAGTCTGAGAACTTCGCTGCGCTCGGGTACTGCTGCGGTGACGGAGGAGAGGTGGAGATCACCGTGGCGCGAGGAGAAGATACAGGTGATGACATTGTTATGGTTTCTTTGCACGAGAAGAATCAATTTGGAGGGGGGATCGTATTTGGGTTTCTGAGCGAATTCTCTTTACTCTATGTTAACGGGCTTTATCACCACTGTACCCAGAAATCTATGTATGGGCTTTGGAGGATGATATATCAGCGTGATATATAATAAATAAATATCAAAGATGTCGAGTCGAGTATATCTGACTCGAAGTTTGAAAGTTGTGTATTTTTATTTATTATTATTATTATTATTATTAATAGTATTATTTTTAAGAATGAGTATCGCATGTTTAGTTGTAGTATACACTAGCTCTTTGACGGATTGAACATGTATATATTTTTTACAGTCAGATTATATAAGAACATATATGATAGTTAAGCCCGGTAAAAATTAGAATTTATGTGGCAAATTAGAGAAAAAATAGAAAAGTATTATCCAACTAGAAAAATATTATTTGAAATTTTGAATATTAAAAAAAAAGGCAAAATTATAGTGCATACACATGCACTGTGCTTGTGCATCTGAACTCTCCAATGCGCATCGGATGATCCATATGCACAAATACGATACATGCGCATGCACCATAACTTCACCCAAAAAAAGTATTATTCAACTAGAAATATATTATTCAAATAATAAAAGTAAAATATTGATTGAAGAATATTATTCTAAAAAAGTATAATTAGTATAATAACGAGTGTGCTTGATTCGGCTCTTTTGTTAATGAGCTGATATCCAATGTCTTGATTGTGTTAAGATATAATATTTTTTCTAAGGTAATAAATTTGTTTTTCTAATTAATAATTGTTGATTTCTCTTATGAAATTTGATTCAAAATCCTATTCCATCGATTGATATTATGTGAACAGTCACAACTAAAATAATCAATAACGAGCTGCGAAAAGCTAAACTAGTTTATTCATTTCCCAAAATACGAGCTGCTAACGAGCCAATTGGACTCGGCTCTATTTTTTTTTTACTACTACCATCAACGCTTCCAAGACAAACAACAACCCCAACCGGATCATGCCTTCTACAATGGAAAGGGTCTACCCAATAAATTATGAACTCTGCCAAGTCAACAACACTTGGTCAACGTACCATTGAATTTGAAGAGTTCTTCTTTGTTCCCATGTGCAGATCGAAACGAGAAACCACAGAGAAAGTAAGAAAAAGGCAACGAAAATTTCTCGAGTTTCTCTTCCACAAGCAACTAATTTCCCTTTCCCTTCTCTCCGATTCTCCTCACCGATCTCCAACCACAATGCAGATGCTGATAGACTGCTCCAACTGTCACACCAGGCTTTGTCTCCCACCAGGCGCCACCTCGATCCGCTGCGCAATCTGTCGCGCGATCACCCATGTGGCCGCGCCCCGCTCTGTCCCTGCTCCTCAGTTTTATGGCAATTCTACCTCTCACAATCTCCTTCCTTCTCCTGCACGGTAGGCGCCATACACCGGGTCTGTGCCGTGGGCCCCAGCTCCACCGAATACACATGGGAGAAAGAAGGCCTTGATATGTGGAATTTTGTACAAGGAAAAGAAGTACGAGCTGAATGGATGCCTCAATGATGCCAAGTGTATGAAGCATCTGCTTCTAACTCGATATGGCTTCCCTGAGTCCTCAATTCTCATGCTGACAGGTGGGTCCTTTGCGTCTCTGTGTACACTATGATAGGCTAAGGTAACAGATTAACATTAACAATGGTTATAACGAGCATCCATTTTTATGCCACAACGATGGCTTGTCCAAATGAAAATTTTAAATTGTCATTTGTTGGAAAATGCCTGTGTGAAATTTGGGCGAATTTGAAATATATCAAGCAATTTGATATATTTGGACTGACATTGACATGGATCACATCAAGATGATGGGGATCTGCAAAAGAATGTCCAATTGGATATATATTTGTTGCAATTGTTAAAATTATCAAATAAGTTTAAGCTATAACTAATCAAATCCTTTTATGGAAATAGTTTTTTTTTCTTTATTGAAATATTACACAAATGCCAACTATAATTTTCAATAAACAAATAAAAGATTTCTAGGAAAGAAAATCTATTACATACAAGGTAACTTTGGTGATAAACTGATAATCTTTTAACGAAGGCAGTCCTTTGGTGGTAATTCTTATTTTGGCATCAGACCTGGCCGTGGGTATACCCAAAAATCCAAAATCACACAAGGTACTATGTATAGCTAAATGACCAAGGCATCAACTGGCTCCATTTTTGTAGAAAATGATGTACCATATAGAATTAAGTAAATTTTGATAGCAGAAAAGAAGTACACGTAATATATATTACTCTCTTAAGCACATGTAAATTTTTTTGCAGATTTTTCACTTTTCTTAATGATCAGGAGTTTAAAATCAAATGCATTCTCATTATTGTTTCTTTTTATAAATCACTTAATTTGAAGACAAACTGAGGCACAAACTCTTAAATTGATTTCACACATGTATAAAAATATTGTGGGATGTAAAAAATGATCAATACAATACAGAGTTACAGGTCATCAGAGGATCTCACTAGAATAGTTTGGTCTTGATGCTACTTGTTATGATAATAGAAAATATCCAAATTAAATTAGATATTAATTTCGTTATTATATGAAAGTGGAGATGCAGAAGAAGAAAACGATCCGAACAAACTACCGACCAAGAGGAACATACGCATGGCTCTGTACTGGCTAGTGCAGGGGTGTCAGTCTGGCGACTCGTTGGTATTTCACTACTCTGGACATGGTGGACAGCTGGAAGACGAGAATGGAGATGAGGTCGATGGGTTTGACGAAACAATTCTTCCCTTGGATTTCGAGGAAGAAGGGATGATTGTAGACGATGAGATAAATGAAACCATTGTGAGGCCCCTGCCACGTGGGGCCAAGCTTCATGCCATTGTTGATGCCTGCCACAGTGGGACTGTGTTGGATCTGCCTTTTGTTTGTAGAATGACTGCGTCAGTTAATTCCCCCCTTTCCCATTTATTTGATTTAATTTATAGGTTATCCACAATTGAGAGGTTGGATGAATCAAACTCTTTTCCATCTGACGTTATACAGGAGTGGTCAATACAAATGGGAGGATCAAACACCCAGAAATGGACAAAATAAAGGTACCAGTGGTGGAGAAGTCTTTTGCTTCAGTGGTTGTGACGATAATCAAACCTCTGCTGATACAGTGGTATGCTATTGTCATGTTTCTTTTTTGCTTGCTTTACCTTAACTTTCTTTCTATTTAATTATTTAACAATATTTCATGAATTGGCTAATTTTGGTTTTTGAGTTCTCCAAAAAAAGAAAAATATGCAAATGAACACTAATTACATGTAACTATTCGAGTTATGACTAGTGCTGAAAGAATCATTTTGCTTTGCTTATTCTCAACTTGACGGTTTTTGTTTTGATCAAGGTATACCGCTTTATTATCAGTACCATATATGATTCTGTTTCTTACTAGTATTAGGCTATATAGAAATCTTCTGATAGTAGATTCATTCTTTTAGTGACTCATAATTGCCGACATAAATCGTCTAAAAACTTTTGTGATACATTGTTAGGCTTTGTCAAAGGTCACTTCAACTGGAGCCATGACATATTCCTTTATCCAAGCGATTGAAGAAGGTCAGGCAGCCACATACGGAATCCTATTAAATTCCATGAAGGCCACTATTAGACACACCAACTTGCTCGATGGTGTGGGTCGTCTAACTTCTCTTTTAGCAGTGCTAGTGAATGGTAGGACAGTGCTACATGGGCTAAGACAGGTTAACTCTTTCTGAACTTGTAGTTAATTGCCGAGTTAATTTCGCAAAGATCATTAGTAATAAAAATTCTCTCAGTATTTTGAAAAAAAATCAGTGTTGATTGTTCAGATTTTGGAACAGTGGCCATGCATTCAAACAGTTTATTATTTTTTCCAGCCACACAATTAAGCTGCGAAATTTCCCTGAATTCTGTTTAACAACTATTTTTCCTCTTTTTCTCAGGAAGATTGATCTGATAACATTACAGTTCTCTTTGAAAACAACTAATATATAATATCCAATATATTCCTCTGCAGGAGCCACAATTAACCGCCAGTCAGCCGTTTGATGTATACACAAAGCCTTTTTCATTGTAAAATCCATTCAAAGTCTTTGTCATTTTTTTTCTATTTTGGTGGGTAACATGGTTATTTTATAGGAGTGTCGTGCCACAGTTGTCTAATTTTTGTCTGCATGCATGCATGCAGTTTGCAACTTGGAAACTTAAAAGTGCGTTTCTGCGCCTGTGTCTTTTGTTGGGATCTTAAAGTTGAATTTTTCATGTGCAGTTGCAAACAATTAAAAAATGACTTTGCAAGGTTGTTCAGGGCTGTATGCACTTTGATGTAGAGATGATGTGATGAACTATATTGAAGGTAGTTGAATTATTTTTTGAAAAGGCTTCATTCAATACCGAATTTCTAGCAAATCGTATAAAACCAGAGTGTGTCATTTATACAGAGCATCATTTATGTAAATATGTTATAAGTTATAACGAAGAGTTGTGTAGTTGTGTTATAAAGCACTTGAGACATTGAAGCAGCAGAGGAATGCATTGATGCAGCGTGTATGGAAATGTAGGTTATAGTAGTGGTGTAAGATAAAAAAAAGAGTAAAAATGGTTAAATAGGTGGAAAATGAACAAAGACTACAATTTAACTGGATGCATATTGGATATGATGACTTTTTTTTTTGGCAAAATTTCATATAAAGGCCTCTAAAATTTCAATATTACATATTTAGTCACTAAAATCTCATAATTACATATTTATCCATTTAAAACACAAAACGTTTCATATAAATGCCTCTAAAACTTCAATATTACATATTTAGCCACTGAAATCTCCTAAATACAAATTCGACCCGGCCTGAACCCTAAGGTCGCGACCCAACGGCCCGACCCGAGGCAAACCCGTGCGGACCCGTAAAAAAAGCGAGGGTCAAAGACGGATAGCAACCATACTTCTTGGAAAAAACTTGTGTTAAAATTGACCCGCAAACCCGTCGGCTCGGCCAACCCGTCCAAACTCGACCCTACAAACCCGTCGGCCCGGCCAACCCGTCGACTCGGGCGAGTTAGGCCCGACACAACCCGACACGTTTTCAATTCCCTACCTCTATTAGTGTTTTAGAGTGTCCGCACGAGTTTTAACACAGGTTTTTTCCAAAAAGGATGGTCACTACCCGTCTTTGACTCTAGAGTTTTTTGGACGAGTTTGCCTTCGGTTGGGCCGGGCCAGATCGCGATCTCGGAGTTTTCGGGCCGGGTCAAACACATACGAATTTTGTCAAATACCTAAATAGAGGAGAGGAGAAGCGGTGTGAAATAAAGAAGCTAACGATTATACCCTTCTTCCCAAACCTGGTCTGACAAACTCGTGGCCCGGCCAACCTGTTGACTCGGGCGAATTTGACCCGATCCGACCTGGCCCGACCCGTTTTCAATTTCCTACCTCATTTAGTATTTTAGAGTGGTAATTACCATTTAATTGTTAATTTACATTAAATTTATTAATTTGCAGTTATGCTGGACAATAATAAAATATTTTGTGTTTTACTTGAATAAATATGTAATTATGAAATTTGAGCGGATAAATATGTAATATTGAACTTTTAGAAGCCTTTGTATGAAATATTTTGTGTTTTAAATGACTAAATATGTAATTATGAAATTTTAGTGGCTAAATATGTAATATCGAAGTTTTAGAGGCCTATATATGAAATTCTGCCTTTTTTTTTTGAAATACTTGTCAGAAGCTGTCAAGGCATTTTATTGCAAACCAACGGTTTTACAACCAACATCGACACCTATTACTTCTCTGATTACATCCCGCATCTACACCTATTACTCCTCTGATTACATCCCACATCTACACCTATTTACACATTCAAACTACTGCTATGACCACCACAGCAACCTAGTTACGCCTCTTTGAAACAGGCAGGCCATATCATTCATCCTTGCACCGGAGATCCAGCCACCATCGCACCACCACAAACAGAAGGAGACCAAGATTCTAGCAGTACTCATGCCACAACTTTGCTTCCTTTTCCGCACATTCCGCCATTCGTTTCTCATCTACGATCGTAATATTCTCATTGAAGATCAATTTGTTGCGTTGCTTCCATATCAACCACACTGTTGCAATAAAGATAGATTGCCCCAGAGTCTTGAAGCCCCTGTGTTCCCTAAGTGCTACTCTCAAGTTATCCATAATACCCTCTATTGTCATACTCGATTGAAATAGGCATGTTCCCATACTCCTATTGACGTAAAATCAAATTGCTGTTGCGTATGGACATAGGAAAAATAGGTGTAGCGCCGATTCCACAGGGCAGTTGTTACACATAACACAAGGTAACGGGCATTGTATGTTTCTTTTCACCATTACGTCATGGATAAGCAATTTGCCTTGCAGCATGAGATAGGCAAACACCTTGGTGGATGGTGGTGCCTTTGCCTTCCATAACCAGTTGAACGCTGAGGGGACTTTTCCCATTGATTTGAAAGTTGTGTAGGACTTTGCAGAGTATTGGCCATGTTTTTCCCATATCCACAACAAGTTGTCACTTTGTTGGCATGGTATTATGCTGTCAGCAAAATTTAATGCTTCTGAGTCCGTGAGAGTAAGAGGGTTTTGAAAGAGAGTCGGTAGAATGGGCAATGCAGCATCTAACGATATCTTTGGTAACCTCAGATTTTTGACAATATTCCTCAAATCTATTTTGACAATATTCCTCAAATCTATTTTGACAAGGTTTAAATCATTCTCTGTCATCCAAACTCCATCACAAGTTTCGTATTGTGAATCAACGTGACGTATTATGATGACTTATCTTGATAATTTTGACAATATTCCTCAAATCTATTCAACAAGGTTTAAATCATTATCTGTCATCCAAACTCCATCAGAGGTTTCGTATTGTGAATCAATGTGACGTATGTTTAGCCACCTAACCATAATTAAGTAGACTTGAAAAAATAGTCAAAAAAATTTGATATGTGAATCAATCAACTATCAAACTCCTCATGGCCATTGATTAGTACTAGGGGGACGTGGCTCCGCCACTAGAAGAAAAAAGGCCATTAGTAAGACTTCTAACTTTTGCACAATCCTCAGATATGTCTAGCTAAATTTCTTAGCAACACTAAATCATGTCTTGTTAAATGTAATCTAGCAAAGTGCTTTAGCAAAATTAATTTGTGATGTGGGTGAAGATAGAATTTATTGCAAGTTAGCAAGAGAATCTTTATTGAGCTATTATAAAACTAATTGATTTTGCTGTTGAAGCTTTTACTGCTGAGCATTTTTGTTTTATTAATGTCAATATCAAGACCAAATAGTTTTGTTGTTGAACTTCTATTTATGTATAATGGCATTTGGATAATTTCACATCATTCATTAATTTTATCTTGCAACACATGACAACAATACTTGAGATTAATATAGCAACATATTAGCAAGAGCTAAATCTAAAGTATAATAAACAAAAGCTGATATAATAAACAAAATATGAATCTGAAATATATTAGAATAATTTGTTTTGTTACACATTGGAATGCAAAATTGCACTCCAGTGTGATCAACAACACAAAATGACAACAATTTGTACTAAAATAGTACCTACTAAATAATTCAAAGAACAAACATACAATATCATCCTCAATTATTAGTCCTATGAAGAACTTCACGCACATTGTCATCGACAATAGTCCCTTCCTCATCTAATCTTACCCAAATCGAACTTGAACTCTCGACCACATCTTCCAATAACGCCGCATGATACACTTTGATATTCTAGCGTGAAACCATATTCATCTCTTTTTATACCTCTCCCTAATGTGTGCAAAGAGAAGCTTTTAGTGAATGCAAATGCATAATTTCTCAATTTATAAGCAAATGTTAAAGATTATTTCTAATTTAGTGAAATAGAAGGATTCATGGGCAATTTCTGTATGTATCATCTCTCTCTTTTCTACAAAATGCTAAAATTAGGTAACAAAGTGCAATGTGTTAGCTGATATTTAGTGAAATAGAAGGATCTATTGCAGAATAAAATTAAAACAAGGAATCAATAGTAGCAACTGAGTAGTTAGGACAATTACTACAAATTAACATAATTCTTCAACAAGGAATCAGTAATAGCAATGCACATACCTAGAGCAAAATGTCATGCACTCAGTTGTCAAATAAGCTTCAACAATAGACCCCTCTGGTCGTGCTCTATTACGCACATAAGACTTCAATTCTCCAAGAAACCTATAGAAAATTGTACTTAGCATTAATTTCATATAGTATGTAGAATATAGTGATAATATATAAATAAAATACGCGAATTATACCTTTCTACAGGATACATCCACCAAAATTTATTTGGACCACCAAGGATATCCTCTTCAACTAAATGGATTACCAAATGCACCATGATAGTGAAAAAACCTGGTGGATAGATCATCTCTAAATGACAAAGTGTTAGCTTAATTCGAGCTAGAAGTTGTAAAAGCTTGTCCGGATAAAGAACTTTTGCACACAACTCTCTAAAGCAACTACATAATTCAAGCAAAACTTTTGTGACATTTTTGGGTAACAACCCTTTTATAGCAATAGGAAAGAGTTGTTGTATTAGAACATGACAATCATGAGTTTTGAGTCTAAACAATTTGCATTGCGACTTCTTTACATACTAAATGGATTGAACCCATTAGATGCTAACCCTAGTCTAGCATTACGAAACTCAATTGAAAAATCATTATGCTTACTGTCAAAATCTTTCCAAGCATTAGAGTCAGCGGAATGCCTTAGTAACCCATCTTTTGTGCGCTCTTCTTCGTGTCATCTGAACAATGAGGCAGTTCCACAAAATCATTAGGCTGTAAAGAGTTGCTTGAAGTTATATATGTTTGAGTTCAGTGTACCAACCTGGAGTTATATATGTACCAAATATGAATGTACCAAATATGAACTGAAAAGATCTGAGTCTAAGTTCAGTGTTATGCATGATATATGTAAGTTGTGTGTTTATAGAGGGAAAGTTTGACAAAGACCCTCAAGCTGGTTCTCTCTCTATCTCATGTTTTATTCTCTTGAAAAATATGGCAGATATTGCTTGTTGGGTTATGATGCATAGATTAGTTTGAAAGAATATTAATAGTCACCACACTAGTACTGCAAATATCTAGTCTATCCTGGAAATGAGTGCAGAAAATCAATTTCTTCATTTGATTTCGCAATAAAAAAGACTCACTCACACTAAAAGGTTGGTAATAGACCAAAATAGACCCAAAAAAATAGACTATTAAAGAACGAACTAGCACAAAAATTAAATGGAAGTTGCTTTCTATAGATCTTTATTCAAACTAAAAAGTTGGGCGTATTGGAGCAAAATTCAAACAATAAGTAAATAAGTAGCTCATCGATTGATCAAATCAAATTATTTTACCAGAAAAAATTTGGGTGTTGTTATATGCTATATAGGAAAATAACAACACATTAGTTAAGCTGGGAACCCAAAAAAATGAAATAGACCACAAAAATACAATATGAGAGTAAATAAGTACCTTTTTCCTCTCAAAACAACCTTCTGACTAGGTTGAGTGCTAGGCTTGACCTGCAACAACAAAACACATGCGTTAACAAGAAGATAAATTAGTGAACTTAAAAAGATCTTCTAAAATAATAATCGAGAGTAAGAATATTGAAATAGTAAACAATGGACTATCACTTCAATACTCAATGGAAGGCCTCAACAAGCAAACAAGCACTAAGCCTAATTCCTAAACCACATAATAAGAAGGTATTTGCCGTGATAGATAAAGCTTGCTCTACGTCTAACTGTCAGGGTCGGGAGTGGCGGTGACAGAGAGGAACCCACCGAGTGAAGGTACTTGCCGTGATAGAGGGAGGCGAGTCGGGCCCGTATCCTCTGGAGAGAAAAATTTTCTCTTCAGAGAGGAGAGTTAATATCAACCGTCGGATTAAAGATCAACGTTCGACCGCCAATGATATGATTTAGGAGGGATTTTTGATATTTTTAATCAAGACCGTTAAATCTTAATCCGACGGCTCAGATGCATTCTCTTCTCTCTGGAGAGAAAAATTTCTCTCCAGAGGATTTCATTTCGAGGCAAGTCGAGTAAGAGTTAGGTTTAGAAATTAGGAAGGCGAGTCGTGTAGGAGATAGAGAAGACAAAAGTAGAGATGGGTTAGTCGAGTCGCTGAAAAAAATTTAGGCGGTTCGACAAAATTTTAGATGAAAAAAGAGAGGCAAAGTAAATTTTAGACGAAATTTTCATCAACCATTTTATTGTGTTGTAAAAAAAAACATACATAATTATATGAATTATTTAAGCAAGAATAGATCAGGTTTTTGTAAAAATGTATACATAATTATATTTTTGTGAATGTTCTATCTTCGAAAAGTTTCAAAATTCTATTTTTTGAATGTTTTAAATTTTTGTAAATGTTCTATCTTAAAAAAATACACTAACAATTTTTTTTTTGTGAATGTTCTATATTTTTGTTGAGAGGTAAAAAGATTCAAATTTACATTCATGAAGTCTTCATTGTCCTTTCTTTTTTTAATTAACTATATGCTTTGTGTAGGATACTAAAGATAGTTGCAAAAATAGATTAGTTAACTAAACGCATACAGGAAGTCATCTGTAATAATCTATTAATTAATTAATTTCCAACAAATTGCAATTCACATGACAAGATATTCAAATACAACACAGTTTATATGATTTTTGCGAACCATGAATTTTTGAACCAACTCCAACCAAGGATAATGATGCACAAATTGGAGATATCCATCACATTACGAAAAAGAAAAAAAAAAGCAAACCCCATATAAAAAATAAATAAAAACATACATCACAATACTTATAATTAATGAAATGAGTTTCTTTTGCTGTTTCAATTTGGTCTTGCAATTTAGTGTTGCAATTCATATTTTAGTATTTATAGAAAAATAAAATTAAAAAATTGCATGATTCATGCTACATGAATGGTAGTCCACAATGATGTTGCAAAGATGAGAAAATAGCAACACAAAACAAAATCTTTTGCACTGCTAAATCTCATTTTTTTCTTCTAGTGGCCAGGCTGCAAAAAGGTTAAAACACTGCAGTTGTTCACAGTGTTGGCTTTAATAAAAATAAAAAAACAGTGAAAATGTATGAAAAGTATAAAAAAAGGCATAAAAGTTAAAATAATCTGCAGATTTACAAATATATGTAATGAAAAAGTTCACACTTGTCCATGTGAAAGATTGTTGGAATTGAGACGTCAAATTCAGTAAGTAAAATTTGGACTACGTGTTATATGATTAATATATCACATACTGTCACTAATATTACGAGGAGCTGATACGTAGATACAAATATTGATACTGACTATCGATATCGATGTTATTGTGCACATTTAGTTAAGTTACCATGCACATTATTTGAGTTATTATGTATATTATTTCGTATTATTTTTGTACTGAAAAATTATAATGCATGTTATCAAAATAATATGTATAATAACTCAAATAATGTGCATGATAACTTGAAAAGATTTTGACACGAAGAAGAGCGCACAATTATTAATATCTCAAATAATATACATAATAATTCAATTAAATGTACATAATAACATCGATTTTGATAATTAATATAGGGGTCTTCCGATACCCTCACCTTAAAAAAACAATACGAAAACACGATATATGATCGAAGGGTAAAACTGGAACTTACAAAATTTGTGCACCGTGGTTTCGTTTCGTTCAGTAACCTCTCTCCCTTTGCCGCCAAAGATCGATTCCGCATCTCATCCTCCTCTACATCTCTCCTCTTCCTCTTCATCTCCTCCGTCTAACACGCCAACTCCATGAACTTTGAAGTCGATATCTATAGATAGCAACCATCAGATCCTTTTGACTCCCAGGGAAAGGAAGATAAAGACCACTTGCCTGTAGCCTGCTGCGATGGAAGTAAGCATATATTCATTGTTTTGGATCTATAGCTCTCTCTTGCTCAATCTCTTTGTGTGTTCTTGATCGGTCTATCGTTCTACGGTAGTCATAACCCTATAGCTAGCGCCTCCCCTTTTCTCTCCTATCTTACACAATACAGAAAGAAATCCTAGGTATCAACTATCAACCATCTTGAAGCCCATACGACACTTAGCCTGAATCTCATACTTATGGATACTTAGCCTGAATCTCATACTTATGGCACTTAGCCCGAATCTGTTCATGAGTATTGTTCATCATAGTTTTTCAAAACTAATATCTAGTGTGGAGTGGAACTGTGGAAGCTCCTATGACACAGAAAACAAGATTATTGTTAATAACTTTTTGCTGAAACTCGCGGGATCTTAAAGTAGCGTAAACCACAGTTACTGTTTATCCATAGACCATAGCTGTGAGCAAATGGGAACAACCAAATGATGTGGACCCGCTTCACTTTTGAACGAAATGTATTGTTCATCTATAGCTATGAGCAACCAAGAACAAACACAACTGTGTGGGACCGTTCAAATTTGAAATAATACATTGTTCATCATAGTGATCAAAATCTAAGAGGCAATGTCAGGCCTGAGCGCCTCGTGGGTACAGCACAACCAGTTTGAATTTCAAATTCGAAAACTATTCAACTTCAGGTTAAGATGGCTATAAAAGAAGAGCAACCATAACATATTTTCATTTCAGTTCCATTTCCATTAGTAGAGCATATAACATCGTGCAAACAGAAGTTCCAAATTGGGAAATTGGTAGTAACAATTTGGTATCTTTCTTTGCTGTTAATTGTTCCTTTTGTGAAATTTGTAGTTACAATTTGGAAATATTATAATTATTGTGATTTTGTGTGAATTTTGAATAAGTTTTTGCTTCTTTTTTTTGCATTTAACTTTTCCTTTTGATGGTGTTCAAGTTACTAGTACCTAAAGATTTCCTTTCAATGGTGTTCAAGACTGTTAGCTAAAGATTTCCTTTTGATGTGTTTTTTTGAGTTACAATTATCCAATTTGGCATTTGAGTTGGAAGTGCATTTATCGAACTGTTAGCTAAATTTTTGTTGCGGTATCAGTCAGTACCAGTTTTTTGCAGTACCAGCCGGTTCTCAAGTATCTGAGAATAGTTAGGGTCAGTTCATAGTTGAAAATAGTTAGTGTGTCCAGATTTTCTATTAACATTTGAATTTGTTCGTAACATGGGAGTGGTGACCATGTAGAGTAATGCAGAGCATGATTGGAGAATTGAAGCGCGTAGAACTGAAGCCCGACTGAATGATTTAATAGAAGAATTGGAAAAGGAAGACAACCAAGAGAAGTTAATAGTTGATGTTCCAATTATATCTTGATCTTGTTTTCTTGTTCTTTCTTCTTCAGTTTTGTCAATTTGTTTGCTTGCCATTACTCCATTCCGATGCATATGCTCAAACAGTACGTGTAGATCAGCACCAGGAGCCGAACTGGAATAATATGTCTCAAAGGTTGCAAGACCAAGTGCCCGAAGCTATACTCCAATTTGAATATATAAACTTGTTTTTTTTGTTTGTTTTTCTGAAACCTTGTACTGAGTTGTGCAACGTGTGTAATTTTAAGAAGTTTTCAAAATATCTAGAGGTTTAGCTAGCCCCTGATTTTATGATGAACATTTGAGTACATATTCAAATTTTCTGATATTTTCTATCTTTATCTTCTTATTACATTTGAGTACATGTTCAAATTTTCTGATATGTTCTTATTATTATTTCAATTTATTTCAAATTTACTAATTGACCAATTAAGGGTTTTTTATGAACTTGTTGAGATTTGTGCAGCTAATTACAACTGTTTACAGTTGTACAATAGATGTTAGTATCTTAGATATATTGCTACTATCTTATACAACAATCTTGGACATATTTTCATATTTATAAAGTATACTTCCATATTGAATCTTGTAGCCTACATATAGGTATCATATATTTCCATATTGAAGTAGGAATATTCATGGACCTAATAACATCAACCTTAATCAACATTTGTAAAACTACATTACAAGTAAAGAACATTATTACAACTTTGTGTCCAAATTGTTTCTAACACAAATTATAATTTTTCAGCTGAAAGTGGTGTTGATAAACATCTAAATGGTAGTACATTAAACAACAAATTTAAAAAGAATTACAATAGCTGAAAGTGCAAAGAGTAAAGCTAATTATTCTGACAACTTAAACAAGAACTACACTAATCAAACTTCATCTTCATCTTCCTTTGAATATTTCTTCCCATGTGGTCTACTGTTCATGACATCTTGAGAAAGCTATGAACAAAACTACACAGCTATGTTGCCCCTGATTTCATGGATGATTTGCCTCACAGTGATCACAAACAAAGAGGTAACTTTAGATGAAGCTCACAACTTTCACTTAGTGGTAATGAATAAGAGCTATCACTAAGCTCACAGTTATGTTGCCCCTAGTTTCCTCTTTGATAGGTTTATGTTTCATGGATGATTTGCCTCATCTCCTGCTTCTCACCTTTTTCATGTATCAACTTGAAATTTACCACTTACATTGTTGGAGTGAAGAATAAGTACTTCAAACTGATAGCGATCCATAGAAAATTGGAAAGTGAACATGGGTCTCACTTCTGAATAACTGCTTAATGAATTGATTAATAAGCTTACAAAAAATGCAGCAAATTACAATCAACTTCCAAAATTTCAAAATAATAGTGAATGACTTCTTAACGAATTGAGTAATATAGCCTTAAGCATGGGAAATATATTTCAAATTGACCACTTACATTTGTAAATCATGAGTTGACAGTGACCCGTTAATGGTTAATTAAATCCTAAATAATAAGGTATACCAACATCTAAATTACACTAATCACGAATTTTGATTTATAACTGGTTATTTCCCTTCTGCATTCCCTTGAAGCTTTGGTTGATTTTCCTTGGACATAAACATGTGATTTTGCTTTTGATTGGTGCCAGATAAGTTTAGGATCAAATTCTAACTTACTACTAACTCATTCTTAATCAATAACCCAAAAACTACTGCGTTGGTTCTAATAAAGAAGGTATATTAGAATCTATTGTTGTCATATTTGTGCAAAGTTGTTACTAGTATATCGACATACAACAGACTTCCAAGCAAAGTGTCAGAGTTGGTCTGACCTTTTAATATTGTCTTCCAAATCCATCCCATGATCGATCAGATTTCTAGAACGACACTACAAAAATTAATTTTACTCGTGCTTTGATAAGAGTATTGATGTTGCCAAAATGACACAAATCTACCAATGCCAAACCAATTGGTTAAACGATTGGAAATTCTGAGGATCCTAATTGGTTAAACAATTGGAAGTTAACCGTAGAAATATTTTTTAGATGTTGTAGCTAAAATGTGAAACTCTCAATTTGTAGTTCTAATTACAGGAGAAAAATCTTTTGCTAATACTGGAAACAAAAAAGCTTTCAACAATCTGCAGATATTTACTGATATTTCCCCTAAAATGAAACACGAAGAACTTGCTCAAGCAAAAATCCCAGAGCTTTCGAAGAGAAAATCCTAACAAAACGTCTCCAATCGCTGGAGAGAGAGAAAGAGAGACCTTCCCTGGAGGTACATCACCTTTAGAGAAACCTTGATGATTCCCGTCTCCAATCGCAAATCCTAGATAGAGTTGTGGAGGAGCATTTAAAGAGAGAGACAGAGAGACGACGAAAGAGGCAGAGATGGGAAAGGAGAGAGCGGGCGAAGACGAGCATAGAGTTTTTCGCGGAGAGAGGGGAAAAGAGAGGGGGCGAGATGTGGTTTGGAGAAGGTCGGAAGAGATGAGGACTGACGGGACCAAATTTCGTTACAAAAATGCCCTTCCGAAAAAAAGTGACCGGCTGTCAAGTAATACAACCGGTAATTTTTATAATCGGTGACCGACTGTCTAACATACAAACCGGCTGGCTAAATAATTTGTTTAATCAGAATCGTTGGATTAATGAAATCAACGATTTATAATCGAAGTTAGAGAACAAATTTTGGTGGGAGTATTGGAGTAAAACCCATTAATATAATATTAATATCTACGTATCCGTTCTCTCTATTTTTCAATAGGCGAGCTGTGTCTTGTGCCGCATCAAAAAGGAATCCTAAACGAGTTGAGATCCCCGCGAAAAATCCCAAACGGCTAAATTCCGTTGCATTATTGCGTCCCATACCATCCGTCAACAGTCCCTTCCAGCTGTCCACTCCAATAGATTCAAGGTAAAGTTTCACGTGAACCCTAGGTAACTACAAATATTTGTATTTGCCATTCATTTTCCAATACCAATTAAAAACCTCTTTAATAAATGTACCCTAAGGCCTAAACATGATATAAAATTAAAAAGAATGACTAAATTAGAAAATAGTTTGAAGAAAATGCCAAAACAATAGACAATGTCTAAAGTCTAAACTATTTTCTCAAACTTCGTACGTGTATAGCCGTATAGGGGATATTTATTTATTTATTACATTATCATCTTTTGAATATAAGTCCATTATATTCGGACCTTCTTTACAGGGATATTGCTGAAAGTTCTACTATTTTTAAGGGGTGATACGGAAATTGATTCATCATTAGTGGCTTTCAGCAGAAATAAAAAAAGAATTGTTCATTTTTTTTAATCTCTTATCGCTTCCATTCTGAGTTTCAATCAATCATCCACCGAAACACACCACCGATAAGCTCATTTCTTCTCCGTCTGTACTGGATGTACGGGCGTCACGTGGAAGCGGGGCCCAGCGGCGGAGTGGACCCGGTAGTGACGCTCGATCAAGTGCCTCGGTGGAGCGACGTCGATCCCACCGTCCCTTACATCTCCGATCCTCTCACAGCCGGATCCGACGGTGCACTCGGCGCCGTTGCGGCCTCCAGATTCCCAGTAGATCCCGAGATCAATTCCAAGATATGCCTTTGGAGAGGTAATCCTTGGAATCTCGAGGTTGATGCAGTTGTCAATTCTACGAATGAGGTACGCTTATTGCAAGATCCAAATGCATAATCCTATTATTTTCCTTTTTTTCTTGTGCGAGAGAAGGGTATCTTCCTTTTTGGTGCTAAAATGTGGCATCATTAATGTTAGATGGCAAATTTAACCGAAATTGACCTTAATTAAGCTTAGTTAAAGGTACTGATGCCCATATATATATACAGGAATAGAATCAACCAGCACAAAATGGGGCCAATGGACAATGGGTGATTTCTTTCTGGTACATGTGGCTAATACCAGGGGACTTATTATTACATAATATTATATTGGATTGGTGAAACTGTCTTTTTTCCTGTTCAAGTTTTAATGTAATCTGGAAATGCCTTTGGGAGATTTTTGATGCGGTGCCTTGGGAGCATAATGGCCCTTGAGAAAACTGATAATTTTCCCTATTGAACAAATCAATGAGTATCTGGTTTAGAATCTTGAATTTTAATTAGTAGTTTCAGTCTGGATTTGTACCAGTGCCAAACCAGAAATCTACCATTACTGATATTATGTACAATAGATTCATAGTGGCAGTGCACGTTGTTTTAAAAGATCTGTCTTATTCTACTTGGCAGAGCTTGGATGAAGCACATAGCAGCCCAGGACTGCATGTGGCAGCAGGACCTGGTCTGGCAGAGGAGTGTGCCACTCTGGTATCTTATCAATTCGGCACTATTTTTTACATGAATTAGAATCCAATTTTTCTTATGAATTTATCGTCCTCTTGGTGGTAATTATTCATATACATTTACAGGGGGGCTGTCGAACTGGCATGGCTAAGATCACCAATGCATACGACCTTCCTGCAAGGTTTTTGTCTGATAAATTATTTAATATATTCACTTTTGTTTTGTTTTGATATCACCGATCCACAAATTGTATACTATGAAAATGTAGGAAGGTCATTCACACAGTGGGCCCCAAATATGCAGTGAAGTACCATACAGCTGCAGAAAATGCCCTTAGCCATTGCTACCGTGCTTGTCTCGAGCTTCTTATAGAGAATGGGCTCCAGAGGTATTGTATCTATCAACAAAATAAAATGGAACAGTTTATTGAGTACTGAAGAATACATTTGTGCCTTTTCTTTTCTTGTTAGTATCGCAACAGGTTGTATATACACTGAAGCGAAGCTTTACCCCCGTGAACCGGCTGCTCACGTAGCAATAAGTGAGCTTTTTACTATTCTCCCTTTACTTGGCCTTCTCTTTTTATTTTTTATTTTTAATAACATTTGTTTAGTCAATTTATTTTTATTAATCTCATACTCATAGGGACTGTTCGGCGCTTTCTGGAGAAACAAAAAGTCAAGATAACTGCTGTGGTCTTCTGTACTACCACAGCCAATGATACAGAGATATATAAGAGGTATGCATGTTCTTGTATTTGTCTAGCTGTATACAGTTTTGAGTTTTCTGTTTTCTGTTGGGTTTGTATGCATGTGTCTGAGTATGTTTGTCTTCTCTGTTTGTGCATGCATGTATATGTGTTTATATTTGTGACTATATCTTGGTTTTGTACAGATTGCTTCCACTATACTTCCCTCGGGATAAATTTGAAGAGGAGGTAGCAATTTCAAAGCTTCCAGCTGATGTAGGAGATGAGAATGGTGAGACGGTGATACATGAGAGACAAATCAGAATAAAACCTCTCCCGACACTCTCCCCAAATAATGTACCACTGGCTGAGACTGTCACCACTGAGTCTTCTTTTGTTGACATCGGATTGACACGTAGGCGGTATGAACACAATCATGACACTTGTTTGCTTTAGATCATAGTTAAGCATTTGCTGTTTTGCTATGTTCTATTCATGCATTACACGTCCAAAATATTTTAAAGATGGAACTAGAAGATTATAGACAAGTCAGTCTGATTTATAGCCTTACCAAGTTGCCTGAACCTAAATATTACAATTGACCAAAATGGTCTAGAAAGAAACTAATTGATACAGAAGCTTGACCATGCTTTAGGTGGGTATGAATAATTTCCTAGTAGCACTACAATCTGGTTGACTAGTATGATTACATGAAATTTGTATTTTTAACCGATACGAGTATTCTTTACTTATATTCAAGAATATGCCAGCTGTGAAAATGGCTTAGTGTGGGTAGGTTTGGCATTAGATTATGTGGAAATTGGAAGTATATCCCCCCTGACCTAATTGCACCTGCCTAGTTGCATTGTACTGGGTTGACCCTTTTTGTTAGAATATAGCATTGCAACATTGACCGGTGGCTATATACTTACCTGCCAGCTTGCTGATAAAACCTTGTAGGTTAGCCTTAACTTGATCCTTCATTCATGTCTATAATATTATTTGATCCTTCATTCATGGCTATATTATTTGATCTGTTTTACCAGACATTCATTCATGGTGGATTCATATCTTGATCCTTCATTCATGTCTATAATAAAAGACCCCGACCAGAGGCGACTGGAGCAGTGGCACAGAGCAGCACAGGCTCAGAAGGGGTTCAACTGTGCAAAGTTGCTTGGGTATGGTGATCTGGGCGGGCCACCCCTGTCAGCTGCTGAGGAGTACTCGCTTCACTCAAGATACTTGGCAAAAGCGAACTCTCTTAATCTCTCTGAGATTGCTGAAATGAAGATAGTGTATGCATCTTTCTGTTTCTTTTGTTTTGTATTTTTTGTTTTTTGGAAATTTGACAGAGGCTGCCAAGTATACACCTCAAAAAGCATCATAATGAAAAACAGTACACTGCATGGGACAAACAAGTATCCAAAACAATCCCAATACACACAATTAAATCAAAGGCCCTATAAAGGGATGGTGACTCAGCTCGCTCTCTCTCTCTCTCCTCCCCTCCCCTCCTTTTGTTCTCCTTTGGTGTGATATATGCCTGTTCAAAATGTGGTATTTCTTGTATTGCTAAAAAAATGTTCTTTAGTCAAATAGCCTTTGTCAATCCTTCTACAATAAGGGCTTTTAGTATACTCGTGCAAATATCTAACATCTCTTTGGAAACCTTGGCAGTGGCCACCAACTATATTTTTCTCTCTTTCTCTTTCTTTTTGAGAACTTCACAGATACATGTTTCTCTCTCTTTCTCTCTCATTTTCCAATTTAACCTCATGCACTTGCTGTACATACCACAGCACATGCAGAATATTTGATCTTTTGGCATTGTCATTTTTTCTTTTCATGTTAAGTGTGTGAAACTGTATACTTTTGTATCTCGGCAAGGAACTTTATTTTACAGTTTTTCTTTAATACAGAAGCTGAAGTTGCCTTTTCTTATATTTTTTTTGTTTCAGTTATCGAGGTGGTATTGACAGCGAAGGCCGACCTGTTATGGTAGTTGTAGGGGCTCACTTTCTTCTTCGCTGTCTTGATCTTGAACGCTTTGTTCTCTATGTTGTAAAGGTACCAATCTTATGAAAAGAAAGCCTATGTACCCTTAAAAATTTCAAAATTGCAAGAGGTATATCATTCAGCCTTTTGAATTTGCAAATATCAAACCATGTTTTTTTGTTTCTCTGTTGTTATGAATGCTCAATTACTCTTCTTTTCATCCTCATACTGCTGACATAACTGGTGGGGAAGTTTGTTTAGCTTTGGGGCATCTTTCAAGGCAAATGGGAAGGAGGGTTGTTGATAATATTCAGTGATTTGTGATATTCTCTGCTATACATGATGAGTTTTATGTTCTGGGTATGCATGAAAATGCACCGTCTTTATCTGAGCATTCTGAAATTGAACTTCTATTCCAGGAGTTTGAGCCGTTGATCCAGAAGCCTTACACAATCGTGTACTTCCATTCTGCTGCATCACTACAGCCGTATGTTTTGATTTATCTGAACCAATCAATCTAGAGTGTCTATCTTAACTGGCAATAATATGGTACAGCATTCATTCCAAATATTGAGAGTTGCAAACCTAGATGGCAAAGATAACATTTGTGGTGTAACCTCTCTTGTTGTTCCAGAACCCAAAATGAATTTATCAACTTAGTGGTATTATACTAATACGGTCTTGGAGTTGGAGTATGAGACAGATTCACATTCTCTGGTAGCAGTTTTTTTTACATTTTTATTTTCTTTTATAAAAAATGCAAGCAATAATTTTTGCATCTTTTTCTTTACATAGGCAGCCAGATCTGGGATGGATGAAGAGGTTACAGCAGATACTCAGCCGAAAACACCAGAGGAATCTCCATGTCAGTATGCTTGTCTAAGTTGTGCCACATAAAAATTAATGAAATTCTAGTAATAACAATTTTGTATCTTAATTGTTGTATTTAGGCAATATATATTCTTCATCCAACAGTGGGCCTCCGTGCTGCTATCTTTGCATTGCAACTTTTTGTGGATGGGGAGGTATATACATTTTCCTTTTTAAAAATATAATTACTCCATCCTCATCGTTCCCTTGAAGAACCTCAAATAATGTGTGCTGTCCTGGGAAACGACAATATGTTATGTCCCTTAGATTCTTGATAATGTACAAAATATCATATTTTTCTACCCTGGAATTTCTTTAGAAACTATGAAGTATGAAGCTGCTTGTAAAGTTCGGTTTTTCAGATATCTTTTAGAGAAAATAGACAATTAAGGGACATAGGTTTATAGTATTTGCATTATCTTTTTGCCTTTTACAGGTGACCAGTAAAATATTGGTACTTGTTTTGTGTTGCACCATGACATGACATTCTCCTTTTTTTCCTATTGGAAAATATTTTTAACATGTAATTTGTTTCTTATGGCAGGCATGGAAAAAAGTTGTTTATGTTGATAAGCTGGTGCATTTGTTCAAATATGTACCTCGTGAGCAGCTAACGATTCCTGATTTTGTATTCCAGTAAGTCTTCAAGAACTGGGTTCGTAAAGAATTTGCAATGATAAAAATAATATAAATTTATGAGAAGTTGGTCATATTTGTGTAAACAGGCATGATTTAGAGGTGAATGGAGGCAAAGGTCTAATAGTTGATCCGCGAACCAAGTACATCTATCAGAGAGCACCTAACTGATCAGATATGGATGCTTTCAGTTCTGCGTTTGCCAAGGATAGCTTAGTGTATTTTGTTGTATAAAGCTTGGTTATCTCCTGTGCGCACTTATGCGTACTTTTTAACTCATGTTCTCTTGTGTTCAATTTTGCTATATTGTTATGTTGAGGGTAGCTTTGCATGATGCTGTTCATATAATAATTATGTCCATCTTTGTTTGTCAATTTTGTATCTAGTGAATAGAAGTTCTATTTATTTATTTGTTATTGAAGTAATTGTTGGAACTATACTTGAAGTTAAACATTGCTGGATCATAAGCAAGCAAGCCAATTTGATATGCTTAAATTCTGATTATAACTTGGTCTTTCAAAGAAAGCGAGTCTGAGTTCTGAAGTGCGCACAGGAGTCTGATTATAACATCAATGGGATTCTGGATTTCGTGAAATGAAAACAGGTGCTTTGTTTAGTTGTTTTGTTGTTTTGTATATATCTATATATATCTATATGAATTTGGCTGGGATGCTACACGTAGTTAAGGTCCAAAGTTGCTATGGTATTGCTAATCGTCCAATTCTTCGTAAATTTCGTGCTCTCTGATCCGCTGAGCGTTGATTTTTTCTAGAAAAAAGTGAACTCTGCTCCTTGCATCTAGTCTCTTCTAACATAGAAACTTAAACTTGTAGGCTTGTTCTAGAAAAATTTGAACAGACATTCACAATGAACCCTTCATATAATTCATATTGGTCCCTTTTGGTTGGATCATTCATTTCTGAAACTGATTTCCCATCATTCCTCGTTTAAAATTATTTACTTCTCTTTTAATGAAAAAAGGGTATACTTTCTATTAATTTGTGTTTAGTGTGATGCTTTGTGGTTGTGAAAAATACAAAAAATAAATGATTATGAAACTTCAAATACCTTTTGTCGGGATGGGGCTTGGAGGCTCAGTATAAGGTCTCTCAGGATTGAGAACATGTCATAATCCCAACAAAATATAATTTGGATTTCAATTTATGTATAAGTTCAAGTTTCAACTGCATAACTACATATTAAAAAATATTTTTATGGATTGATGAGGAAGAAGGGGCAATTAACATCACTTCGGAGATAACAAGAGCTCACATCAGCTATTAACTACAACTGATTGTCTATATTTACACCAATTGCATGCTTGTATAAAGCACATGAGGTCACATCACTCCTAACCTGAGATCACATCAGCTACTTGTATAGATATGTTTTGCTTGGTATAGTTTAAATGTAATTGTTGCTTATTTTGTTGAATAATTTTCTATGATGAATAAATATTTTAGCTTTATATAAAAAGATACTATAATTATTAGTTGTATATCCTAACAATTTAATTGAATGATGGATAAATTTATTAATTTTCAGTTTTCAACTTGCAAGGATGGAATGCAATTTGTAATATTTTCTTTTTATTTTGTAATTTCAGTGTCTTCTTTTCATATTTTACTGCTAACTTAAATCTTGAAATTCCAAGTTAGAACTTAATGTGATTTTAATAAGCATGAACCTTGTGTTCTTACCCGAATCACTTGTAATTTATATTACAAGTGAAAACTACCGATCAAGACCGTTGAAAATATTCTTCATATTAACATTTATTTAAAGACCAAATTTTATATTTTTTTGAAGTTTTTTACTATTTTATCGGATAGGTGGAAAATTCGTTAATCTAACGATTTACAGACCTCCAAATTAACCAACTTTTCACCCATCCAAAAAAATAGTAAAAAAATTTAAAAAAATGTAAAATTTGGTCTCCAAATTGATGTTAGTATGAAAAATATTTTCAACGATCTTGATCGGCTGTTTGCACTTTGTATCTCGAGATACGAGTCTAAAGTATATGAATGTTGCTGCTTTATAAAGTATTTTAGCATAACTCTCTCTCTATATATATATATATATATAAAGGCTAGGGTGCTCCATGGAGCACCAAATCGCTCGTACTCCACATCTGTTATATCTAATTTGAAAATTTCAACGACTGATCTGAACCGTTAAACATGATCTACATATTTAAATCTACTTGGAGATTGAATTTTACATTTTTTTTTAAATTTTTTGCTATTTTTTTAAAGAGGTAGAAAAGTTGCTAATTAAACGGTTTCTGGACCAACAAAAGTTGCAATTTTCTTCCTTCTCTAAAGAATAGCAAAAAAAAAAAAAATTCAAAAAATGTTAAATTCAATCTCCAAGTAGATTTCAATATGTAGATCATGTTCAACGGTTCAGATCGGTCGTTGAAATTTTTAAATTGGAGATACGGTGTGGAGCATTAGGAGTTTGGTGCTCCATGGAACACTCTAGCCTAACTCTATATATATATATATATATATATATATATATATATATATATATATGGAAAAATATTTATTTGCCACTCTAAAGTTAGCAAATTGGCAAAATGCCACTACAAAGTTGAAAATTCCGATGAAATTATTTCTCAGCCATTATAATCATATAATATTAATTAAAAAATGCAGTGGCAAATAAATGACCAAAATGTCCCTGTCAAATTTATTTTTTCTTATTTTTTTATTTGGACAGATATGATACAAATCAGAGCGAGCTCAATCGATAGACCAAACCCAAAATGCCTAGTGTCGACTCGCACTCGCACATGAGAAATCAGAAGGAGAAGAGAAGAATCCTACAGCTCTCGCAACTCCACCCCGACGGCACGTTGGACTTTTCTTCTCCTCCTTGCAGCTGAATCGACATCACGGTTAGACTCTCTTCTCTTTCTCTTCTCTTTATCTTCTCCTCCTAGCAGTTGTCTCCTTCTCTCCTAGCAGCTAAATTGACGTCACGTCGGGACTTAGGTGGTGCTGTATTTGTTGTGCATGTTGCATGGAACTGTAAGGATGGCAATTAGTTGAAGTATTTTGTGTACTATTGTAATGTGAGTCTTATGTGTGTTGTAATATTGTAATACTGTACCTATTTTGTGGTTTACTGGCATCAATGTTAACTCCATGGTTAATTTTGGAAATATACTGGTTTTTTTTATTATGATTGATGAATTGTACCGTTTAATTTTAGAGATGTACTGACAACAAGCTGAAATGTAATGGTTAATGTTAGGTTTTAAGCTAGTTTATGTTATGTTTTAATTACTAATAATAGATGAATTTTGTGATTTTGGCATACATGGTCAGTGAATTGCTAGATTGAGCAAACTGTACTGCATGGTATTGAATATAGTAGTTGAAACAAACTGCACTGTATGAGATGATTTGCCTCCGTACTCTTAACCTTTTGTATTTAGACCTGTCTGGGTTGTGTGGTGGATTTGAATTCAAGGATGATATGTATCCTTGGTCACAGAGAGAGACCAGCTTTGAAGGTTTCCTGTATAAACATGATTATCTTTTGGTAATTCCGTGATCAACTACTGAGGATTTAAATTCCTGAGAATACTTGTGTTATTGGCAAGTCAGAGCCACTGTATTTGATTTGTCTTTTGGGAACTGAATATCTGATATATGATAGTTTTATAGCTACAGTATAAGAGATTGCAAAGTTTAAGTCAACAAATTATGACATATACATAATTCGTTGCAGTCTTCAGTATTATTATAGCATTGTTTAGTCATTTATTTTATCCGACATCAGCTTGCTAAACATTGGTTATTTCCAATAAAAAAATATGGAAAAATGACTCATTATTGATCAAATTATAGGTTAGGCGTTAAATTGATGACTAATGAGCTACATCAACAATTCATATATAGTTCTTATGACTAATGAGCTACAACAATACACATATAGTTCTCACTTGTCATCACTATCTGTATTAATTGCTACATTCATAATTAAACACTTCTCTATTTTCTCATCTCATATGTCATTGTTTTCCTTCTCAATTAAAACTTCTGGTTCTAGATACAAGTCGCCCAATGCTAGCTGCATAGAGCATGCCTACTGCATATATAGTTCCATTGAAAATAAAATTACACAAGCAACGAACAAGAAATTGATATCATCAACTATTTAATGAAAGCAAACATTACATTTTGTAGGTATAGTAGATCTATACCTGAATAGATAAAGAAAAAAAAGAGAATAAACCACTTGAGTGATTTCTTAGTCAGTAAAGAAATTCTACTATCCTACTATATTTATCTATCATAAATAATTAACCCTCAAAGGATATCAATCCTATAATCGATCAACTCATAGGAAATAACAGTCCCCAAATCACCTCAATTGACTCGAATTAGTTTTGAAATCCAACAATAAGAGCTTGCAATAAGAGCATGTGCTGTTATGAAATAACAGCCCCCAAATCACTGCATGGTATTAATGGTACCAGTGTTTTGTACCTACAATAGAAGTATCACTGATTATTATTTTTTGGTGGTGTAAATAAGAGCTTCTGCTGTATCTGAAATTTTGAATCCAATTAAGAGAATAGCAACAAAATTACAAACATTAATTGCTTGTGCTGTATCAGAATTGAAAGCTAACCTTGTAGGAGTCGTCAGATTGGGGCTGCCCCAGACGCGGAATCTCTTCCCTGAGTGATCCGTATGAGAATAATAAGAATTTAATAACTTTCACACAAATCAATATACTCTCATCTCCGAACAACTAGTTCAAAAGTTGGGATTAGCAACAACACCACATCCAAAGCCTTACCCATTGGTCTGGATACACAAGGAGAATGAATTACAAATCAGGCAACAATGTACATTTAAGTTCGCTGTTACAAGCCAGTACATTGATGAGGTGACATGTGAAGTGGTACCTCTCGACATATGCCAGGTCATACTTGGGAGCCCGTATTTGTGGGATCGAGATGCTATATTCTATAGAAGACGACAACAATACCAGTTCACGAAAGTTGGTAAAAATTACATATTCTCTCGTGAAAAAATAAACCAAGGAGCTGATTTGATCACAACTTCTCAAGCAAAGAGGATAGTTAATGCCTCGCAAAGGTTCGTATTACTTTTAATTCGGCCCTTTGAAAACGAATCTAAAGCTGAAGTTCCAATGAAGTGGGACTTACAAATGTTGTGTGGGAAATTTTCAAGCCTTTTTAATGGTTTGCAAGGTCTTCCACCCAAAAGAGAAGTGGAACACGAGATCAATCTCATCGCCAACTCAACTCTGCCAAATATTGGTATGTATCGGTATTCAGTAATTGAAAATGATGAGATTAAAAAGCAGGTGTCTGAGTTACTTGAGAATGGAGTACTCAAGCCAAGCAATTCTCCATGTGGCTCACCTGTGGTTCTAGTTCCAAAGAAAGATGAAAGTTGGAGGATGTGCATCGATTATCGTGCACTCAATAAAATTACGATGAAGAATCGATACCCACTTCCTCGAATTGATGATCTACTTGACCAATTAAAACATGCACGCTACTTCACCAAGCTGGATTTGAAGTCCGGCTACCACCAAGTTCGAATTCGAGAAGACGACACATGGAAAACAACATTCAAGACAAGACAAGGTCTATTTGAATGGCTAGTCATGCCGTTTGGACTTTGCAATGCTCCTGCCACATTTATGAGACTTATGAATGACATATTGAGACCTTACATTGATAACTTCGTCATTGTTTATCTTGACGATATTCTTATTTATAGTCCTACTTGGGAGGAGCATCTTGAACATGTTCAGAAGGTGTTCGAGCTGCTACAAATTCATCAACTTTGTTTGAATGAGAAAAAGTGTGAGTTTGGGCAACAATCATTGATGTACCTCGAATTCATTGTTGGGAATGGAGAATTGAAGATGGACCCAAATAAGGTGAAGGCGATACAAGACTGGCCTAGACCTTCAAATGTGATAGAGGTCAGAAGCTTTATGGGAGCGTGTCAATATGTCCGAAAATTCATACGGAATTTTTCAGTCATTGCTGCTCCTTTACATGGCTTAACAAAGGCAAATCGACAGTTCGAGTGGACACAACAACATGATGATACATTTTGTCTTCTAAAGGAGAAGATATGTAAAGCACCAGTTTTAGCTTTACCAAATTTGCAAAAGCCTTTTGAATTGGAGGCTGATGCATCAGGATATGCAATAGGAGCAGTTTTAATGCAGGAAAGACGTCATGTTGCTTACTACTCTGAAATGTTTCAAGGATCGCAGAAGAACTACCCGACTTATGATAAAGAAATGTATGCTCTACATCAAGCTATCCAACATTGGCGTGTTTATTTGTTGGGCAAAGAAACGGTGGTCTATACTGATCACCGTCCTCTCCAATATCTCCAAACTCAATCAAAGTTACAACAAGCCCGTCATATGAAGTGGATGACATATCTACAACAAGATATTTGATTCTTTTATTGAACCATCTTTTGATGATATCATTTACTTTATGTATCTTGTAATAGCAATTAAGTGTTGACGATAAATAATCATAATTACTCTTCCGCTGGGATAGGTAACTGATCATATGAGAACTGTATTCATCACCACACTTGTTACATGCCTTATGCTTGACAATTAACTATCACGATAATCTCTCATGATGATCATTATCTTCATTTGGGTCGATTAATGATTACATGAAACTTAAAGATTATCACATTTGTCATGCAAGATAAATGATAACTCGAAAGCCTTATGTTAAAAATATGTGTTGAATCATGTAATTATCTGTCATGATTTAATCCTTAATCATGATTTTGTAGTCTATTCAAAAGGCCCTGACCAAAGAACTCTAAAAATGTCTCCATTAATTACAATTTAACCATCAATGCTATCCAGTATGAGGCTCCGATGGGAGCGGTCAATACTCTTTGGTATTTTGATGTTATGCACAAGTACAAATGAGCCATTTTGCCGCTCTTTCCGATGGGTTCGATTGGCATACCTATGTACTAGTGACCAGGCCATTCAAGTGAGGGAGGTGAGTCACAAGCGGGCTACTTAAGTACCAAGCCTCAAATGCCTTTCTAGACATCACTAGGAGGTAGTTTCTCATTAATTTTTTTTATGCACCTTAATTTATGTGTATCAACAACTACTTAATGCATTAATTCTCCGAAGAGAGAAATTAACAATATGTTGTTAACACACGTTCTTTTACTTTTCATGGGTCATCTTACTCGCAATTTTAGCGATAGTGTCCGGAAGTGAACATTATCGTTTAACAAGATGAGGCATGTATTCCTAATTGCCTTTGAATAGATTAAAATCGTGTAAAAGTCTACATTAGGACGCATCCTAAAAGGAAACTACTTGCCCTTAATATATATATATATATATATTATACATTTATCAACTAATAGGGGCTATAAATTAGAATTAACCAATTTTCTATTGTCAATAAAATACATGTACATATTTTATAAAATATAGACTTTAAACATATTTAGTATTTACTAAAACCAATAGAAATTACTAAATATCATTAATACAATATTTTAATCTTAAATGCGATCCTTTTGGAATTTAGCAATTTTATCTTCTCTTTTATTAGTATTTATACCATTTATAGATAATAGCTAAATTCTATATTAAGATAAAATAGTATTAATTTTGTAGTCAAAATTAATTGTAATTATATTTAATACAATTATATATATATATCTTAATTTACAACTACTGCTAATTAACAAAAAATAATTTCTGGAAAAATGGCACAATAAACCTGTCAATTCAATGTTTGTACCATTTTCTAGAGTCATTACGATCACAATACAGGCCTTTTGTGGTCGCAATATATCCTATCAATTCAATTTGTTCTCTGGATTTCCAGAAAACAACACAATTTCCATTGCGGCCACAAGACACCTGTCAGTTCAATTTTTTTTAATTTCCAGAAATAAAGAAATTTCCCTAAATACATTGCGGTTGCAATGAACTTCATTACGCCCACAATAGACTTGATTTTAGTGCAATTTTGCTCTGTTCTGGAAATAAACTATTCTGCAAATTTCTATTTCGAATTTATGATTTAAATAGTTGCATTTCTTTCTTAAAATAAACTTTATTCGTTCAAATAATAATTATAAATATTAATAACATAAAATTTGAATAATATCAATTTCAAATTCGCATAAAAAGCGAGGAATTTGACAAAATTCAAATTTTTAGTTTAAAAATACCCAAAACAATTATTCAACAAATTCAAGAAAGCAAAAAACCAAAATTGCAACAATTAATTCGATAATTCCAGAAAATCACAAAATTCCAAACACAAGCAACGGACTTGGCTCTGATACCACTTGTTGGACTTAATTTAGTGCAATTCAAATAGGGTTTGAGTCAAAATACCAAAATCCCTAAATTACGACAAAATAATTGCAACTTGAATTGAACATCTGTGCTACGTGTTCGAAATAAAATAGAATGAGTGCGGAAGCAGTACTTACCTTCTGCCCCTACGGTCTCCCTTGTACGCATATCCTTTCAACAGAGTCCCTTTAGCGGCGGATGTGAAAAAGAATAACGTGGTGCCCTAGCAATTCCATCCACGTATATCCTGGTGCCTTTCTTTCCTCCAAAGTCACGAACGAAAAAATGGAGTATATCATTAATGGATTAAGATAAGTGGCTATGCACAACACATGTGCCCTATGTCGATAAATGGGAATTTTTTGTTCAACCAACGTTGTGAATGGATGGAGACCCAACGCTATTTATAGAGTCGTTAGTGTATATTGAAAAAATGCCAAATTAATTATCAAATATTAATAAAATATTTGAAATTATATTCTCTCCAATTCTTTTCCAAATCTAATATTCACTTATGTAAATATTTCCACGAATTTGGTATGATAGCTATAATATCAAATCAGAAAAGACAATAGTAAATCTAGGCAGTCAAAACCTACCTTGGAATAGGTCTCTTGTGGTTGCAATGGATTTCATTGCGGTCGCAATAGACTTGGCAGGAAATCTGCCAAGTCTCTTGCAGCCGCAATGAGGGTAATTGTGACCGCAATAGATCTTCTTAAAATTTAGAAGATTATTGCCAAATCTTTCTATTCCATTGCCGCCGCAAATGATCTTATTGCGACCGCAATAGACTTGCGTTTGTGCTGTTCTGCTTTGGCTTTAATCCAATTTGAGTTGGGTTTAGCCCAAACAATATTTCTGACTTTACACTAACACCAATATATAGTTCAATTAATGATAACTGGTCCATTATCATTTATAATTAATTTACTTGTTTTATATGCATTAATGTCCAAAATCATAGTGAAATACGTATAATGTCATTGTATGCTAAACTTAATTTATAATCATATAACACGTAGTCCAAACTTAATTTATAGGAATTGACGTCTCAATTCCAACAAAAAGTGCTAAACAGACATTAATAGCACCTTCCACAATGACAGTCGAGTTTATTGTATGCTACGAAGCCTTAATCCATGGTGTGTGGCTCAATAATTTTGTCACTAGGCTGAAAGTAGTCTCCTCTATCAAGAAGCCGCTAACACTACTATGTGACAACAATTCAGCCGTACTATATGCGACCAACAATAGAAGCTCGACTAAGTCTAAGTACATAGATATCAAGTTTCTGGCTGTAAAAAAGAGAGTGCAGAATAATGAGTTGAAGATAGAACATATAGGTACAAAATCCATGATTGGAGATCCCCTTACAAAAGGACTACCACCTGAGAAATTTCATGAGCATGTTGATCATATGAGTGTAGCTCCTATTTTAGAATAGTTTAAGGAAAATGTGGAAGTGATTTTATTTTTCGTTATGTACTATGTAATTTGTAACTAGTTATGATATATGCAAATTATTTTATGAATTTCATTATTTTCTCTCATTAATGTTTTGACATCACTAAAGTAAAGAATAAAGAAGACTCATTTGGAAATAGACACGTATAATCACACTTTCGTGTAAATTTTGAACTGTATGTCCAAATCTAATTCATGTCATTCAGTTGTATTTGGTACTGTGATCTAAGTCGATATAGCCACAAAGAAAATGTGGTAACATCGCTTAATTCCCTTGTTGGTACAATTGGTGGACCGAATTGTTTAAGAAATGCGAAAGAAAGATAGAAAGTTAAGTAATCTGCAGATTCAAATATATGTAATCAAAATGATCACACTTGTCCAGGTGGGAGATTGTTGGAATTGAGACGTCAAATCCAATAAATAATGCTTGGACTGGGTGTTATATGATTAATATATCACATACTCTCACTAATATTACGAGTAAAAGAGATACGCCATAAATGTGATTAACTATATATACAATGGCATAATACGTATTTTGTTAAGATTTGGGGGTACGAATACATAAGGAATTTTATGTTAATTAATGATAATTATTGATGGACTGATTATGATTAATTAAACTAATGCTAGTGTTAAATGTAATGTTAGAAATATTGTTTGGACTAAAATCAATTGAATTGGATCAAGAACCAAGCAAAACAGTGAAAACAACAAGTTTATTGAGGCCGCAATGGTCCCTTTCGCGGCCACAATAGAATATGACTGATTTGGGAAGAATTCTATTGATTTCAGCCCAAGTCAATTGCGACTGCAATGGTCCCCATTGCGAGTGCAATAGAGTAGTCTGAAAGTAGAATTTCTTGCCTTATTTTGCTGATATCTTTCTGACTTGTGCTTCAAATAATACCAAATTTTGTGTGCGTGTTTACAACAGTTAATAACATAATTTGGAAAAGAATATGAGAGAATTTAATATCAAGTATTCCAAATAATATTTGTTATTAATTACGTTATCTTTTCAAGATATCTTTTCACTAATATAAAAATGTTGGGTCTCCAAGCATTATCGGTATTATTTTTCAGGGCATATGTGCAGTGATTACCCTCTATTATCTTCTCCATTACAGATAATTATCTTTAGGAAATTCGTGACCTAAGAGAAAAAAGTTAAGGCACCGAGAATTGCTTGGAATGACTCATCAACGATCGTTCTGAGGTTCTGTCCCACTAGCTTCATCGATTCCTTTGAAGTTGCTTGAGAGTCAATGAAGGGATAGCATAGAGATAGAAAGTAAGTTTTCGATTCAGCACTATTTATTATCTTATCTATTGCGCGAAGTAATCTTTTGAATTACGAGTGCATAAATTAGGAATTAGGTTTATTGACTCTTACCTATTTTCTTGAATTGCACCAACATGATCTACATGTCGGAAGGTTCAATAACATTTCAAGTTCTTATTTGAACCGACTCGAAACTAAAAAATAAAATCGAAAGTTATCGGCATTGCCCGACTCGAAACCCGATTAGATTTCGTCTAACCCCATCCTTGACTCAAAAGTTGTCGATACATGACGACTCAAAATCTGATTCGACCAACAAACTTCCCATGAGTTCATGACAAATTGAAATCAAAGAACAAATAACACAGAAGAATGTTATTGTATCAAAACAAAACAAAAAACAAATCGAGTTTGTTGAGACTAGAGCCATGGTACCTAAAGCATCACTGAAACAACATGAAGATGATGCACATATACTTGACAAAAAAAGCAGACCGAGTTTGCTGAGCACGATCTATTGCAGCAAAAGCAATGGTGGAAGAGTTTGGTGTCATATCTGAGAAAGTAGAATTTATGATTGAAGAACAATTGAATATAATTGCTGGATTGGGTAGCATACACATGATAAGTGTGTTTCATATATACAAAATTTACTATATTTTTTATTGGAATTGTTCATGCATTTGTAGATATTTCGGGATATGTTTATTAGTTATGTTTAATTGCAAAAAAGAGAAGAAACAAAATGAACCAGAGTCAAATTAGAGCTAAAAGAAGTAGTGATGACCATGAGAAAATTGCCTGCAATTGTGGTCGCAATCCTTAAGATTGCGTTCGTAATCCCTAGATCGGGTCCTTAGTAGGGTTCAAGATTGTGGCAAAAATTGCAGATGCAATTCCACGTAATGCGACCACAATTGCAGAGCTAGGAAGCCCCATTCATTTTCTCGTTGACTTAGCCGCAATCACCATGATTGCATCCGCAATCCTACCACCAAGATCCATCATTTCTTTCTTGAATTGTAAATTCGAATATTTTGGTTCAAATAGTGATAGACCGACCTAAAAAGGATTATACTTATTTTAAGTTATGTTCAGAGGGAGAGATCTAGAGAGTCAGATGGAGAGAAACCAAAAATAGACCGAAGACTTTAGAAGAGGATCTAGGAGAAGAGATTCAACTCGAAACTTTTCTATTTATACTACTTTCTAAATTTTTTTTTATACTTGGCAGTAGCTGCTAAGGAGTTTACAATCGTGGACCTCTACCCCTACATCTACTGCTGCACTTACACCTGCATCTACATTACACCTACACATTAATGCTGTGTTTCTCTATTACACCAGTTTATCTTACCCTCATTCATCTTCAACAGCAAGACACCCATAGAGCAGCCTGTGACATTGCATTTTCGGCCAATTGGATCGCTGTTACAGTTGTTCCAGTACCGTCCAAGATCCTTGCATTCCTATTCTTCCAAATTGTCCATATCATCGATAGAATTGCCGCTTGGCCTAAATTCCTTCTATCACCACCTAGCATTACTCTACTCCTTGCTCCCCGAATGATACTCTGTAATGTCTGCACTGTCTGAAGTGACTGGTAAATTGTTGAGCCGAAGCAGTGGTGAAGGTGGTACCATGCGGCAACTGCAGTAGGACAAAGGAAAAATAAATGTAATGCTGATTCGATCGAACAGTTTGCAAACATAGCACACCGTAGGTTGCAGGGCATGTTCCTATGTCGCATTACATCATGAGTCAATAGCCTGTTATGGATGAGCATGACAGCGAAGATCTTAACCGATTGAGGGGCTCTGACTGACCATATCCACGTCCAATCTGGTGGAATACGACATGTACCTGCAAGTAAATCATATAAGGATTTCGAGTTGTACTTTCCCGAGCTTGTCCATCGCCATCTCAGCTCATCTTGTCCATCAGTCAGTTGCAATTCCTTCGCATCATTCAAAGCCAGGTGCTCAGCAAGGGTTGCAGGGTTCTCTAATGGCAGTAGGCTATCCAAGATAGGTAAAGCATCCCCTAGGGATATTCGCGGCAATGGAGTGTTGTTGTATCTGATATTTTCAGTCCTCAATGGTTCTCCGTTCCAAGAGTCCCACCAGAAGGCAATTGAAAGGCCGTTGTGGACGAACCACCTCGTGCTCCATCTAAACATTGGCAGCAGATTCCAAAGTCCTCTCTAGAAGAAGGAGCCTGATTTCTTCCAAAACATGGGCACCTGGTTGTGTGAGCCCATCCGGTACAGCTGTGTGATCATGATGGTCCAGAAGCTCTCTGGTGTGTTATAAGCCTTCCACCACCATCGGAGCAGGGGGGTTTTATTATGCAGTTGCAGGTCCTTAATGCCTAATCCCCCTCTGTTTTTGGGCAGGCACACGGTAGACCAATTAAGGAGATGAACACCACTGCGCCGTTCATCATGAGCCCATAGAAAGTCTCTTCCAATTTTGTCTAACCAATTGGTGTTGGTTATCCTCTTTCTTTGTGTTCTTGCTGCCTTATCTTCACTTTCATGTATCACTCAGTAATTCCTAACTTTGAGGTTATTTCGGGTTTGATGGTTGTTGTCAGTATGTCTTGATTGTTTTTTGTATGATGTATGTTGGTATTGTAATTGTGAAATGTTGATATTGATAATCACACTGGTACCTAAGGAAACAAACTGATTTGTTGTGTTGTGATGACTGGTTCTATTGTGATGTGTAGATTTTGGTTTGTGCTGAGTCGATTCTGGTCTTATAGATCTGATACGTGCTTTGGTCTATTATTGAAAGAGTTCTAGTTTAATTGATGGAGAAATTGATCCAAAAAGTGAACTTGAATTCATGTTTGGATTTAACAGCCCAAAACTCGGTGCTGTTGAGCTATTGCTACTGGCATTAATAGAGAATCTTGGGCTTGATGACTGACCCAGTTGTGTTTTAACTAGATGTGTTTGAACCGAAAGTGGTAGTGCCAAAAATAGGTGTACTTGAGGATCCTGACCCAAACAAACTCGATTGGGGAGTAGATCATGTGTACAACTTGATGAACTGGCAGTAGATGTGAAAGAAAAACCACCACTTGATGCTCCAAATATAACTAGAGATGATGCTGCAGATGAAAATGGAGAGCTGAACTGGCTGCTCGAGCTCTGAGATTGTAGCAGATGCGATTGGGTCCCTATGCTTTCAGGTTGAGCTGGCTAAGTGCCAAAAACTGATCCAAAAGACGTCCAAATCCAAAGTGAGGAAGCCTATGTCTGCGAACTAGCAGCATTGCTAGCACCAAACTGGACAAAAGATGCTTTTGGAATTTTCGCAGCAGCAGAAGAATCATTTGCACTAGCCATAATCGAAAAAGCAGCTGTTGGTGAAGCCACAGTAGGTTGGGTAGAAGATGTGACAGCTGGCACAACAGAAAAAGAAAATGTTGGAGATGAATGTGCTGACCCATTGCTCAAGTCCAAAGAGGCTGATCCACCAAAAGAAAAGGCAGGCTTGACAGGCACCTCTCGTCAGCCTTAGAGGCAAAACATGACCCGACATGGTTCGACGTGGTTCGTCACGACTCAGAACGGCATGGCTCAGGCTCATCTCGGTTTTTTGAGCTTTCGATCTTCGGCATCTTGCTTCTGGCTTCTCATCTCGGCTTTTGGCATTGGGAGGAATCACGACTCGACATGGTGCGATTCAGTTCGACTTTCGGTTGGGCATAACGAAGCTTGGCACAACACAACATAGCAAATCTCATCTTGGATCAACTCGTCTCGGCACGGTTGGGCTTTCGGCCAAAGCTGGTACACCTCTTTTGTCCCAGTTATGTTAATCTTTTTGCAGGCACCGAGATGATTCCTTTCTCAAGGATCGGCTCGACTCGATTCTCGGATCGACTCAGCACAAAACGATTCAACTCGGCTCGTCTCGATTTTTCAATTTTCAGTCTTCGACTTCTGACCTCTGGCTTCACATCTTGGCTTCTCGTCCCGACTTTTGGTCAGCTATTCTTTGTGCAACTTCTTAAATTCATCTCGGCTCGTCTCGAATCAACACAACACAAATCGACACAAAGTCTGGTACACCTCTTCTCTTCTTTTTTTTTTTATAATATTTTTGCAAGCATAGGAAGGATTATTGGCACACGACTGAGCGTCGTAGAAAATAATCTGAGGCTTGTATCTCAATGCCGAGCGGGGGGACTACCCCTTGAGTACGACTGGCCTTCATTGAACATATTTCGAGATTTGTATCCCGATGCCATGGGGGGACTGCCCCTTGAGAGCGACTGGGCGTCAGTCTTCAAATCTGTGTGCTAATATGATAATCATGTTTGCAGGATCAGCGCGACACAGCTCGGCATGACATGCACAACGAGAATCGTCTCGACACGACACGGCTACGCGAGCTTGGTCGCACCCTGCAAGCGACAAACTTTACGAAGTGATTGTTGGCTACACATCGACAACTCGATTCTCTACTCAATTGGCAATTGGCAACCCGACTCAACTAGCAATTAGATTCTCGACTCGGCAAGGTCGACAAAACTTGGTACACCTCTTCTATTCTCTTGTTTCGACTATTGCGGTAATCTTTTTTGCAGGTTTGTCATGACATAGCTTAGCTCAGCCTAGCATTATATGACTCGTCTCGACATGACCCGTCATCTCAATTCTTGATTATTGCAAAGCTCGGCACACCCCAACTCAAAGCAACATGGCTCGACATGGTAGGACTCGGTTTTCAAGTTGGCATGACTCGGCTCTCAATTCAATTCGACACGATGTCAAGAGCTTCGACAACTTCGTATGGTATATTACAATAAATAAGGAAAGTTCCAATCTCATCTTGGTCTTTTACGTATTGAGAAAGCCAATTGATCATATAAATTAACATTATACTGCAATCTAGTCTTGACTGTGAAAGAAGCTTTCTACTTTAACATGTCTTTGTGCTTCATTGTGTCTTCATGTCTTTGGTGGCATCTTGGCTTTCTCTTGAGAGATGGTTTGGAAGCTTGCTTGGATACTCACTTGAAAACTGGCTTGAGGGCTCGTCGAGATTCACTCGAGGGGTCGCATTCAGAAGCTTTGGACACACTTGAAGACTCGCTCGAGGATTTGCATTCCGAAGCTTTGGACACACTTGAAGACTCGCTCGAGGGCTCGCATTCAGAAGCTTGACTGAGAATTTGCTCAAGGACTCGCCTGAGGAGTATCATATAGTTGCACTATTTTTCCCTTCACTAAGTTTTTTCTCACTAGGTTTTCTTAGTAAGGTTTTTTAACGAGGCAACAAATTTTGGTACTTGCTCGAGGGGTCGTTCAGAAACTTGCCTGGGAACTTACTCAAAGGCTTGTTCATGGACTCACTTGAAGACATTTAACTTCTGCATCTATACTAGCTGCAGAAGCTCGAGGGCTGAATTCTACACTTGGGCCTTTCCTTCCTTGGCCTATGACTCAAACTTGTATTTACTAGCCTACTAGCTATATATAGAGGAACATGGTACGATAAAGAGGGGACTCATTCTTTCAATAATCAATACACTTCCTTCTTGTTTTTTCTCTTTCTTTCTTGCTTTCTTGCTTTTCTCTCAGATCATGATACCTCAGGGGTTTCTCTCGCTCGGTCCAAGCCACCAATGTCGAGACACCAACCCCCGATCAGAAAGTAAACAAAAAAATTGAATAAATAATTGAATGAGTATACACTTGAAATCCTCAGCCTAGTCCGCGTAATCTGAATTATTACTACAAACTACATACCTAATTATTGATTTGATAATTTTAGAACAACAATCAATTAAAATTTTAACCACTTAGACTAATAAATAGTTCGAATGAAAGTGAATAAGTTGTTCCTGTGAATTTTGATCTTTAATGACTACTGGACAAAGTCAGGCGCTTGCGACTAAATTTCAATTAATTTAAAATAATTGTTTGGTTTAAAACACATCAACATATAAATTAGTTATGTGTAATTTTGTCGTGTAGTTTTTACCTAATTTTGTTGTTTTTGTGTAGTAATACATCAGCTGATTAATCATAACATGATTAATGTAGTGTGTGCATATTTCTTTAATTTTTTTCATTAATCTAAAAGGCTAACAATAATCTAACAACAATTTTTAGAAATGTACTCATGTGTAAAAAATGTGTATATTTTTAGTATTGTGACAATAATTTCGAAAAAAGAAAACACCTAAACAAGAGATATCAAAGTAGGAGTGAGGCTACACTACCTCACAAAGTATCACTCACACAGATCTCCACTTCTTATTTCAAATTTAAAAATTCAAAGGATCGATTCAAATCATTGAATGTGATCATGATATTAAAATCTCCTTAGATATCGAAATTTATATTTTAAGAACTTTTTTACTATTTTTGAAGTGATGAAAAATTTGTTAGTCTAACTGACCCATCCAATATGAATGATATTCCACCTATAAAAATAGTAAAAATATTCTAAAAATGAACAATTTGGTCAAACCGTAGAAATAAATGAGTACGCAAAAATCAAATTTAACCTTTTTCTTTTGAAATGTTGGACTCTACATTAGACATGTTGTAGGAAACATGTTGATATATATGGTCCTCTTGACGCTGTGATCCTAGTTGAATCAAGCTTTTAATTTAGAAGTACATTTACATACAAAGGCTTCTAAAAGTTCAATATTACATATTTATCCACTCAAATTTCATAATTACATATTTATTCAAGTAAAACACAAAATGTTTTATTATTGTCCAGCATAACTGCAAATTAATATATTTATGTAAATTAACAATTAAATGGTAATTACCACTCTAAAACACTAAATGAGTTAGGAAATTGAAAATGGGTCGGGCCAGGTCGGATCGGGTCAAATTTGCCCGAGTCAACGGGTTGGCCGGGCCACGAGTTTGTCGGACCAGGTTAGGGAAGAAGGATATAATCGTTAGCTTCTTTATTTCACACCGCTTCTCCTCTCCTCTATTTAGGTATTTGACAAAATTCGTATGTGTTTGACCCGGCCCGAAAACTCCGAGATCGCGATCTGGCCAGGCCAGACCGGAGGCAAACTCGTGCGAACTCGTCCAAAAAACTCTAGAGTCGAAGACGGGTAGTGACCATCCTTTTTGGAAAAACCTGTGTTAAAACTCGTGCGGACACTCTAAAACACTAATAGAGGTAGGAAATTAAAAACGTGTCGGGCTGTGTCGGGCCTAACTCGCACGAGTCGACGGGTTGGCCGAGCCGATGGGTTTGTAGGGCCGAGTTTGGACGGGTTGGCCGAGCCGACGGGTTTGCGGGTCAGTTTTAACACAAGTTTTTTCCAAGAAGTATGGTCGCTATCCGTCTTCGACCCTCGCTTTTTTTACGGGTCCGCACGGGTTTGCCTTGGGTCGGATCGTCGGGTCGCGGTCTTAGGGTTCAGGCTGGGTCGAGTTTGTATTTAGGAGATTTCAGTGGCTAAATATGTAATATTGAAGTTTTAGAGGCCTTTATATGAAACGTTTTGTGTTTTAAATTGATAAATATGTAATTATGAGATTTCAGTAGCTAAATATGTAATATTGAAGTTTTAGAGGCCTTTATATGAAATTCTGCCTATATATATATACTAGTAATCGTATCCATGCATAACAACGAGATAAAATAATGTAGTAGAAAATAAAATTTGCTAAATTATATTTTCATAAAGCGGCGGAGTGGCATCGTGCGACATGGAGCGTGGAGCGGGAGCAGATAGCATGGAGCGGGAAGCGTGAAATGTGAAGTGGGGAGCGGAGAGCAGGAGCGGGGGCGTGGAGTGTGGATTGTGGAGCGTGTAGCGGAAACGAGAGCGGGAGCAGGAGCGAAAGCATGAAGTGTGCAGCGTGATGTGTGAAGCGTGAAGTGGGGAGCGGGGAGCGGGGAGCGGGCAGCGTGGTGCGTGGAGCGGGATGCGGGGAGCGGCGAGCGAGAATCAGGGTGCGGGGAACAGGCAGCGTGGTGCGTGGAGAAAAGTAATTTGGATGGATGCGCATATATTTCTCCTCCGTATTGAAAAAATATGGTTCAAATTTTCTCATAGTCCTTGATAACGCAACTTAAATTGAGAGGGGTATTTTTGTTCATAGAGAAAAGTAAGATCAAAGATCAAATGAACACGCATTCATTGCTTAGATGCTTTATTAGATAGTATAGATATGTAACATAGAAGAAAATATGCACACTTCATAACAAATCTAAATGAAAAAAAGTAAAACCAAAACACCGCACTTACAGAAATAAAGTCACAAAATAGCAGAAAAATTAAAACAGGTCATGTATCACTTTGCAAACCGAATTGTATATATATGAGGTCAAACACGTGCCTAAGCTTCTTCACCTTCTTCGACTGTCTCTTGGGCCATCTCCTCCAGCGACTTACCCTTGGCCTCCGGTACCAAGAAAGAGAAAATAAAACCCAAAGCGTTTGAAACGGCAAGAACAAGGAGTGAGTTTTTCATACCTATACCCTTTTTATACCCCTTGTCTCTGGAGGAAGCTGTCTTACCTTGAGAAGAGTACAAGAAACCAAATGTCCCCACAATAGCTCCAGCTTTGCCAGCGGCAGCAGAGATACCATGGCAAGTTGAGCGGAGCCGGGCTGGGAAGATCTCAGCTGGGACAATGAAAGTTGTCGAGTTGGGCCCAAAATTGGCAAAGAAAAAAGTGAATGCATACAACACAACAAAGCCAGTGTGGTGGCCATCTGTGGTCCAGTGGTTGTAGGGAATGGCCAGCCCAAGCATGAAGACGGTCATAAAGAAAAAGCCCATAAGTTGGATAAAGTAACGACCAAGGATGTCGATGAAAGCAACAGTGAACCAGTATCCAGGAACTGTGCCACACATGGCAATGATAGCTTGAGCCCGAGCAATACGGTACACCTCCTCAATGCAATTCATGGTTCCTGCCTTCGGGATCCACCCGACCTTACTGAAGATATCTTTTTGGAAGAGATTCTGGCTATAAAATGCAATGTCGAGAAAGAACCAAGTTGTAGTGGTGGCAACAAGGTGAAGACCGTGACGCTTGGCAAACTGTGGGGAGAAAAGACCCCAAGTATCACCGCCGACAACATTGGATTCCACAACCTCAATTTCTTCCACAATCTCCTGGTTAAGGACTGTAGACATGTCTTGTGCGGCCTTTTTGGCATTGCGAGCAATAAGCGCCGTGTAACGAGCAGTCTCCGGCATCCGCATTCTCCAGTAAAATGTCAGTGCAGCTGGGATGGCACCAAACATGAGAACAATTCTCCAGACATAGTCTGCTTGAGATTGGGTAGATGCTGCACGATCCTCATTGTAGGAAGGTGCGTGAAAGTGATGCTTGAATGAGGCAGAAACAATGATAGATACAACGGCGGCGAATAAAATTCCGAAGCCCTGTTATTTTGCCCCATGATTAGATCAATATAGTTTCATCACATAGTATATAAATTAAGGATTATAATGTTTATTGAATTCATCAGATATTTTCAAAAATCAAAATTTTTACCTGCATGGAAAACACCGCTGCTATAAAGGAGCCACGAGTGCGCTTGTTAGCATACTCAGACATGATGGTAGCAGACAGTGGATAGTCTCCACCAACACCAAATCCAAGCCAGAAGCGGAAGAAACAGAGCGTCGCCATCACGCCCTTTGGCTCATGCCCCAAGGAGAGACCCGAAGCGAGAGAGCAGATGATCATAAGAATTAGCGTAAAACCATACACGCTCTTCCTTCCAAGCCTGTCACCGAGCCAGCCAAAGAAGAGCTGGCCAGCAAGTGTGCCGCAAAGTGCCACACTAGTGACAGCAGCATACACGTTTGGCGGAAGGGTGCCAGGTTTTGGGTAGTTAAGGTCTGTGTAGTATAGGCGGCCGAGGCACTTCGTCACAATAGAGATGCTAAAGAGATCATAGGCATCAGTGAAGAAGCCCATGCCTGCAATAACAACTGCCAAGAAGTGGTACCCTTGTGTCTTTGCGGCATCGAGTGTTTCCAAAACGGCGAGCTTCTGGCGAGCCATTGTTCAGTACTAGATATCAATCAAATTAGAAACTAAGATTCCGCGTCCCTTGATTTTTCTTCCCTCTTTTCTATTTGAATTTTCCTTCTTCTCACCTGCAAACAAAGTGCAATGCGTACAATTATACATCACATCTAATCATTATAAGTGAAAAAATTGCATGATGATATATTATTAGGTAGAAACAAGGATGCAAAAATTTATACGTACATAATAATTTATTTGCGGATTTTGAGACAAACCTATTTAAACTTGTACATAATAATTTATTAACTATTTGAGTAAAATTTTAATAAAAATAATTTTTGCGAATTCTAGTTAGGGATATTAAAATACATTACTTTTACAATAAAATATATTCACGGATATATAGTAATTAGGTTGTTTTTGAAAATAAAATAATAAACATTGACAGTGGCTGCCAATAGAATTAATTAGGTTGTTAACTGCTAATGAAATGATATCCGCTACTTGTGATGTAGTAGTTGTGGGGCATATATAAGAATCAAATTACGATCAAGTATGTAAAAACAATACAAGAATCAATACATAACTGAAGAACAAAAAAAAGCACAAGAGAAAAAAATAGTTTCTTAGTTTCTACCTCAATCACTAACTTTTTATCATTATTTCTCGCACATTATATACAAACTAATTTAGTACTAACATAATCACGCATCCGATGCACCGATTTTCGAGTATACTGAGATAAATATATATAATTCTATCATATTTCGATTGGATGATGTAATCCCTCTCAAACTATAATGCTACGAAATATATATTCTTCTTCTGCGCATATGATTCCTTAATTCTAATGAAAAATTATATACAACATCGATAGGTTTAAGTTGACTTAAGTTAATTCTGCAACCTTTCAGATTAAGACCAAAAAGTGACCGGTCGAGGTGTCACCAGCTGGCTAGCCATGCATTCAATTTTACATATACTCCAGACATGAAAGTCAAGTTAGATACTCACCAAATATTTATCCGCGTCAAATATTTATTCTTAAATTTATTATCGTAAGTATCTTCTTGGAACTAACCAAACTATTTTAGTTGCTATAAAGCCTCGAGCTATCTCCACAGTGCCCCTCCTCTTATGATTGAGGTGTCCACCTCATGGATGGGGCCCACGACTGTAGACATTAGAGGCACGATGAAGAACAAGATAAGTGGCATGACATATTTTTTTCTTATAATAATTGGTTGTGACAATACTACATGGACTTTAAAAGCGCACACAAATTAAAACTGAATACCAACATCATGTATTATAAAGAAGAAGAATTTTGAACCAAGTCTACAACCATGGTCAATGCGTCGGTATTGGCAAATAGCATGTGTTTAATTTCTTTGATGCATAGTTTAAGTATCACAACATATCTTGAAAACATTTCTTTTTGAATGTAATATCTTGAAAACATTTCAGTTCATGCATATTTCAAGAGAGAAAGTATCACATATTTCAAAAGAACAAAATCTTCCAAATTTCAGAATACCTATCTATATTTTCATCAAAAAAAAAAGAATACCTATCTATATTGAAGGAAAAGTCGTTACCTCACAACGATGCTTGAGAGAAGATTGCACAAGGGAGGGCAGTGAGTTACACAAAAGGTAATTCGTATATATAGAGAGCGCTCTCTGACCGGATATTGGAATATGCCTGTGTTTCAATAAATTTCAAGAAAATACTTGCTTTTGAAAATCAATGGACCAATAGTCCCAGTTTTATGTGTATAAAACTCTAAATATCGTTTTAGAATGTCAAACACAATATTTTATTTGCATAAGCAACAAACAATTCAAGAATTCCATCCTCTAGAAAAGAATGAGCTTCATTGAATCAAGGGCTATTTGCAGATGCACGCTGTGGATAACTAAAACAGATGCACGCTGCATGGAGAAATAAACCAATAATTAGGAGATCGTTCAGTTGATTAAACTGTTTAATTTACTAACCAAGTATTAAGGCACGTTACTCGGTTTGGTGTGGTTAAGTGTTAATTTTGAAGGGGCTTTTTTTTCCAATTAAGAAGGCAATATATTGATCAGTACCAATATAGATTTGAAACTCAGCACCAAATTATATTTTGATTGAAAGCCTTAAAACTCTTTTACTTTTAAAATTTCTACTTTCTAAAAAAGAATTGGTCACTGAGAATGAGAAACATTAATTTGGTGAATACACTTCCGTTCTAAAGACCCCTTTGTTTTTCAGTTTTTTTCTCAAACCAAACAAAACCCAATAACAGAGAAGTCTATAAAATGTGATGTTATTAGTTACCTGTTTCCGTTTCTTAAACTGCGATCAAGGATATTTCCCTGCTTACTCAATAAAGACCTTGAGCAAGGCACTTTTATGTTTATTTCAAAAAAATATATAATGCAAGCTACAATTGAATTTACACCCAATGTATGAAACATAAAAACAAATGTACAAACCACACTAGAAACCAAATAGAGTATTTAAGTAGTAGTTTTTTCAGATAAACAACAAATGCACATCCAAAGTCAGAATTCGATCAGCACAATGTTCAATTGACAAGGTATTAATCTAGGCACGCGCGAATTCCTCCTCACCTTCCTCCAAATTTTCCATGGACACCTCCTCCAGCGACTTACCCATGGCCTCTGGCACAAATAAGGTCATAACCATACCGATGAAGTTGGATACGGCAAGCACAAAAAGTGAGTTACGCAACCCAATACCCTTCGGGTAGCCTTTGTCCCTGGTTTCAGGGGTTTTACCTTGAGCTGCATACAAGAAACCAAATGCGCCAACAATAGCCCCAGCCTTCCCACAGGCAGCTGAGATACCATGACAGGTTGACCTGAGCCTAGCAGGAAATATCTCTGCTGGGACGATGAAAGTTGTAGAGTTGGGACCGAAATTAGCAAAAAAGAAGGTCAACCCATACATGACGACGAAACCAGTATGATGGCCCGGTGTGGTCCAGTGGTGGTATGGCAAAGCAAGACCGAGCATGAAGACAGTCATGAAGAAGAATCCCATGAGTTGGATCCAGAACCGACCAATAATATCAATGAAGGCAACAGTGAACCAGTAGCCGGGCACTGTACCACAAAGAGCAATGTATGTTTGTGCACGAGAGATGCGAAAGACCTCCTCAATGGCATTCATGGTACCTGCCTTCGGAATCCAACCAACCTTGCTAAAGATGTCCTTTTGGAAGAGGTTCTGACTGTAGAAGGCAATGTCCAAGAAAAACCAAGTACTTGTGGTGGCTAGCAAGTGAAGCCCGTGGCGCTTTGCGAATTGTGGAGAGAAAAGTCCCCATTGGTCTGCACCCACAACTTCGGTCTCAACTTTATCAAGATCATCATCAATCTCCTCATGAAGGACCTTCGACATGTCATTAGCTGCCTTTTTTGTGTTACGGGCAACAAGAGCAGTGTAACGTGCAGTTTCGGGCATTCGCATTCTCCAATAGTAAGTCAATGCTGCCGGGATGGCACCGAACATGAGGATGATACGCCATACATAATCAGCCTCTGGTCGGGTGGAACCTGCACGGTCCTCATTGTAAGATGGGGCGGGGTACGCCCTTTTGAATATAGCTGACACGACGAGTGAGATGATGGCCGCAAACAAGATGCCAAATCCCTGAACCGTATCATCAGATTAATTAGTGATTCAATTTCAATATGATTAAGGATTTTAATCAGTTGATGCCCATACCTATCCTATTTACCGTGAAGGTAAGAAGCCGAAACCAAATATGAAAGAAGTAAAAACCATTTAGCCCAATTTTTTATTCGTCCATTTGTCCCTTCTATTAGAAGCAAAAACTCAGTCAAACTAATTTGAAAACAGAACAACTGTTTAATAGATATTGTGTAAATATAATACTGTCATTAATTATCTTGATTTGTTTAATATTAGCACCGGTATGGTTGACCATTTGGTAAATTAGAACCACTGGATTAGACATTTTTTATGAATAAACCAACCAGCTTAAATACTGTGATTTAATGAATTATGGAAAATGAGTCGTGAGGTCCGGTACCGGATGACCATGTATCAAAAATTTCAGTGACAAAATAAACCCCCGACTAGCTAGCCTTTGACCTGATCTTAGGGCTGCTAATGAACATGACGATTTATGGACAAAATGGGTTAACACTATTGAACATTTATAGACTGGATTATTTCTTGGTATTGTTTGAAGTTCAGTCCAAGTTCAATTACTAAAACTGAATTGAACTAATTGTGGACAAATTATGGACTAATGTGGACAAATTGTGGATTATGTGCGATCTCAGTGTGAGATTAAATTAAAATATGTTCAAACATCCTAAAAGATCAACTAAATTCTAATTCTCTGTTTCACACAGAGAGAACAAAGTTATTCGCACAAAGAAATTTAAGTTATTCAATACAATGATGAAAAATCTTTTAATTTAAAGACAACAACGTACTGTGATGTTCAAAATCATGTTCATATGATTAATTTATGGACAAATAGTGAATACTATTCGGTTATAAGATGAACTGGACGTAAACTAAATATTAATAGATAATTATGAACTTAATTTGATCATGGACTTCAACTTCTCATTAACATACTGAACTGAAACCCGTCCATTAACAGCTCTACCTGATCTTGATCAGAAACCGTCTCTGTTAATCAAAACCCCGAAAACAAGAAACAACCTTGATGAGCTAGTCCTCACTGACTACAAGATGGTTACAAAACCCGGACTCACAGATCGACACATTCGATTAAATTTTGCATAAGGTGTATATAGTCTGACGTAAAAATAACAAGGAGCAAGAACGGAACTGAAATTACTGACCACACCAGATCTGGCTATTTCCTAACTCCAGTCAACGCAAACAGTCGTGTCATTTGTTTCTGGCCTCGAGTTAAATAGATAAATAATTTCTGTTCTGAAAAGGGATTTCTATAGTAATGTGTTAGAAAAATATGAGAATTTGGTTACCTGCATGGCAAAGACAGCAGCAATGAAGGAGCCACGGGTCTTCTTGTTAGCATATTCAGACATAATGGTAGCAGAGAGAGGATAATCACCTCCTACACCAAAACCTAACCAGAAACGGAAGAAGCACAGTGTTGCAATGACACCCTTCGGTTGGTGGCCGAACGAGAGACCCGAGGTAAGAGAACATACGACCATGAGAATCAGAGTGAAACCATACACGCTCTTCCTGCCAAGTTTATCACCGAGCCAACCGAAGAAAAGCTGGCCCGCAAAGGTCCCACAAAGAGCCACACCCGTCACGGCAGCCGACACATTTGGTGGAAGGGTTCCCGGGTTCTTGTAAGTGAGGTCGGTGTAATAGAGACGACCAAGTAGCTTCGATACCAGTGAAATAGAGAAAAGATCATAGGCATCAGTGAAGAATCCCATACCAGCAATTACAATTGCCAGAAAATGATACCCTTGTGTCCTGGCCTTATCAAGCTTCTCCAACACTGCGAGCTGAGCGCGCGGCATTTTTGCTGATTGTAGAGAAGCTCCTTCCTCTTCTTGTTTTCTATTTTGTTACTGCAATTGAGACAAAAGCATAAGCTACTGCTTTTTAATTATATTCAAGGGCATGCAAAAGCTAAAACAATTTGTATTATTATAAAGGATCCAACTTCTAATTGGGAGTACGTATGTAAAACTTTAAGAAAGAAGAAAGATTCCTTACATATTGCATGCAATTGTGATTGGCTACTGGCCTACTGCTTTTTATTAGTCTTCCAATCATATGTCATCTTTTGTGTCTAATTGACTTTGTTTATATTTCTCTAGATCTTACTCTTTTATTTCCAATAGGTGCTTCTGCTTTGCTAAGAACATAGGTTTTAAATTTGAAGCAAAAGAAATGAACAGAAGCAGTAGACATATCTAATTCTACCAAATTGGCATGCACTGCGCTCCATTACACATCAAACCTTGAATGTGAAATAGGTGCAGAAATTTTGAAGAATTGTTTATTCAATTAGGAGAAACTGAATACCTTGATAATTACATTTGAAGAGAAGAACAGATCATTGCGCTTTACCTTGCTGCCTATCCATTATATGCTATTTATACACAGGACATATCACAATCCAATTCCATCGCCGCATTATATATTTTATTATCTTGCTCCTGGTCAACTCTCTCAGTTTATACCACTAGTTAACTTCTTCCGCACATTTCACCTAATAACGGACAAAAACAGCATTCACACAATCGAAAGATACACGTAAGAAGTAAGAACGCAGACTCGAAACCGGCATCACTGGAGATGACTTTAATATCTTTTTAACCTTTTGAGGGAAAATTTTCATAAAAGATCAATGACAAAAAAGTTTTAACAGATATGATCAACAAAATTTTAAAATTTTTACGGAGGATCAAAGACGTAAGTAATACTTGCGCCTCTAAAAATATTCGTTTTTTCTCTGATTTCCAAGCACATTTGCTGTGCTTTTTCAGAAGTGGGGCCCATGAACATAGGGGCGTAAGTATTACTTGCGCCTAATACTTGTGCCCCTATTAATACTTATAATCGTATAGTAATATGTGTTTGAACTGCTAAAAATACTTATAGTAATACTTATGTACAATTTCAACTGCTAAAAAAGTATCATTTGTATAGTAATATTACTTTTACAATTAAATATAAAACTAAGAAGTTTAAGAAAAAAAGATTACTGATAATATTAATACTAATTATTAATGCGAATAAAATTATTAAAAAATATTAGTTTATAGAAGAAACAATAAAATAAATCTATTAATTATTATTAATAGTACTACTATAACTAAGTTTTAAATTAATAGTATAATAGTAATTATTATTACTATTGTACTAAGAAGTTTTACAATTAAATATAAAATTAAAATTAAATATAAAAGTAAGAAATTGAAGAAAAAAGATTAATAATAATATTAATAGTAATTAATACAACTTAATAAAACATTTACCAAAAATAACAATGATATTAAATAAAACAAAATATGGAAGAAACAATAAATAAATAATATAGAAGAAATAAAAAAATATAGTGTACTGTTCGTGTTAATAATAGTAATAAAAATAATAATTGATATATGAAGAAACAATAAAATAAAAATTATAGAAGAAATTAAACAAAATATAGTTTACTATGTGTGTTAATAATAGTAATAAAAATAAATAAATAGTAATAGTAAATACAAATTTCATAGTACACATACAAAAATCGAAATATTATATACAAAAAAAATTAAATAAATAAATAACATATGTAAATAAAATATGTAAATATTAAATACAAATTATTAATATTAATGATAATAATAATAAATTTGTAAATTATTATTAAAAACAAATAAATATTATAGATATATAAAGTAGGATATTTGTCTCAAACTTTACGAGAAATACAAAATGGTCTAGTGGCAAGGAGATTTGATTAGAGGTGCTGGGCTTGAGAGAGGGAATGGGTTCGAATCTCCCTGTTGGACCATTTTTTAATTTACCATAGAGCATCGTTGATGGAAACTCCATAGAGCATCCAGTTTCGAAATCAAATCAATGTGCAAGACAGGCCCACTTTTCAGTGAGACAAAGGACTAGTACTTGTGTAATCTGGGCACATGTGCCTATTTTGTACATTCCCCTTTGACAATTACAACAAACAACAACAACAAAATATAAAACTAATTATGAGAAACAGCAACAAAGAACAACAAACAAATTAATTTTTTTTGACCTACCAATTTTAGCTAAATATAATTGTCTTAAACAAATTCTTAAACACAACAAGTTATGTAATTGTCACAAACAACAACAAACACAATAAATTCTTAAATTACATAAAAGTCCTAATTATCAGCCACCCTTACCGCGCCGAGTATGATCTCTACCACGATCACGAGTATCATAAGCGGATGGAGTATAAGTCAATGATGCTCTAGCCTCCCTAGTAGTGCGCCTTAATGGAATGATATCATCGTCATCTTGCTCACTATTTGTGGTTTGGCTAGAAGCTCTAAATACAATCTCGACAGCATGCTCGACCTCGTCATTGACCATATGCTCTACATTTTATGGGTCTCGGGACCACTAGATCTTTGGTCAGTCTCCCATATACCGCCCTGTAATAGGTGTGAGTAAAGAGGGTTAAACAGTGACGCCTCATGCCTTTGACTTGCATGCTTGCCACCAACCAATTGATCCAATCACTCGTAATGCCCGGGTTGAACACGCAAACCCTCCGCTATTGATGGATCCAAATCCTCGTCTCGCAATACAGGCTCCAGCATCAAATTTCTGAAGATGACTCCTTGGTCGACGTCTTCAATGTTTCTGATACATGTTCGAAGAACTTTTCTTGCAAATATTTTCATTGCATTATTGGCATTATGTGCAATAACACCAATAGCTTCCCTTGCAAGATTGATGTTAAGAAGCACCTGACAATAAAATTGAGTTAGTAATTTACTTTATTGGAGGAAATTTTCATAAAAAGTATATTGATTTACAGTTCGTTGCACAACTTCGTCCTGCATGTTAAAAGTTCTTTCAATCCCACACCCTTGTGGTGCTAGCGGGTTGTAAGTATTTCTAGCAGTTGACCATCGCCAATATATTGTTTGCATCTCTTCACGATTGAACCATGCCAAATGTTCCCAAGGACCATTCATAAAATCGTGTCCAAAATCGACGATATTTGCCAAGCGATTCGCCTACGTTTGAATGTAGGGCTGATGACGTATCTCCCAATCACGCCCTTTTGTTTTTTGTTGTTGTGAGATACCTTATAAAGACGGTAGAAATTAGGAGGTGGAAATGGAGGCGACACTTCAGTTTGGAAATCGAACTGTCATCCAGGCTGGATCATGCTACTCGACAATCCAGAAGAAAATGAGTGCTCCCCTATAATGAAAAAGACTCAAATGGTCATGATCATTACATAGCGGGGGCAACATTGCCAAAACATCTTCATCGTAAGGCCACCATTCTGGACCATACTCGTCGATTCGCTCGAATCGCCATTGATAACATTATTTACAATATCAGATCATTAGTAAACAAATAAAATTTCCATTACTACTTCATTTATGAATATAGAGTTATTCAAGTAAGATTAATACCTATAAATGTGATACTTCTGTGCGGTTCGTCTTCATAGTTGTGAGTCGGCCCTATCCATATTACCTCATACGACATATCACCGGGTAAAGACTTTGCCTCGGATGTCCAGTTGGTAGCCAAGTCCAAACCCACATTTACAACAACATCAAGGGACCCCCAATTTGTTTGTTCCTCTTGTTGGATGCATCGCATAGAGCACAACACAAACGCGCTAGCACTGCTGAGCCTCAGCTATATCTTGGCGGATCATGCATGTTCCTAAAAAACTGAATGAACATCGTCTGAACTTATTCGGATTGGTCCGAAAACATAACGATAGAGAACAAGTCTAACATGTTTGCTCATGCATACATGTTGATCTCTTCAGGTGGGGCATTTGGTGGTAATCTCGCCTTCATACAACGTTTATCATCCAGGCCTTGTCTTTTTGGCTACCATGGTTCCCGCAACCAATCATATCGCATGTGAAAATGACCCGGTGGCCACCAAAATGTTTTCCACTCAACTTGACCAAACATTTCCAACACATCTTTCTCCCAATCTTCATCCATATCACCTATCACCGATAGTCCGTCCAATGATAAAACCCACAACATTAGTACATCTTCTAATGTTATAGACATCTCATCGGTTGGAAAATAAAATGAATGTGTTTTACTTCTCAATCTCTCGACAATCGTAGTTATCAAATCACAATCTATTTTGATGTTTCCCAATCGACCAAGATGATTTAAGTGGAATCTCTCAAGAGTTGGGCCAATTCGATCGTCGTACTAAAGACATGGAGTTGGCCTTCGTCTCCATAACAAATGTAGCCTACAATTATATAAAATAAATTATTATTATGTAATTAAATACATTGTTAAAATTATGCAATTAAATAAATTGTTAAAATTATGCAATTAAATAAATTCTTAAAATTATGCAATTAAATAAATTCTTAAAATTATGATATTAAATAATAACAAGATTGCTATAATCACCTAGTCATAGGCTCGGTCGGATGCTTGAGTGGGATTAAGAACTCTTAGTAGAGACCTTACATACAGAATCTCACATGGTGGAGACAAATCACCTTCACCTCTACCACCGGCTCCGCCTCGGCCTCAGCCTCTACCACCTCTACCACCTGTACCCGTTTCTCTTTCCATGACTAATTGGTAATAAATTGTCATTCAAATAATCATTGGTACCAATCCATATCTCTTTTATAACTAATTGGTACCACATTAACAACTAATTAATTATTATAACTAATTGGTACCACATTAAAAAATACTAATAATGATGCAATCAACAATCACTATAACACTGATTAATCACAAATTTGTTCACATGCAATCAATAATAATCAAGCATAATCACTTCTCATCACCAATAATTCATAAAAAACCTATCATAATCGATAATAATAACCATGAATCAATAATATTCAATATTAACACTAATAATCACAAATTTGTTCACATTTAACTTCTATGGCCGTATTTAAAAAAAAAAAAACTAACATTGATATGTTGGACTTATCAATTTTGGTGCAATTCAATCAGGGTATAATAACAAAACCTTTTCCCTAATCTAAACAATTGCAATTCAATTAAAATTCTTCGTTACGACATGAAATAAAATAAATGCGGAAGCCTATAAATACTTACTTTCCATCTCCTTTTTGTTGTCTCCGTTCTTCACTTGAGTAAACACAAGAAGATGTTGCACAATCGAGGAAGCGCCTTCATGTCGTCTTTCCCAACGAGTCCTTCCATGAGATTCAGGGGCACTTTCCTTTCTCTGACGAGCACGAAAGCCTCGACGAAGTATGATCACTTAATGGAATAGTAGATCAGTAGCTATGCACAACACATATGCCCTAACAACAGTAGAAATCTATTTTGAATTAACCCTTAACGCTTGGAGACCCGGGTCCTTTTATAGGGGCGAAAGTGTACCTTGGAAAGATGTAAAATTAATTATCAAATATTCATAAAATATTTGAAATTGTATTCTCTTCAATTCTCTTATAAAATTATAATATTTACTATTGTAAATATTTCTACGAATTTGGTACAAAAGCCAAAATATCTAATCAGAAAGATAACGGTAAATTTAGGCAGTCAAAACATGCCTTACAATAGGTCTCTTGCGGTAGCAATGAATCTCATTGCGGTCACAATAGACTTGGCAAATCCAAACTTGGCAAGTTTCTGTCAGGTGTCTTGCGGCCGCAATCAATCATGCTGAAATCAGGAGATTTATTGCCAAAACTTCCCCTACTGTATTGCGGTCTCAAGGAACCTTATTACGACCGCAATAGATCTTCGTTTGTGCTGTTTTGCATGGGCTTTGATCCAAATTAAGTTGGATTTAGCCCAAACAATAGTTCTGACTTTACACTAACACCCATATATAGTTTAATTGATCATAATCAGTCCATTAACAATTATAATCAATTTACTTTAGTTCTATATGCATTCGTGCCAAAAATCTTAGTGAAATAGGTATAATGCCTTGAATATTGAATTAATCACATTTCAGCATCTCCACATATTACTCCTTGTAATATTGGTGATAGTACACGACATGTAGTAATCATATAAAACATAGTCCAAACTTAATTTATTGGAATTGACATCTCAATTCCAACAATCTCCGACATGGACTAGTGTGGTCTATTTGATTACATATGTCTTGTATCTGACCAGATCACTTTAAACTTTTCTGTCTATTTGTTCGTATTTCTTAAACAATTCGGTCCATCAATTATACCAGCACAAGACTTAAACGATAGTCACCACATTTTCTTCGTGGCTTTATCGATGTAAATCACAGTACCAAATACTTCTGGATGACATGAATTAGACTTTGGATAAAGAGTTAAGAAATTATACGAGAATGTGATTTTACGTGCCTATTTCCGAACGGGTCACCCTTTATTTCTTTGCTTTAGTGAGTTCAAAACTTTAAAGAAAGAACACAATGAGATTCAAAATATAATTTGTATATATCACAACTTGTTACAAATTACACAGCATGAAACTACAAAAACAAAATCAAACTCTCACATTTTCCCTAAGCTATCCTAACATAGGTACTACGCCCATATGAGCAACATGCTCATGAAACCTCTTGGGTGGTAATGCTTTTGTAAGGGGATTTGCAATCATGGAGTCTGTACCAATATGTTCAACCTTCCACTCATTGTTCTGTCTCTTTCTTTTACTGTCAGAAATTTGATGTCTACGTACATAGACTTTGTCGAGCTTCTGTTATTTGTCGCATAGAATACGGCTGAATTATTGTCACACATCAAAGTAAGTGGCCTCTTGATGGTAGGGACCACCTACAGCCTAGGGACAAAATTCTTGAGCCACACACCATGGTTTGAGGCTTTGTAGCATGCAATGAACTCGGTCACCGTAGTAGAAGGTGTTGGCTCAAACTTTCCTAAGTTTGTTTGATTTGCAAAACAAAATTGAATTTATCCATTTCTTGTGTATTAAGTTTAATTTTATGGCATTTAAGCAAATGCACAAAAGAAACACAAGAGATGATCAAGGATGACCCAAGAGCAAGTTTAGAAGATCAAAATCAAGATGAAGACTTGCTTAGGTTAATTAGATTTTAGTTATATTTAAATTTGGGTACAAAAGAGCAAGGTAATCCAAACCAAACAGTGTATAGCATTATAACGCTAAACTTGGCGTTATAAAGATAGATGTCCAATATGGTAATTTCTGGCCAAAAATCTAGATCGAAACAAGATAGCATTATAACGCTAGATAAAGCGTTATAACGCTAGAATGCTGAAATGTTCAAAATAAATTTTAAAATAGAAATTGAATTAATAAAATTTCAAAACATCAAGAATATGTTTTAGATATAATTTAAGTTTAATTAGGAATATAAACTTTATTTGATCAAAAACATCATTTGAATTAGTAGCAAAATAATCAACCTAAACTTCCAGAGAGTTGGCGTTATAACGCCAAGGTAAGATCAGGTGCCAAAAATTGGCTAAGTACTGGAAATTTCTGAAGGAATTTGGTATAGCGTTATAACGCTAACTTTGGCGTTATAACACCAGACAAATCTCAACGGTCAAATTTCTTGTCATAGAACTAGATAGCGTTATAACGCTATGTTTTGTACATAGCTTGGCGTTATAACGCTACCAGAAAATTGGTTCCAACGGTCACATTTTTTGTCCATATTCAAGATAGCATTATAACGCTATCTTTTCTATAGTAAATAGCGTTATAACGCTATCTGGCGCAGAGTTGCTTTTGGCCAGCATTGTATCCTATATAAACCTTTCTCCCTACACAATTGTTTCTGCTGTTCTATTATATTCAATCAACACCATTACCAGCAACCTTGAGCTTTATACCAATAGCCAAATCCTTGCTCTTAATTCCAAGTTTAATATCTAAATCTAATCTAGGGATTAGAGAGAGTTAGTTTGTTTCACTGATTGTCTTGCTAAAACTTCCATTTAGAAATAGTATATTTGATTGTGAGTGTGTTTGTTGCCTTGAGCTCCACCGGAGTGTGTAAGTGAGTTCAAGGAAGTCGGCTTGATTCTCCACCGGTGTGTGTAAGAGAGATAGAGTCCGGCGTCGTTAGGGTTGGCGGCTCCACCGGTGTGTGTAAGAAAGCCCCAATTCCGAAGTTGTAGCGTTAAGCAAGCGATTATTTTTTAGTGTAGCGGACCAGGCTTGTGACCGCAAGAAGCGGGGGCACCGAGACTCGGAGACGTAGGCAAGGCCGTTAGTGCAAGCCGAAATCCGTCAATACGCGATTGAGCATTTCTTTCCTCTTTCTCTATTTATATTTACTCAATTCAATTAGTTTAAATTGCTTGACTTGATTGTGAATTGAATTGAGTTGTGCTTGAATTTCTTGATTAGAGAATTGATTGAATTGCTTGTCGAATTGCATAAATTGAATTTATTGCCATAGTTTGTGAAATTTGCAATTAGGTCCCTATTTGGTTGAACCGAACGAAATTAATTAAGTACCTAGGCCCCTAGGTTCTACAGAAGGTGCTATGAGTGTCTGTTTAGCACTCTTCCACGATACAGTGTCGCCTGCCATCATGTAGATGTATTCTAATGTCGACTTCATGCTATCTATGCAGCCTCCAAAATTGGAATCGGTATATCCAATGACCTCAAGCTTTTCCGATCTCCGATATGTGAGCATATAGTCTCTTATTTTCTTCAGGTACCTCAGCACCCTCTTCGCTGCATTCCTGTACTCCATTCATGGATTACTCAAGCATCGCCCTAGCATTTTCGTAATGAAGACTATGTTCGGTCTCGTGCACACTTGAGCATACATGAGACTGCTTACAATGGACGCATAAGGGATGTCTTTCATGGCAAGTCCTTCTGAATCAATTTTGGGACATTGTGCTAGACTGAATTTGTCTCCCTTAGCCACAGGTGTTCACCTGGTTTATAGTCTTTCATGCCATACCTACTCAGCATTTTATTAATGTAATTTCTTTGGGATAGTTTCATAATACCCTCAGTTTTGTTCCTTAGTATTTCTATCCCTAGAACAAACAAGGCATCACCAAGATCTTTCATCTTAAAGTTTCTAAATATAAATTTTTTGGTTTGATGCAACATGTCCTTATCATTACTTGCGAGTAGTATGTCATTAACATACAAGACCATAAATGTGAACTTGCTCCCACAGAACTTAAAGTATATGCATTCGTCAACTAAGTTAGACTCGAAACTGTATGAGCTAACTATGTTGTGAAACTTCAAATACCATTGTCGAGATGATTGCTTGAGCCCATAAATGGATTTCTTAAGCCGGCACACCATAGACTTTGGATCACCGACCACAAAGATTTCTGGTTGCCTCATGTAGATAGTTTCCTCAATGTCACCATTAAGAAAAGCTGTCTTTACATCCATTTGGTGGAGCTCCAAATTATAATGCGTTACCAGTACCAATATGATTCTTAATGAATCTTTCGATATAACTGGAGTGAAGGTTTCATTGTAATCAATGCCTTTTTCTGTTTGAAACCCTTAGCGACAAGACGTGCTTTATATTTTTCAACAATGCCTTTAGAATCCCGTTTGGTTTTGAAAATCCACTTACAACCAATGGTTTTCTTATTCTTAGGCAATGGAACAATATTCCACACATCATTGTCATTCATTGATTTCATCTCTTCATTCATCGCATCGATCCACTTTTGAGAGTTAGAACTTTCCATAGCTTTTTTGATATCTCTTGGGTAATTTTCAAACATGCTTATGTCAAATTCATGTTCTTGAAGATATGCAAATCTTCCAATATATCTGTTCTCTCTAGTGGATCTTCTAATTTGTACTGGTTCTGTAATATCTTGAGGAGCAGTTTAATAAACATCATTACCAACTTTCGGATCTCCCACGGGCTCAGGGCTATTGACATCGTCCATGACAATGTTGTTATTTGGGATAGATTCGAGTCCATTTGTGTTCATGTTATCCTGCAGAATTTGAGTAGGGAGTGTAGTTTGCCTATTGACAAGAGATGCATTTTCAAGATTTATCAATATTGGAATAGTGACAAAGTCCGAACAAAGATCCGAAGTGTCATTATCCCTCTCTTCCTCAAATATGTCATCCATGGTCATATCTCCCCACACAAACTCATTATCCTCGAAAAAATTTCATTTCATGACTCGAATATCATATGTTCTGTTGGATTATAGAATTTATACCCTCTAAATCTTTCAGGGTATCCAACAAAATAACAACTAACAGTTCTTTTTTTTTTTGTTGGCCTGTAAGGCCTTGCTTCTACTGGACATCTCCAAATTCGAAAATAATTAAGACTAGGCTTGCGCCCAAACCAAATCTTAAATGGAGTTTTGTTAGTTGCTTTAGTTGGAATTTTGTTTAGTATATAAGCTGTAGTTTTTAAGGCTTCTCCCCACAAACTTTCTGGTAGAGTTGTACGAGCAATCATACTTCTCACAATGTCTTTAAGGGTGCCATTGCGCCTTTCAACAGCACCATTCATTGCAGGCGAACCTGACAATGTATACGGTGGCACAATTACGCATTACTCTAAAAAAATATTGCACTGTACAAACCATCCCGTGCAAATTTTTACGATTAGACTTATTTACCACTGGGCTGATAAAAAAATATTTGAATATTGCACTGTACGGCCTGATAAAATATTATCACTAAAAAATGAAACCGGACTGCATAATTTTACCAATGGTCCAAATTTATCCATTGAACAAATTCTTATCAATTTTATCATTAGGCTTCGTATTTCTAACTTTGTTTAAATTGCATATTTTTATCGGTGGACTTAAACAGGTACCAATAATGAGATCAAAATGGATTGAATTATGGCGAATTTTTTGTTTGGTAATTCGGTAAAGAGTTGTAACAAAAGTAGCCAAGGTGGAGAGTTTTTTCGATTCAATATCCAAAACGGTAGAACATTTACCATGTGGAGCAAGCACACAGAATCAGCTCTACTGTGTATCCCTCCCGCACGAGATTCCCTCCACCATGCTGCAGATTTGAACAAATTTGAAAAATAAGTCACAAAAGATCAGGCATGACAGAAAGAGTACAGCAACACGGTAGCGCTTCTACTATGCGGAGCGTCTAAATAAAGCAACACGGTAAAGCTTCTACCATGTGGAGCGACTAAGTAGGAGCACATGGTGAAGCTTCTACCGCGTGGAGCATGATACACGGTAATAAATACCCCGTGTGGTCTCTCTTCTTCTCCCCACAGCTGCCTCCCACAACCCCCTCACCTCCATGGCTGAACCAACCCCCAATTTTTAGATCTCCCTCCATACTAATCCAATTTACAATCCGTATGCGTCAATTTACTCTTCAGAGATAATCAAACATTTCTATTCAGCTACATCTTGAGGTTAGTTATTATTTTCTTTCAATTTTAAGTTTTGAAATTAATAGTAAAAATGTGAACCATGATTATCATGACCAAATTAGCCATGAAGAACTAAATTAAATTATTTGTACAAAATAATAATAGATTTGTTTGATACAAATTATAATTAGTTCTTAATTTTGTTGTTAATTTGTAAAATTGTTCTTAATTTAGTCATGGCCCAATAATTAAATTATTTGTACAAATTAGTTACAAATTATAAATAGGTCAAATTATTAAATTTACTTGTTAATTAATTCAAATAGGCCAAATAAGAAAGTAAGTAATAATTAGTTGTGAATTATTAATAGCAATTTTATTTAAATTTATGTTGAAATTTTTTTTCTAGAAATGAGTAATCCAGAAGTATTTCAAATGGAAGTCCCAGACATATTACACTTGCCACGTCAAGCTCATCATACTTCACAAATCACGCGAACTATAAGTTTGTAAATTTTGCTTTTTAATTAAATTTTCTATGTTTTTTATGCATCTTTTATATTAATTTTGTAACACTAATATAATTTTGATGCAGAGTAATTTCACATTCAAGATGATTGGGTCGCACAAAGTTAGAGTTTCATATAGTGAGTTTTGCGAGCCGGCTCTTAAAAGATTGGGGCTATATCAAGTCGCTCAGTTCGCAGATTCCACGACCCGTATTGACAGAGCGTTGATTACTGCTTTGGTAGAGAGGTGGCGACCGGAGACGCATACTTTTCATCTTCCAATTGGCGAGATGACAGTGACATTACAAGACGTGAGTTGTATCTGGGGATTGCCCATCCAGGGAATGCCAGTTACAGGCATTTCTGATGATGATTGGAGTTCTGAAATTGAGAACTTGTTGGGCATTGATCCTGCTTATGACTGTGATAATCCTGAAGCTAGGCCTTGGAGAATTAGAAGGCAAGACAATGCTGAAATTGGAGAGTCGGACGTCACATTCTCCAGGTATGACACACTACCTTGACATGTATTTTTTGTTTCAAACATGCACAAGTATGTAGTAATTGTTTGTCCTAAATATACTTTAGGTACCACATATACCTTGCTTGGTTGAGACAAAATGTGACACCATTGTCCAATAATCCGACTAAGGTCGAAATTGAGAGATACACTTGTTTTTACTGCATGGATTTGTTTGGAAGTATATTATTTCCAGATCAGTCGGGAGACTTGGTACCTGCCAAGTACCTTCAGTTTTTGGGTAACTTGGTAAATATCCCTACTTACAATTGGGGTGGAGCTGTTCTTGCATTTCTGTATTGGGAGTTATGTCGAGTGTGTTTACTGAAAACCAAATCCATTTGTGGCCCGATGTTATTGTTGCAAATGTGGTCTTGGACTTATTTTACTGTTGGACGGCCCAAACCTACTATGAAGCCACCACCTTTCGGTGATCTTGATCTGAGCTCCCGACATGCATATGGGATTAAGTGGTGCACAAGACATTATTTTTCTGATAATCCTCGGGGTAGTGTTGCAAGTTATCGGGATCAATATCAAAGACTAGATGAAGAGTTCGTGAATTGGATGCCATACATCCAGTACCTAGGTTTGGCGCCCCCTTGAGTTATGGCCGATAGTGTTGTTTGGCTCTGCCGTGTACCTTTGATTTTATTTGGATGGTAGAGTACCACTATCCAGATAGAGTCATGCGCCAGTTCGAGCTGTATCAGGTCGTCCCTCCCCCAGCACCCGAGGCATGGGATTTGCATCAGAACTTACATAGATGTGCTCATTCTGCATCTAGTTGGTTGATAGATTGGGGTCGGCGTCACGAGTTCCACATCGAATTATGGTATGTTTTCTCCTAAATGTTACCTAATATATTGGGATAAGTAAGGTGTTTATATCTTGTTTTTAAATTTTGCAGGAACAACATAGGAGCTAGGCTTGTTTACGAAAATCGACCATTTGATTCCAGTATGCTACATTTTTATTACGGATGGTTTCGAAGTAAATGCGTGCATACCATCATTCCTCAGGCTGAGTTGGATTCCTTGGACGTGACTGTAGCACATTATCCTGTGAATGTTGGAGATCATGCGTATGTCCCGCATGTTCAGAGTTTTGCCCGATTGGTATGTATTTTTTTGTTACTTCTTAAAATATACGGTATTTTTTTGTTACTTCTTAAAATATATGTCAATTCTTTTGTAATTAACTTCCACATTTGTTTCATATTGCTCGTCAGATCAAACATGCAACATACGGTATTCAATGCGTACTTCGCAGAGGGACACGTGCAGTAGGGAAAATCACATTGCATATGTGTCGTGGAAATATGAATGATCTCAACCAACCACATCTCATGCCATACATGCTTGCTCAAGCTGGATTGCCAACAAATGTTGATGACATATCGGTGGATGATGATGTGCCTCCACAAGTTCCACCATAGCCTCGTTCGCCAGAGTTCAATGAAGATGTCGTGAATTTATGTGACAAGATGCTCCAACGCGAAGATTATGCCGGATTTGCAGACATGATCACGAGTCAGATTACACAGGTGACTCCACCTCCTTTCCCGCATGACCATGAAGCTGGTACATCGCAGGTACCACCACGACGAGATCTTCCACCACGGGATCGAATTCCTCCATCTCGTTGGAGCCCTTCAGGTCCTCGTAGGCATCGTCGTGCATAGTTGTAGTGTTATTGGACTTTATAGTAGTTATATTTCAGTGTTTTACTTTCTATGTTTGTTATTGTAGTGTTATTGGACTCTATGCTTGCTTAGTATTTTACTTTCTATTTTGTTTTTGGACTTTATATTTCAATGTTTCACTTTTGTGTTGTAGCCTTATATTAATTAAAAACCACGTACAAACTAATATATTAATTAAAATTCACATACATTTCTTAAGTACATTACTTAAAATCCACATACATAAACACGTCTAAAAAAATAATAGTACATTACTTAACATCCACATAAATTACTTAAAAACTTCCTTTCATCTTAACGGCGAAGTGATGTAGATGCTCCTACAAAAATTTACAAACAAATATCAATATGCACATCATCCAAGCGCATACATTACTTAAGTTATAAATGTGAGTTATATTACCTCCTTGATTTGATTTTTTTCTTGAATGTCTAGTTTGGCCATCATCCAAGCGCACTGGAACACGCCCCTCCATTTGATTCATCTCCATAACTATTCTTTTATGTTTTCTCCTTCCCTTATTCAAATTTGTCGGATCTGATCTAATTTTTGGACCAACATACATTGGCCAATTATGAGGATTTCCATACCCATTAAATTCTCCAGACCAAGTGTTACTAAAATTTTCAACCGAATAATATGGACTAATATATTGTTTCTCGTCCAAATGTCGCATCGAACACACAACCAGTACATGACAACAAGGTATACCTGTTAGTTGTGGTTTCTGACAATTACACTGGGGCATTCCTTCAACAAAAGCAACATCATACTTCACATTGCCTAGAACTCCCTGCAAAAATTGAAGTCATTACTATTATATTATGTTTTGCAAAATAGATGAATAAGTACAAATATTTTGAAAATATGAAAACACATTACCTCTTTGATTTCCTCATTTCTAACCATAACTTCATACGTGTTAAACCTTGTTGTTAGAGGTGTTACTTCCTTGAGTGTTCTTCTCTTTTCTCCTCGTTTCAAATTTTTTCTCTTACTTTGGGACAAAACACATAACTGTTGCTAGCCCAAAAATTTGCAATACCTTTTCTTTTGACAAATCACTCGACGCATTTGTAAAATGATTCTTCAACAATCGCTGTAACGGGTAATGTTCTCGCAATTTTGAAAACACTGTTTAAAGCCTCGGATCCGTTTGAAGTCATAATACCCCACCTATTGCAACCTCCATCGTAACATTGAGCCCATTTTTGTGGTACTCGAGGCTCTTCAGTATCAGTTCGGATCTTCTTACCAGTATTTATCAAATACTCGTATGCAATTGTGTGCTCATTCTTAATGTTCTCCATCCCTTCTTCAAACCTCCAAAACTTCTTTCTCCTAACAGTCCATTTCATGGTTTGAACTAGCTCATCGCTTTTACATTTTTTGAAAAAAATTGTCGCAACATGTTGGGTACAAAGCCGATGTACAGCTTCACCTCTTTGTTCACACCATCCTAGGCAGGGGCGGAACCAGCGGGGGGGCCAAGGTGGGACCCAACCCCCCCTTTGACCCAGAAAAGTTTGAACCTCTTGTTTAATTTGTTAATTAAATTTAATTAAATGGTAAGATTTTAGTTAAAATTTTGATTAAAATTGAAATTTTTTATTAAAAATGTGTATAATTTGAGCAAAATTTAATTTTGGCGTCTTTATAACATTAAAATTAGACTATACTTACAAATCGGCCCCCCTCTAACTCGGTGTTCTGGTTCTGCCCCTGATCCTAGGTGAGGTTGTTCAAAAACATTTCTAATAGATGCATGCTGATCAGAAATAACACATATACCACCAGGACCAACCATTTCGTTTCGTAACCATCGCATGAACCACCCCCAATTATCATTATTTTCTTCCTCAGCGATTCCAAATGTAAGAGGAAGCAATTGATTCTCAGCATCATATGCACATGCTGCAAAAAACTTACCACCGTATCTTCCCGACATGAATCCAACATCCACACTGATCACTGGCCTGACATACCTCCAACCTTGAATGCATGGACCAAATGCCCAAGCAACTCGTCTAAAAAGTTGAACTCCATAATGTGTAGATGGACAAGACTCAAATGTAACCTTTGTTCCCGAATTTGCCGCTTGCATTGCATTAAACAAAGGTGGTAGCATCTCATAAGCTTTTTCCCAGCTATCAAACATTTCTGCAATTGCCAACTCTCTCCCCCTCCATAATTTATTGTATTTAGGTTGCACAGTAGGATTTGCAGTTCTAACCAACTCTGAAATCATGCTTAATTTAAGTTCTAAATTCTTCATAAGAGCATTTCGTATAACTCTGGCAATCATTCTAGATGTAAGTTTTCCGTGATCGGATCTTGTGGCTGATGCATGACATGAGTGTTGTACCGAATTAGTTGATATCTTCCAAGCTGATCCTTGTTTACTATGTTTCGTATACAATCTCCAATAACAATTCCTGTCCTTACAGCTAACAACCAGTTTGGATTTGCTACTATTAGCAACTTCAATTTCAATATTACTTTTAATGTGAAAGTCGTGTATGGCTGTTTTTAAATGTTTCTTTGTTGGAAATGTTCGACCTTCTGCTAATAGCTCCTCAAACCTTTTTGGAATACCAAAAAATACTTCATCAGAGTCTACCATACCTGACACATCACAAAATTATTCAGCTGGGTGTTTATCCACCCGGTTTACAAATGGAATGGTATCTCTCCACCTAATTGCTATGTCATCACCTTCGATTTCATCATCCCCCCTCACTCACAACATGATCCCTAACATCATTATCTTCAATTTCATTAAATTCATTCCATTCTTCGTCTTCTTCTTCTTCTTCTTCTTCTTCTTCTTCTTCTTCTTCTTCTTCTTCTTCTTCTTTTTCTTCGTTTTCTATGTTTGTATCAAGATCTCGAGTTTCGCTACTAAGTATGTTGGATTCTGGTATGTGATTCAAATTAGAGCAAAAAACAGATGATATGGGTATCTCCTCAACTACCAGTTCCAAGTAACGATAGTTGTAACAAACTGCAGCATTATTAAGAGCCATTTTCCACACATTTTCATCATTAACTTGAATCAAGATAAAATATATTTGTCCACTTGGACCTATAATCATGGTTCGGACCCCGATATTCAAAATATATGCACTTGGATCTAGTTCAAGACCATTATATATTTAATTTTTCAACTCTTCAAATCGACTGTGTTCAGTGATAGAAAAAGAGCATTTTGCTAGTAAACTATAATCTGCTCCTTGTGCCCCCTTAATTATTTGACCTCCATGATATATATTAATAATGATCATTTTTGCTGAAGATCCTGTAAGACGATTCAAAAGAAAGAATTTTTTCAAATAAAATTAATATTTTTTCTACTTATTTCTAAAATGAAAAATGTTAATATATACTTACAGTTCAACATCAATTTGATCTGCAATCGCTACTTTGTTCTTCAATTTGCTCAAATAATTTCTAGCCCCTTACATTTACAAAAATGAAGAAAAAAATAGACAGAAAGAGGGTTGCGGCTGGAGTTTGCTGGTAGATGGGATTGAATTTTATAGGGGAGCTGAGTTTTGCATAATCGGTAGAATCATTACCGTGTGGCTGGGTTTTGATCGAATTGTGGCAGAGACAGGCCACACGGTAGTAGTTTTACCGTGCCATACTCCCACACGACAGTAATTTTACCGTGTGCCTCTCACATGGTATTACTTCTACCATTTTGACTAGTTGCTTGAAAAACCTGCTTCCCTTAGTTACTTTTCTAACAATCATTTTGCCGATTACAAAAAAAATCTGAAATTCTAGATAGCGAGTTTATTTTTTTCGCAAAAAAATCTCACTAAAAATAACTTTCCACATGGCTCCATGAGGCACAACACGGAAATCTATGTCACTATCCTTTGTAAAAGAAAGTCAACGGTGCATTTTCCACATTGGATAATATCACTAATCTGTAAAAGTCAGACAACTTAGAGTTCTAATTAATAATGTTATAGCAATTTGTAATTAAATTTCAGTGAAATTACAGTGATGCTTCAGTTTCAATTTAAGAACGACAAGGAATATCGGATCACAAGTTGAGATGCTCGCCAAGATGCTTTTGGTTTCGTACAAACTTTGAATAACCCCTAAGAATTTCAGACTAATAATTAAGAGATTAAAACTTTGACCACCTTACATATATAAATGTTTTGTTTTTGTTTTTGTTGTAAGCCCGTACATGTACATTTAAATCATAATTCTAGATTACATCGTTCAGATCCAGTTACATCAGTTCTATCTTGATAAAAACCTTATCTTCAAAAGCAAGCTTACTAGGATAAGTTACAAAATTAACACGTCAGATTCTCATATAATACAACAAAATAGGATCCTCAAACATTAATATAAGTTAATATTACTTTGAGGCTGTTTAAGTACTAATAATGTTCCTTCTTGCTACCCCCAACCATGCAACTGCCTGATAATTACAAAGGAGTTGCTGCCTGATTCTTCTCACCGTGTTTGCCAGATCACGTGCTTCCTTAGAATCCATTCTTTTCATATGCTTTATCTTCACCATAGGCACTCTTTCATTACTTTCATACATTCAGCTAGTGATTTGACAACGGGTCGGATCGGGTCGGTTCAAATCCGCTATGTTCAATGGGTTGCGAGTCTACGGATTGGCCGGTCCAACGGGTTGGTCAGGTTGGATTTTCACGGGTTCAGATTTTGTAGGCCGGCCGCAACCCGTTTTAGGTCCATGGGTCGGCGGACCGGCGGGTTTGAGGCGAGCCGGTCCGGATTGGATTAATAGGTTGTATGGTTTTTTTTTTTTTTAATTTTTTGTATTTTTTTTAAAATTATTGGGTTATTTCCGGGTTGGAATGAATTTTGCACGAGTTTGAATGGGTTTGGACGAGTTTGGACGGATTTCGGCGGATTTGGGATGAATTTTTGACGAGTTTGAGACGGATTGACGAATCGAGTCGGTCCGCGCCGATCCAATTTCTGATCCGATTTGAGTCGCCACCTAATGGTGCAATTCAAATTGGATCTACCTATTTATTTTAAATCCTAAACAATCGTTAAATCCTATGTAAGAAATAAATTATAAAATTCATGCGGAAGCGAACTTACTTTTCATATCTTAAGGTTTTTTGTCTGTTGTCTCTCAAGCAAAGTCAAAAGAAATCGATGTAGATGGTTGACTTGCACGCCATGTAAAAATAATCATGTATATTTGTGGTATACCGACCTCTATCCCGCATGCGCTCCAAGCGAAAAAAATACAACGAGAATATGTTGGATGATACTTTCGAACTTACAATAAAATTTTCATATCCAACTAGTGCATGTTGTCCATGGTATACCGACCATGTGAAAAAGGGCAATAAAGCCTTACTCCAAGTGAAAACAAATTTGCAAAATAATTTAGTGTATTTTTGTAATTTGTCAATTTTTTTTGCAAAATAATCATGTATATTTGAAAATTTGTGTTATTTTGCCCTCTTGAAAAAAATTTATAAATCTTGTTTCCTGACGAAAATCCTGAATCCGCCCTGTGTGCAGTGTCCTATATTTTGGACCAACCGAGTAGAGCTTCCAAGAATTTTAATTTTAAAAATATACAAACTGGAACATACTTTGGTAGGATGCTCGGAATACACTTGGAGTAAGGCTGTCGTTTACTTACCTGGCCGAAAAAAAAAAAAAAAAAAGCTTGGGATTTTGGTAGTAGTATCGCAGTAATGATATGGTTCGTTCCTCTGTTTTGTGGGGGTGAATATATAGTTTTAAATTTTAGTTGTTTGCCATTTATTATTATTTATTCTCAATGGAATGTAGGAGGATTGAAACGATCAGATTAAAATTACTTGCGAAAATTAAAATTGGATGGCTTGGATGCAATTTTTGTCTCAAAATTTATTGTAATTCAGTAACTCTTCAATTTAGAAGCGCACATTTTGTTTCCAAGATGAGAACAAATATTATTTAGAGCAAATTCTGCTGTGAATCAAATCAATTCAAATTGCACTATTATTGATATAACAATCAAGGGCTTTTATTTTTGATAATTCTACAATTATATATCAAGGGCTTTTATTGATTCTGATAACACTTTATATAAAAATTTGGATCCATAGAAGTTTGTTCTATTGTTACCGTCAAATCATAGTCTTGATTGTTAATTATAATATAGATGCCTTAAATCACAATTTACACTAATCCAATCAAATTTCATTTTCTTAAATAGCTCAGTATTCAGGTTAATGTTAAAAAATAATAGTTTTTCAAATCAGAAAGATGCTTCAAATACAAATTGGATAAGTTATTATTAGGCCCGATTGTCTTAATCTTCAGGATATATATATATGTGTAAAATCACAAAAAAAAATTTAATTAATCATGTTCAGCCTTTAATTTTAGTCAAAATATAAATTATTTCAAACTGTAACTTGTTCCAGCAAGAGCCAGCAAAGACTAACCTTACATGACAGCTTCAATATTCAAATATATAAATTCCTTCGATTCCACGCAACAATGGAATATCCGAGGAATAAACCTTTTTACCAGTCCCAATATAGGTAGGAGTCTTGTGAGTTGAATATATTTAATTTAATTAGATCTATATGTCATGCGTATGTTTGAATAATTTGTGGGCACCATGATAGCTAAGCTAACCATAACAAATCAGAAATAGTTTAGTAGTGCAGATATTTATCTTAATATTTAATAATACAAATTATATTGTAACTATTTTATGACCATAATGACAGATCAAACAATTGTATTAATTAATTGATACATTTGATTGTTTTTATTATGTGATCAAAGGACATTTTTTTGAAGAAAGTAGACTTAGCTTACTTAATTGCACAATTATTGTTTATGTACATCTGGTGTATAATAAAAGAAATAGAGGAAGACGAAAAAGAAAAAGAAAAAAGGGAAATTGTAAAATAGAAAACCCAAAAGCAGGGTCTTGTTTATTCGATCGTGTTATTAAATCTCTGATTCTATGCAGTGGTTAGCCATATTGTTATTTCTCTTCTTCTTTGCAGTAGTATGACGTGCATCGGTCGTCTCATGTCTCCAAAAATACGGTGGTTTCTCTCCTTACAAATGGTCCAGAGGATCGCTTGCATGCATGTATCCAACTAGTGCATGTTGTCCATGGTATACCGACCTCTATCCCGCATCTACAAGTCGTAGATGGAGTCGTCGTGGTTGATACTTGATTGTGGTATAATATTTCTCATATACCCTTGGTAAAGGGGCATGTCAGAAAAAAGATGATTCGTCGTCTCCACGATTTGTGTTTGACATAGCACACACCTATCTTCGCACTATTGTCCTGTCTTCTGGAGATTCTGTATTGTAGGTAGCATATTCTTGAGGTGGATCCAAGCAAATATCGTAATCTTGAGAGGCGATTTCGTGTCAATGTTATCTCAGTCGTGTTAGAGATTAATTGTTCCCGAATCTATGAGTACTTTATAGGCCGTTTTGGCCGAGTATTTTCCAGAGGGTGACGTAATTCATATAAGTGTTCCATCCTTGTGTGTTGTGGTGGACGATCGTAGGAAGGGTAGGAGCGAAAGAATGTTCCTAAGATAGAAAGATGGGAAGTTGAATATTTGTTCTCTGTTGTTGTTGGTGTCAATATGTGGGAGGTTGTAGTGATATGTAAAGAAGGAAGCAAATAGAGATTTCCTACCTCCGTATAGGGACCAGATCTATTTGTTGAATCGAGTTGTGTTTGATGTCCTTAGGTTTGATTCCAAGGCATCCTTTTGTCCTACGAACACATACTATTGTCCAATTGATAATGTAGCCTCCACTGGAGACAATTGCCTCTCTCTTCCAAGTGAATCACATTTTGGATCGTTTGGTGTGACGTATTAGCCATGCTGGCAAGAAAACATGTATAAACCAATGATCGACTCTCTCAAACTATAATTCCTCAATGAGCTAAGGGAAATTAGGACCCTAAACGACTTACCATGGAGGCATTTCCTGGAATTTAACATATTACGTAATGTGCATGATACTAATGAGACCTCATTCAATCGAGGTATTGCCTTGAAATTTAATCACTGCATTGACGAACTTGCGCTAGTTGCGATTCCCTGCCCGACAAGGAAATACATGTACTTTTAACAAGATACCAACCCCATCTCTTTCGAAGTAGATAGAGTTTCCAGGTCGGACCATTGGTCATCTCCTCTAGAAAACCTGGTCGAGAGCACCCTTATTGACATACCAACTATGGTCTCCGACCATGTTCCATTAAACCTTACTATCAGGAAACTTGCTAGGCACAAATCAAGACAATTTATGTTTGAGAGGTTTTGGTTGAAATTCAACAAAACGAAGGAAATAGTTCAACAGACCTGGGATACTCATAAGCCTATAAAATATTGGCCATTGACCTGTAATGCATACAAAATTCCATTAGAAAAGTGTTAATGGAATGGGCTAAGAACAGGTTATCAAGGACGAACACATTTCTAATTGGATCCAAATTGATCATACAAGCTTTCGACAAAGCAGGGCAAGTGCGCCCCTACAACACATAAAGTTCTTATTTAGACTTGACCTAAGAAAACATACTTATGAACTATCCCTCATTAACGAACAAAAATGGCAACTCGTCGATGCACTGGCTCAAACTCGAGGATAATAATACAAGTATTTTCATTTCGTAGTCACAAAGCACTTCAAGTCGAACCATAAACTGAATCTTGAGGTTGACGAAAACCACATATGGTGGCACTAGCATTCTCCAAATACTTCAAGGATGTATCGGGAGAAAAATACTACACAAGAGATGTCGGTCGATATAATACAAAGAATAAATTCAGCGGACTTAGGTCCATTACTGCACTAGTTCTCCAAGGACGAAGTAAAAAAGAGATCTTTTCATTGGCAAAGGGTAAGGCTTGGGCTTAGTTCGATTTCAATCGGAATTCTTTCAACACTACTGGAATATTGTTGGTACAATCATATACAAGGTGGTAACACAATTTTACAACAATGAACTCAATTTATGGTGCCTAAATCAGGCATACATCACCATGATTCTGAAAGTTCAAAGTGTTAGAAACTACTACTAATCGATGGCTTAGGTGGAAGCGATGTACAATTCTACAAGGTCTTAAGCCACTTAGCAATCTCAATTCACAATTCAAAGCAAGATAATGATATAACAAGAAAGCTCAAGAATTATAAAGAAAGAGATAATAAGAGATAAAGACTTGTTGACACACGATATAACATGGTGTGACAATCTTTGTCTACTCCACAGAACCTCTGAATCCACAGCGAGCTGAAATAAATAACATTATACCAAAGTATTTACAACACTAGTTTTGATCCTCTAACCCGTTATAATGAGTTCCCAACCGTTATAACACCTCTCTGACTCGTTGTAACGGGTCCCAAAATGCATGCATATGTTTTTGCATTTAATTGAGTTTTAATTTGTTGTTATGCTACAAATTTGGTCTTTGATATTAATAGGACTCAATTTAGTTGTCATATAATGTTTATACTGATGCAAATGCTCAGACTTAGTTATGATTTGAATAAAAAGATCAATTAAGGTTCACAAAATATATAATTCAATCAAAATAATATTGAATCATACATTTTGCTACATGACTCCCCCTCAACACAATATACAAAATGGAAATTAAATGAGGAGAGTCTAGTGACTCACTAGATAATAGATTTGATACCACATGTGCTTGAAAGAGCAAGTGGTTCCAAAAACTTTCCTTTTCTAAAACGACAAAAACGTTCTTGATGTCCCAATTTCAAACAAAATGAACAAAAATATGTCATGAAGTTAATATTGCTATGATCATGGTTGTTATTGTTAATTGGTTTTCAATAGCTAATCACTAATATATTTGTCATAGAAATTCCTTATGTTTTTTGGATGAGGTGTTCGTTTGACACTATTATATCTCTTTCTTTGAAAATTGCTACTAAAATTCTTATGATCATTCATCACATTTCTGGGGTTATGACTTGGTTGAAAAGCACCATTATATCTTTTTCTTTGAAAATTATAACCAACTTTTTGTTCTTGTGTAGCTCATGAAGTCTACCATACTTATCCTTAAGATAAAGCTTTGATGGTTGAGCTCTATGTTGGTTGGTAATCCTATAATCAATTTTAACTCTAGGTTTGTTTACCACCTTTCTAGAATTAGGTTTTGTGAACTTGGTTTTCTTATTGTATTGTTATATATATACAATGATTCTTAGCTCGAATAGGTTTGTCATTTGGCTTAGGTTGCTTTTCAATTTTAGAAGGTTGTTCCTTTACAAATCCAAGACCAGTCGTATCATGTGGACCTTGACTAATATACATCTTATCATAATCAATTTCAGTGTCATGTTTTGAAGATTTAACAAACTTAACAAATGTAGAAGCTCAACAGTGTGCTTCTTTTAATTCTTTTTCTTTATCTAAATTGACTTTGGTCTCAAAGTCATTAATTATAATTTATAATAATTCAATCTTAGACATAAGATCATTGATCATAGAATCTTTAACATCCCTAGACTTTTTGGACCCATCAAGTAACTTTTTAAGATTAGTCACATTAAACAACTCTTGATTTTATTCATATCACAAGACTCATCATGATATTTAGAGAGGTCAAATACTATCGTATTAGCTTGGCTAGGGGTCTCCAATTCTCGAGTACTTGTAGTCATAGCCTTTAATTAAGTTGTCATTTCTTGTGCTTGAGCATCCATTCTTGCAAGACTTAAACACTTTTCAATTTTTTGCATCATCCAACTTTACAAGTATCGATGGCTTTTCCACCTTGTTGGAAGTAACTATCCTTGGGGATTCACCTCTCATTAAGGCTTCTTCTTTCTCTCGTGCATAGTCGTCCATAGCTTGAGCCATTTTTTCAAGATGCGAATCTTTTCTGGATTCGTCATCCATTGTTCCTTGATGATCTCAAGGGCTATCTCCAAGCATCTCCTGGAATTATTTCTGATGAGGGCTAGCTCGTTTTCAACTTTTCCTCCCTGAGGTTAACTTCTTCTTCCTCATCTACACTTTCTTCGAATTCGCTTATCCAAGTTGCTTGCATAGCTTTCTTTTTAGTTCTCTTAAAACGTCCTTCTTGTGGTCTTCTCCTTTGAGGAAAGATGATATAGCAATTTTGAATGCTATGTCCCTCTTTGTTACATGATAAACACACTACCTTCTTGCCTTGAACAAATCTCTCCTAATTTACTTTTATTTCGAGTTCAATACCTCCTTTCACTAATTTGGTGAGAAGATCTTTATCATTGGAGAGTATTTGGTAGAGGTTTTGGTAGACCACTTCGCTAGCTTCGAATTTGTAAGGTGGATTGTATGAAGATTGTGCGGGCAAGGCCAATGATTTGGTTGAAGTTGAGCACTTCACTTCCTCATGGTTCTCTTCATATGAGAAAAGTTGTGCATACAGCTCTTTGGATTGATAGGTGAGTCATTTGACTTGTAAAGCTTCGATAGAGCTTACGACACCATTCCAACCAGGCTTTTTGGACATCATTCTTAAGAACTTCCCTACAAAATCTTTGTCACAAATATTAGATTGTACTTCAAAAAATTCATTTCTTAGAGATACAAATCTATATAAAGACTTTAAAAGGACTTGTTTTCTTCAAACATCATATTCTCTAATTTTGTTGCTAATCCAGCCTTACATGTCTTTTTCAAGTGTTCATTTCCCTCATATATAAGTACCATAGCATTCCAAATTTCTTTGGCATTTGAGGAGTGAGTGAGAGATAAAGCAATAGTCTCATGAATTGAGTTAGGTATAGTGTTCATGGCAATGTCAAGAACTATAAAGATTTAGACAATTAGGTAGGTGTAAACCTATGGACTCTGATACCAATTGGTAGAATTGAGATTTGGAAAAAGACTAAGGTCAAGTACAAGTGCGGAAGCGTTTTAACAACAATTACAACTCAAGCTTTTATGCATTAATCACCTAGCTAAAATTTCAGCAAGCAAGTGCTAAGAGCAATTGAGTAATTCAAAAATAACAAAGTGCAAGAATAGTAAAGAGAGAGAGAGTAAAGAGAAAGAGTAATTAAGAAAACACAAGAACACGCGATATAATGTGGTTCGACCTACAAACAAATTAGGCCTACATCCACGGGACTTCCGGAACCAAAACTTCATTCCGGGACCGATTTCACTAAGCAATAAGTGTTCTTTATAATTGCGAAACACATCTTCGGTTTCTTCTCAATAAGCAAACCAATCTTAGGTTCCTAAATCTATGCAAGGGGCTACACCACACTACAAGGTAAAAGGTCCGACTGACTACACAATCAAGGACATTGATGCACTACTTGACAACACAAATATAGTGCACCAAATACTTGAAACTAGCAAGAAAAGAATTGTTCTCGCATTGAAAATTAGACAATAGTAGCTATCCAAAATCTCTGAGGTTAGACAGTTGTAGAAGAAGGCTTTAATGCTTTTTCTGGTGCTCAATTGAATGCTTCAAAGCTTGTGGGGGTTTTATATGTCTTTCAGGTTTGTATCCCCGATGTATATATTGGCTGACCACATCTTGGAGTCTTCCAGTCTTGAAAATGGCCTCATGCATTACAAAACTCTGTAACGCATTATATAACTCATTATAACGGGTTGGCACCTTTCTAGAAATACCCTTATATGCTTCTTCCAATGACTTCTGGGCCTACTTGAGCAAGAACCCGTTATAACGGGTGAGGAAGGTGTTGTGACGCCTCTGGGATGCGTTACAGCAACACATGACTCTGTAAATCCCTTCTATGCTCAGCTTTTCTCCCCTTAACTCGTTGTGATGGGTTGGGCACCTATTATGACAAGTTCTACACCTGTTGTGATGGGTTGGCAAGCGTTACCATAATGCATGACTCTGTGAATACCTTCTAAGCTCGCTCTTGATGTCTTTGAGTATGTCTTGACTTGTATATGTATATTTGAGCTATTATTATCATGATTGTGTACTTGTGTTAACCTGCATCTCAACTAAACTCAATCGTGCAAGGTTAGTACTAGTTTGTTTTGCAAATTGTCAAACAAGAGATGAGTTTAATCCTACAATGGACTATATATACCCTACTTGTAGATGAATAGCCTATAAAAAAATCCTTCAATTATTTTTGGATAAAATTTATCCAGGTTCAAAGATCGGTCAAGTACATAACATTTTGATCGAAACATCCTAAAAAAGATATATTGGACTTATACCCTTTCCATATTTCATATGGTGTCTTGTCCATTAGTGGTCGAGTGTAAACCCTGTTTTTGAATTTACAAGCCGTATTGACCGCTTCAACCCAAAGAAACTTGGGTGACTTGTATTCATTCAACATTGATCTTGCAAATTGTTGAAGATTTCTATTCTTCCTTTCTACTATGCCATTTTATTGAGGTGTCTTAGGTGCCGAGATTTCATGTTTATACTTATTCTTAGAACAAAAGTCATAGAACGTAGAGTTTTCAAATTCTCCTCCATTGTCACTTCTTATCATGATAATTTTCACTTTCTTTTCATTTTTGAAAAGTGAGAAATACTCCATTAAAAACTCACAAACATTGATTGAAATTTGGTCTTTCAATTTGAAACTAGATTTGATAAGCTGTCTTTCATACAAGCATCACAAACATGATCATGAGTGACTTTGATCACGAGAAAATCTCATACATATTTGTTTTTAACAATCTTTGGGATGAAAACAAAAGAGATGTGTCCCAACCTTCTATGCTATAACCATGAGTCTAGATTCATTTCATTAAGACAAATCTCATTGATACTAAATTGGTTATTATGGAGATAATATATATTCTTGATTTTTTTTTACCGGTATAAACTAGCTCTTGGTTTTTGTTATCATATAGTGAACATTATTTGTCATCAAACTTTACATAAAAAAAGAGTCACAAAGTTTACTCACACTTAATAGATTGTAGTTGAGACTATTTACAAGATACACGTAATTAATAGTTAAGTGATCGTCATCGATTGACCCAACTCCAATAATCTTGCCTTTCCTTTCATTACATCCAAAGGTCACATATCCTCCATCATAAGGCTCAAGTGTTTTGAAGACAAGTTTATTATCGATCATGTGATGTGAGCAACCAATATCAATTATACAACAATAATTTTTGTATGATGTAATAAAGAAACCTATAATTTAAAAAATATATAATGTTGTTATTACGAAAATATTTTGTTGTTGAGTTTTCTTATTTGAGAATAAGGAGTTGAATGCTATATATAGTAGTTTTTCGAAATCATACATATAATTTCTTATGTTTATTTCTCCTAAAAGGACAGGGCATTCGAAACATAAGTGATCACAATGATTACAATAGTTACAAGTAATTTTAGAATTATTGGATATCAGAGTTGCTTTATTCCTACAATCATGATAATTGATAGCAATTTTCTTATTAGTCCAAGGTCTAATGTGATACTTTTGAAAATTTCTTTTTTTAATGAAAAGAACATTTGAGGTTTATGAGTGTGGTTACGATTAAAAGATACCTCGGTTATAGATTTTGGAAATCACATTCTCAAAGTGTTTTGACTTGAAGTTCCTATTTTCAATTGTAATATACCTTTTGATGCTTGAGTGTGAATTGAACTTTTTGTTGTATTTGTAAGTATACTTGTATCTTTTGAATCTAGTCTTAGTGAATTTTATTTTGCTTTTGGTCAACAATTTAGAACTTACTAGGTTGATTGTTGGAGACTAGTTGTTCTACGCATTTTGATTCAACGATATTTAGTTTTGATCTAACGACATCACTTTCATCAATAGTTCATTAATCAATTCATCCTTCTTGTCTAAATGCATCTTAAATTTGTCACGTAAAATGCGTAATTCGTATTCACTATAGGTGGCATGAGCATCATACAACAAATCACTACTCACAATAGTTGGCTTACCACCATTTGTTGATTGCTAGAAGAAGTTGTTCATGCACTTGTAAAGTCACTCTCACAACTTGTGACGAGTTTGCAAAGATTCTTGAAGCTTCTTCTATTTTTGGCTTGTCTTATTCTTCAATCCTCTTCTTCAAGCCATTATCTTCTTTTATTGAGATTTCTGCAAAGTTGTTCTAGCTTCTTCACTATGCGAAACAACACTCGAATTTCAAGGGTTATTACTCTTACTCTTATCAAAGTTATCTATAAGAACTTTCCACATTTCATAAGCAAAATTTGCATCCATGATAATTTCTCTAATAGACTCGCCTATGGAATGAAATTTAAAATAGATTTATACCATGACAATTGTCCATTTTTACCAATTTTGAAGTTTTTGTTGGAACTAAAAGTTTTTTGGTCAAGTGTACATAGAATCTGATTCTCTCTATGTAATTTAGCATAGCTTTCATCCAGATCTTAAAAGCTACGCCATTTTTTCCTAGAATTGGGGGCGCAATAAACTTCTCAAGATTCATGTTACAAGCAAGATTTTCAACTAATTTCAAGATTTCTAGGATTGAATATGTGTGCTCTGATACCACTTGTTAGAAAGTACTATAATCGATGGCTTAGGAATGACTCAAGTTTTGATGCGAAAGCGTGTACAATTCTATAAGATCTTAAGTCACTTAGCAATCACAATTCAAAATTCAAAGCAAGATAAAGATATAACAAGAAAGCTCAAGAATGGTAAAGGTAGAGAGAGTAAGGGATAGAGACAAGTTGACACACGATATAACGCGATTCGACAATCTTTGTCACTTTAAAAGATCCCTGATTTCACTCTGAGTCGAAACAAACAACATATTTCCCATATGTTATAACATCATCCTGTCTCGTTATGACGCCTTCAAAACTATTACAACGCCTTTTTCATGTGTTATTGTAACAAACCTCTCATGAATTTTGATACTTAAGTCGATTTCTTGAGGTTCAAGCGTTTGACTTCTGGGCCCAAATTCCAAGAACTCGTTATAACGTCTTCTAATTCGTTACAACACCTTTCAATGCGTTATTGTAACTGATTGATGAAAAATCCTCTGTTGTGCTTCTCTTAGCGCATGCTTCTTACACCCATATGCATGTCTTGACTTGTATAACTTGTTTATGACCTTATCAAGGTCAATTGCACATGTATGATTTGCATAGTTACAACTAAAACTTGTGCAAATGTTAATTTAATATTTATTTTGGAAATTGTTAAACAAATTGAGCTAAACCCAACACAAAGCGCCTACATAATGGATGATTTCAGACCAATAAATGTAATACCCGTCATTACCAAATTGCTCTCCAAATTAATGGCCGGCATGTTACAAATAATTCTACCTCTCATATTAATATTCAAATCGCAAATGACATTCATCAAAGAAAGAAGTCTAATATACACCTTTCTGATAGCATAAGAGGTCCATAATTCTTCACAAAAACTACGAATACCATTGTCTTCAAAGTTGACATTTGCAAAGATTTTGATACTATATCGTGAGATTTCCTAATAGGTATATTACTGGCCAAGGGTTTTCCGAATAGGTGGATCACATGGATCAGAAGCATGCTAATATCATCATCCTCCACAATTGAATGGCCTAACCAGCCCCCTTTTTACCACAATAGGGGGCATTACCCCATGGAGACTGACTATAACCCCTAGTCTTCACTGTAGTAACAAACACACTGCAATCCCTATGAGATGAAAGGACATTGAACATCATTAAATTTCATGCACATGTATATGCAATATATAATGTTTTTATTTTTTTTCTCATCAGTTGTCCTGACTTTTAAACTAAAATGATTCTCTACAACAAAATACTTTCTGTATAACTACCAGTCTGGCTGATTAGAAATTGTGAAATTAGATATTTAAGTCGGATGAACATGCAATTGAAACAAAAATTAATAGACAATGTATTTAAGTTTCTTTGTTTTGACGACTATTTAATGTTATCTAAAATTTAGAACTAATGAAAATATTCGTTATTAAAAGGAAGTATTATCTGAACTGATTGAGACTTTAGTTTGTTCCGAAACGTTCAAAGAATGGTTACCATTGTGAACGTCCCCCTCCTTGTGTACCCTGAGATTTCGGCCCATTACCCACTAATACATTCCAATCCACTTTCCACAAGCCTTAAAAACTAAAAAGCGACCAATCATGTGTTTCATTATAGAATACTAGTAATCGTACCCGTGCCAAGCAACGGGAGACATTATGAACGAAAAAGAATTATTTAAATTGCGTGTTGATCAACTACTATTTTTGCGTGTATCACATTTTTTGTGAATTATTCGACGCATATTCAAAATTATGTGTTCTTGTCAATTAGTTGTATTAAAAATATATGCTTGGAGAAGTGATTTTACAATTTTTTCCCGTATTTATCTTTCAACTAAATAACAATATAACATATACATGCACTGCACAACAATTTCATTTAGATGATGATTCTCTAGGTATCACCGTTGTATTATCTAGCTAGAATTTTCGCACATTAACTCCACGCCCATTGTCCCTTCTTCGACATATTAGATATAAGTCGTCTCCTTGAATTGTTGACTCATTAAATTGTTTCGGAAAATGAAATCTACATCATTTGAGATCACCTTGCATGCAAGGACAATTAGGATTCAGACTTCCACACGGTCCATGAAACATGTGAGTAGCAACCAGCTTGTGCAACATAGGGTATTTTTTTGGGTCGGAGATTTCAGCTGACACAAGTTGGTCGTATTGATCTGGATTCGTTCGCATGGAACGGATAATAACATAGGATAATTTCTATAGTATAGTATAGTATAGTATAGTGTAGTATGATGTCCGTGTCATGCAACAAATAATATTTTTATTTTATTAAATTTATTTTTTAATATTTTGTGAATGCATTTCAATTATATTCTCATGACAAGTTTTATAAAGTTATAACAATCACATCTCGATAAATATTAATATTTCCTAATATGTTAATGCATTATTCTCTGATCCAAATCTTTTTTTCGGTGGACTAAAATCTGATTTGGGGGATACAATAACGAGCAAATATATATAATGTAATGACAAGTCATCAAAATTGGCAAGTTTATGAGCACATTCAATTGTTTTTGTTTTCTTTTATTTTGGATTAAGGAGGATGAAAGATGAAAATTAGAAGAATACAAAATTAACGGTTGTGATTTATTCAAACAATCGATCTAACTCATAAAACTCCAAGCTCTTTTATTATTTATATAGTATATATAGTATAATTATGAGTATCATAACGCCAATAGATTGATACTCATTAGCTGAAAACGAAATCTTCTTCTATATTTTTTGGGCGGCGCTATTATAAGCGCAATATTTCCAATTTTCAGTGCAGAGACAAACTTTTTCTCTATTTTTCCGATTTTTCCTCTAACTAAAACATGTAGATAGATATGCACTGCCAAGATAATCAATGCGTTGTTACTTTGAAAAAAGCAAGCACTATTTTATGATCTGAAATTCTGCTTGTACAAAGAAACTATCAAATACATATAAATGATTTGACTTGATACATTCTCTTATTTTTCGTCAGAATTATAATTTCGATAATGATGAATGCCAACTATAAAATGTCATTATCACTTAATGATACGAAATTTATGTTTGAAATTATATTGAAAGAGTTACATATTAGTAAATATAAAACAGTTATGTCCGAAAGCTGGTATTAAATTGTTGCTAAACTATAAAGTTTATTAATAATAGAAATGAGTTTGTTTTCCATGTCAAATATGTTGACATTAGATGTAAGTTGTAATTTATATGTGTTAAAAATATCTAATATACCAAGTATTATTGTATGTATCTGAATCTACGATATTGAAAGTAAATTGTGTTGCATTTTTTTAATGTAACACAAACTAAAAAAGTTGATATTGTATGGAAAATTTAAAAATTATGTAATAAAAAATTACAAGAGCAAAATGTTCAGCACCAATTAGCATAATATTTTCTAGAAAGAAAAAAAAATCGTGTTTTCAAAAAATGTTTAACGTATGTTAACCTTGAGTCGATCATTAAAACATTAAACTTTAAAATGAAATTAAAATATAGTTAAACTGTAATATAAATAAATTTTTAGATCTATTTTTCGAATATGTAAAATACCAATTTATAAAAATTTATGCTTAATAGTAATGAAATTATGAAAGAAATTCAAAAATAATAAAAGTAAAGTACTTAAAATTTACATATACAATTACACTATTATATTGCTATATCCAAAATATTTAAAAAAGTGAGAAATTTATAGAGTTGAAACAAGACTTATGGAGTAAGTTCAAATTTTTATTTTTTCGATAACTCAAATTTGATCCTATTCATCGCCAGTCTTTCTAAATTACTCACATAGTATAATAAAATGCACCAATAAAACTTCCATTGAGCTCAATTTCTTAAACAAAATGGACTTAAACCATTTTATTAGCTTGAATAACATTTAATTGTTTAAACCCATTTTATTCTAAAAATTACAGTCTAACTTTTTAAATGAAAGTTAAAATTCATTTTTTTAAAAAAAATTACATTTGAATTATGGATTATATTCAATTAGAACCATTTTATACTCATGTCGAGTATATCACAGTTGAAAACGACATGATTGATTGTACATTGATAGTCAAATGACAATATGTGAATAATCATTCTTATAATACTTACCATATATAATTTGTACAAATGACATTATTGTCCTTATAGAATCAAGTATTGTGTATTAGTAATTTAGTATCCTCTAGTTTGAAGGGTATTTTAGTCCATAAAAAAGTAAGACTATGATCAAATGGAGAACTCCATTTCTTAGGTGCTTTATAAGATAGTATAGATAGTCATGTCTTCTGACTTCTAGACTACACCTTTCAATATGATGAAATTAGTGATAGTTCCTATTCATTCTTGGAGAGAATATCCAAATATGAGATTGTTATTAAGTCATGAAAAAATGGTTATGTACTTGTTATTGAGTTGTTGCCACATTGGTAGGAAGTCCCACAAATATCTCAACAGGTTAACATTGTATGCTTTTTTGTTCTCTTTTGATATATAAGTGACTGAATGTTTTTTAACGGAACATGTCATAGATATTTTGAGTTCATTGATCTCATGGAACTAATTAAGGTCTTTCTAATTAGCTATCATCAGACTAATATGACATTTACATTAACAATACATGTTAATATGTTCATTCTGTGAATATGTGCGTGATTATTTCCTCTTGTTTTTGTCAACGGGGGACCCGAATCTACTCTTGCGCAGTACTGCGCTACAGGATATAAACGGTCTAGATTAACCACCAGCTCGCTATCGACCGCCAACGATGAGATTTAGGGGCCTTTAAACTTTGGCACGAATCTTGATGCATGTAAGAAAGATAGGACGACCCATATCCTGCACTACACAAGTGCTGCGTAACATCAGCTTCGATTTCGTCATTGGGTAGCACATATTCTCGGGATTTAGGATCTAGGGACATATATTAATAAAACAGTTTTTTACCGTTATCGATGTGATTGGAAATTTGAAATTATTGTTGTTGTTGTTGATGACGTTGATGTGATAACAATATAGCTGATGTGTGCCCTACAAATATTCGATTTTGATTTTTCCACTGTCTTCGCACAAAGGATATTTAACAACTTCCATAAAACAGCGATTATTGAAGAAATTATTCAACACTGTTGGCAGAAGTGCAAAAAAATCTCTAAAGATAAAGGATGTGTTATTTTAAATTATCGTTGGTGTAGGTGAAGCTACGCCAACGCTTATTTAAAATAACCCTTACCTTTACTTTTTAGAATTTTTTAAAAATCTAAGGCAATTGTTATTTTAAATAACTGTTGCCTTATCCCTAATTATAGCTCTTAAAATAGCACTATCGTGTCTCTTCCTTTCCTCTCCCTCTTTTCCGCCTGACCGCCCCCACAATTCTAGCAGATCTGATCTAATCTGCTAGAGTTGTGGAGATGATTTAACCGATCTCTATCACACACACACAAACTCAGATCTTCTTGTGTTTTCTCCTCTTGCCGAAGCCTTAAACGTGGCATGGAAATGATCGACCGTGCAAGATCATCCATATCCTCCATGACCACCACAGTTCTCTCTCTTTCTCTCATGTTTTCTCATCACGCTGATGCCTTCAATCAGCTCGATCTTGGATTTTCCACAAAATTTAGGTGAAGATTTAGTAACAGGTTAAAAAATTGGAAAAAAAATAAATTCTATGCTGGCTTCTATTCTCTCTCCAAGACGAGGCACCTTTATTTCTCTCTCTCACGAATCCCTCTGACGCCTTTTTGACAAAACCCTAGACGCATTATTGCTTGATTAGATGCTGAGATCACATCGCTGCTCTACCCGCCACCTTCTCTCTCCACCCGATCTACTCGCCACAACCTCGACGGGCCATTTTCATACTTTTCCTTATTACTTTGTACGAACTTATGAAATTAAATCATTCTCGCCATCGCTGTCAATGAGCAATAGAGGTGGGATCAATTGACGGAGGCCACATGACCACGTCGAAGGAGAAGCACACTTCGAGTGTTAAAACAAAAGCCAATTTTGCTCATTGTTCCCCTACATTTTGTGCATACATTTTTATCTATTTCAAAATTCTTTTTATTTATTGTCTCTCTCTCACAATTCATGGTGAATTTGTAAGATTAATTTGTATGTTAACTATAGATATTGAGGATTGAGAGTATGTTTGAACTGATTCCAATGCATTATTTGGGATCAATTGACGAAGAACGAAGCTTGAAGACAAAAGCAAAAGGTATATTTTTATTGGGTATGATGAGAAGACAAAATGGTACAAGCTACTCGACCCGATAAGCAAGAAGGTGATGGTGAGTCGTGATGTCCAAGTAAATGAAGCAAGCGAGTGGGACTGGAACAATTCGACGGAAGTTATCATCGAAGTTGGAGAATCATCAGTCGTTGCACCAACAAGTATACCAACAAACTCCGAAACCACCGATGATGAAGATGAACCACGACAACCCAAAATGCGAAGTTTGCAAGATTTGTATGATTCGACAAATGAGGTACACCTTGTATGTCTTTTGGCAGATGCTGAAAATATCAACTTTGAAGAGGCGGTGCGAGACAAAAAGTGGCAAACTGCCATGAACGAGGAGATTAATGCGATTGACCGCAACAACACATGGGAGCTAGCGGAATTGCCAAAAGGAAGTCAGCCTATTGGTGTGAAGTGGGTGTTCAAGAAAAAGATGAATGCTCAAGGCGAGATAGAACGTTACAAGGCGCGACTTGTTGCGAAGGGATACAAGCAAAAGGCAGGAATCGACTATGACGAGGTGTTTGCTCCTGTTGCAAGAATGGAGACAATCCGATTACTCATTTCACAAGTTGCTCAATTCAAATGGCCGATATTTCAAATAGATGTCAAGTCAGCTTTCTTGAATGGTGTGCTCAAAGAAGATGTCTACATCGAACAACCACCCGGGTACATGAAAGTTGGAGAAGAGAAGAAGGTGCTAAAATTGAAGAAGGCGCTTTACGGGTTGAAGCAAGCACCGAGGGCATGGAATACACGTATCGATACATATTTCAAGGAGAACGAGTTCAAGCAATGTCCCTACGAGCATGCCCTTTACGTAAAGAAGAATGAAGGATTTGTTGCTCTTTATGTCGATGACCTCATTTTTATGGGTAACAATGATGAGATGATAGAAGAGTTTAAGGGAACAATGACACGGGAATTTGAGATGACAGATTTGGGCTTGATGAAGTTTTTTCTTGGTTTGGAGGTTAGACAAGTAGAGACATGTATTTTTGTATCACAGGAGACATATGCAAATGAGATTTTGAAGAATTACAAGATGACAAATTGCAACTCGGTATCAACACCAATGGAACCAAGTGCAAAACTCTCGAAATTCGATGGAGGAGAACGAGTTGACGCGAGCAAATATCGAAGTTTGGTGGGAAGTCTTCGCTATCTCACATGCACAAGGCCGGACCTTTCGTTAAGTGTCGGCATTGTAAGTCGGTTCATGGAGAAGCCGGTTTATTCACATTGGAAGGCGTTGAAGCGAATCCTACGGTACATCCAAGGAACAGTGTCACTCGGTTTGTTCTACTCGAAAGCAGAAGATTACAAGTTGGTTGGCTACTCCGATAGCAATTGGTGCGGAGACATAGACGATCAGAAAAGTACATCGGGATATGTGTTTTTTTATGGGAGATACTGCATTTACTTGGCTTTCAAGGAAGCAACCGATCGTGACGCTCTCGACGTGTGAAGCTGAATATGTGGCAGCATCTTGGTGTGTATGTCATGCGATATGGCTTAGAAATTTGTTGAGCAAGATGGAGCTAAAGCAACTAGGTGCAACTATGATTCAAGTTGACAACAAATCGCAATCGAGTTGGCAAAGAATTTGGTGAATCATGAAAGAAGCAAACACATCGATGTTCGTTTTCACTTTATCCGAGATCATGTGAAGGAAGGAAGTGTGGAATTGGTACATGTGGAAAGTCAGGATCAAGTTGCAAATATCTTCACAAAACCGCTACCAAAAATACTTCTCGACAAATGCAAGAAGATGATTGGCATGACAGATGGTAGAAGCATTTAAGTTTATGGGGGAGTTTTGTTGAATAAACATTAAATGGTATTTTTAGTGGGTTTTAATTTAGAAGTTAGTGGAAGATAAAAGGTCAAGAGTTTTTTTGAAGTTGAAAGACCAAGAGGTGATATAGGAGATAGTGGGGTTTTATGGTCATAATTAGATTTTATTATTTTCAATTTTGGAAGAGCATGCTAATGCCTATAAATAGATTGTTCTTTCTATTGTAAGAAGACAACTCAAGAGAAATACAAAAAGTTAAATAGTTCAAGTGAGTTCTATTAGAAATAGTTGAAAAAGACTTGGAAATAATATAGTAGTAGTGGGTTAATTCGATCTTCAAACCCTTCCTGCCATATTTTATAAGATGTGGCACTAAGGTCCCAAGTTACAAAGCTAGTTATGTACCCATGGTTGGTCAATCGATTCGCATTCCCAGAATTGTCATGTAATAACATGAGTGGAAATGCAAAAAGCTCTCGTGACTTCCTCCCTACTGTAACCAGTGGCGGAGCCACCTTGCACCAGGGGGTGCAGCTGAACCCCTTGGAAATTTTTTTTTCAAAAATGACCATATATTTGAAATTTTTTGCATAAATGACCATGTAAAATATTTTTTTTCTAAGAATAACCATCATTTCGAACCCCTGGAAAATACCGTAAATCTTGAACCCCTGGCGAGAATCCTGGATCCGCCCCTGACTGTAACTCCATATGAAAGTCGTTAACACCTTACTATTAGACTTGATTTGCTCAAGAGTCAATAGTGGGAATCTCCCATTATTATTAGAAACATGATTTCTCATATTACTCCTCCATGCCAAGTCAGTACTCAAAGGCAGGTCGTGTAATGTTTTCAATTTGTTCTCATGATCAAAGTCTATCCACACTTGCAGTATCATCATGTAGTCTACTTATAATTAACGGTTTTCTTGTCCTTACACAATGGAACAGTATCCCACACATCATTGTCATTCATTGATTTCATCTCTTTATTCATAGCATCGATCCACTTTTGAGAATTAGAGTTTTTCATAGTTTGTTTAATATCTTTAGGGTTATTTTCAAACATGTTTATGTCAAACTCATGTTCTTGAATATAAGCAAATCTTTCAGTATATTTGTTCTCTCTAGTGAATCTTCTTATTTGTACTAGTTCTTCATTTTATTGTGGAATAGGTTCATGAACATCATTATCAACTTACGGATAGGGTTTTAATAACGGGGCGGGTCGGGTACCCGTGGATCCGACCTGTCGGGATCCACGGGTACGGCGGGACGGGTATGCACGGGTCCGAACCCAAAACTCCCAACCCGACTCGTGACAAACTCGGGCTGGTAGGGTCCGGGCGGGTCCAGACGGGTCGGGTCGGGTCAGATCGGATCCGTCCAATTTTCGAATTTTTTTGAATTTTTTTTGAATTTTTTTGAATTTTTTTTTAATTTTTGAATTTAAAACTGCACATTATTTTAATATATATATATATTCGATTTTTCCTGATTGTTTTTGAATTTTTGCACTGTTCCACGGGTCGGGCACGGGTATACACGGGTTTGGAGCCAACCCGACCCGTGCTAGATCCGTGGATCCAGGATCCACGGGTCGGGTCGGATCCGGGCACGGGCGGGTAGACCCGCTCGAATTTTTTTTAAACCCTAATTACGGATGTCCCACAGATGCAGAGTCATTGACATCGTCTATGACAATGTCGTTATTTGGGATAGATTTGGGTCCATTTGTGTTCACGTTATTCTACGGAATTTGAGTAGGAAGTGTAGTTTGTCTATTGACATGAGATGTATTTTCAAGATTCACCGATATCATAATAGTGACAAAATCCGAACGGAGGTCCGAAGGGTCATTATTCCTTTCTTCCTCGAAAATGTCATCATCCATGGTCATATCTCCCCCTACAAACTCATTATCCTCGAAATTTTTTGCATTTCTTAACTCGAATATTGTGTGTTATGTTGGATTATAGAATTTATATCCTCTAGATCTCTCAGGATATCCAATAAAATAACAACTAGCATTTCTTTCATCTAGTTTCTTTTATGTCGGCCTATAAGGCCTTACTTCTGCTGGACATCTCCAAATTCGAATGTGATTTAGTCTGGACTTGCGCCTAAACCAAATCTCATATGGGATTTTGTTAGTTTCTTTTAGGGTATTACAAATGGGTCGGGTCGGGTAACCGTGGATCTGACTTGGGCGGATCCACGGGTACCACGGGTCCACGGGTATCACGGGTCAGGTAAGCACAAGTCTGCAGTGGAAAGAGTCAACCCGACCCGTGATAAACCCGGGCTTCGGGTGGGCACGGGTCCCGCCGGATTTTTTCAAATTAATTTTTTTGCTGATTTTTTTTCGAATTTTTTTTACTTAAAATGAATTTATTTTTTATTTTCTCTGCTGATTTATTTTTTATTTTTTCGATTTTTTTATTTTTTTTAAATTTGATGTGACAAAAAGTGACATAAAGTGACATGGATCCATCACGGGTATGTCACGGGTTCAGTCACGGGTCGGGTCTGGTGGGTCCACGGGTTGGGTTTTAGCACACCTCTAGTTTCTTTAGTTGGAACTATGTTGAGTATATGAGCTGCAGTCTTTAAGGCTTCCCCCTTCCAAACTTTCTGACAGAGTTGTACGAGTAATCATACTTCTCACCATGTCTTTTAGAGTGCAATTGTGCCTTTTAGCAACACCATTCAATACAGGGAAGCCTGGCAATGTATACTGTGACACAATCCCGTACTCTTCTAAGTATTTTGCAAAAGGTCCTGGACGTTGTTCTTCTGAGCCATTATATCTGCCGTAGTATTCACCATCATGATCAAACCTAACAGCTTTAATGCGTTTGTTAAGTTGTAACTGAACTTTCGCTTTATAATTTTGGAACACATCTAGTGCTTCAGCCTTTTCTTTAATCAAGTATATGTGTCCATATTTTGGATGATCATCTATGAATGTGATGAAATATCGGTGACCATTTATTGTGGCCTTTGCAAAAGGACCACTTATATCGGTATGTATCAATTCTAAGAGATCATTACACCTTTTGGTATCATACTTGTGTTTATTAGTTTGTTTTTCCTTTTTACATCTTACACATTCTTTGGGATTTGTAAAGGTTTGAGAATATCATTAGACATAAGTCGTTCGATTCTTTGCAAAGAAATATGTCCCAAATGTTTGTGCCATAATGCTACTGAATTCTCGTTAGTTAATTTGTGTTTTCTAGTATCGATACACAGGGATTCTGAGTTTGAAGTGTCTATTTCAAGAAAATAAAATTTATCATAAGAAGATAGAGAACCAGAAGCAACTTGTTTTGAATTTTGAAACAAACTGAAATTTCCATTACCAAAAGAACATACATAGCCATTTTTGTCCAAATAAGAAATGGAAATTAGGTTCCTTCTAAAGGATGGAACCACTAATGCATCAAAATACAAATAGAAACTAGTCCTACATAACAATCTAAATTTTCCTATGCCTTCAACTTCAACCTTTATGCAATCCCCACATAAATGTAGTGTTCAGCTTGATTTGACTTTCGAAGGTTTAGACAACCCTGCATAAATATACTGATGTAGATGTTGCACCTGAGTCTAACCACCAAAAATATCTTGATACTGTACTTAAATTAACTTTAGAACAAACTAAGTCAGAACACATACCTTTCTTTTTCAACCACGAAGCATAGTTGGTGTAATGTATCTTGATGTGTCCCGGCTTCTTGCAAAAGTGACAAATGACCTTATCTTCCGATTTCTCGGGAGTATTGTCTGTCTTTTGCTTCTTATTGTCTGCAACTTCTTTGTTGGGTTTTTTCCTTTCTTATTCTTACGCTTCTTTTTCTTGGGATCAGGTGTTACAACATGAGCTTCTTCTCCCTTAGCCATCTTTTGTCTCTTTTCCTCCTGTACCAGCTGAGCTTCAAGCTCAGCCACTATCCATTTTTCCTTCAGACAGTTGTAAGTCATACTAAATTAACTGAAGGAGGGAGGAAGAGACATGAACATGTATTCTATGAGAAGATCATCAATGAAATTGAACTCGTGCGACAAAAGTGCATGTTGAAGCTTGATCATTTTATTGATGTGCTCCACGATTCCACTTTTTCCTTTATACTTAAGAGTGTGAAGTTTGGTCTTGAGTGTACGAATTTGTGTCCTTTTACTCAAGACAAACTTCTCCTCTAGAGCATCTAGGTACTTCTTAGCGCCATAATCTTGATCAGGTATACAGTCTTGAAGCATTTCATGGGTTGTCATATTAATGATCATCAAGCACATTCTGTCATTATGATCTCAATCCTCAATGTCGGCCTTTTCAAGAACGGTGGGCTCTTTATCAGCTGGCACCGGGTGATCAGTACGTAGTGTCCGATCATACTTCATCATACCAAGAAACAACCTTAGCTTAGACTCCCATAACTTGAAATTTGTCCCATTTAGAGACAGAATTTGATTCATCATTGCCAAATTATTTTGGAAAATTTTAGAAAACAAGAGAAATATCAGTTGATGCGTCACGTTCCTTAATCACAATTTAAAGTCCATTTAAAGATCTTGACAGAAGAACTCTAAAATATTTCCACCAATTTCATTTTAAACAACAATACTATCCAGCATGAGGCTCTCGAGGGAGTGGTCAATACTCTTAGGTATTATGGTGTTATGCACAAGTACAAAATGACTATTTTGCCGCTCTGCCGGAGGGTCCGATTGACATACCTACGTACTAATGACCTAATAGTCAAGTCAGGGAGGTGAGTCACAAGCGGACTACTTAAGTACCAAGCCTCAAATGCTTTACTAGGCATCACTAGCACGTAGTTTCTCATTGCTTTTCTTTATGCACCTTACTTTATGTATATCAACAACTACTTAATATATTAATTCTCTGGAGGGAGAGATTAATAATCTGTTGTTAACACACGTCCTTTTAACCTTTCATGGGTCATCTTGCTGGTAACTTTAGTAGTAGTGTTCAGGAGCGAACAATATCGTTTAATAAGATGAGGCATGTATTCCTAATTGCCTTTAAATAGATTAAGATTATGTAAAAGTCTACATTAGGATGTACCCTAAAAGGAGAATACTCGTCCTAAATATATATATATATATATATATATATATATATATATATATATATATATATATATATATATATATATGAGGGATTCGTAGCCGCCAAACTTCCAACCGCTCCATGGTAGTAAATGTAAATGACCGATTCGGGCAGTTGAAAACATTCTCCATATTAATATAGAGTTGGAAATCGAATTTTACATTTATTTTGAATTTTTTTACTATTTTATCGGATAGATTGAAAATTTATTTATCTAACGATTTACAAACATTCAATTTTCAACCCTTTCGATAAAATAGTAAAAAAATTCCAAAAAATATAAAATTTGGTCTCCAAGTCTACATTAGTATGGAGAATGTTTCCAATAGTCCGAATCGACGATTTACACTTGGTATGATGAAGCAGTTGCGAGCGGCTACGAAATGAATGGTGGCTACGGATTCCTCGTGATATATATATATATATATATAAATATATTTATATCAACTAATAGGAGATTTAATTAGAATTAACCAATTTTCAACTGTCAATAAAATCCATATATATATTTTTATAAAATATAGATTTTAAACATATTTAGCATTTACTAAAACCTTTAGAAAATTACTAAATATTATTAATACCACATTTTAATTTTAAATGGATCCTTTTAGAATATAGCAATTTTATCTTTCTCTTTTATTAGTATTTATATCAATTATAGATATTAGCTAAATTCTATATTAAGATAAAATAGTATTAATTTTGTAGCCAAAATTAATTGTAATTATATATATATCCTAATTTACAAATAATTTATGGGGAGCCATATACAGTTCTTGATCTTATATGTCGACGACATATTATTGATGGGGAATGAATTATCTTTGATGGAGCAAACAAAGAGCTCATTGAAAACAACATTTTCAATGAAGGACATGGGCGAGGCTCAATATGTCTTAGGGATTAAGATATATAGAGATAGGTCTCGTAAACTCATTGGTTTAAGTCAAAAAGTGTATATTGACAAGATCTTGGAGAGGTTTCATATGGAAAATTCCAAGAAAGGAAATGTGCCAATGAGGGTGTCTGTGCAACTTAGCAAGTCACAGTGTGCTACAACACGCAAAGACATTGAATACATGAACAATGTTCCCTATGCGTCTGCTATAGGTTCCATTATGTATGCTATGACTTGCACAAGACCCGATGTCGCATATGCTCTGAGCATGACAAGTCGTCATCAAGCTTCACCTGGTCCTGAACATTGGACTGCAGTCAAGAACATTCTTAGGTACCTGAAAAGGACCAAGAATAAGTTTCTTGTCTATGGTGGTCAAAGAGAACTCATTGCAGAAGGTTATACTGATGCTATTTTTATGACCGATCCCGACGACAGAAGATCTCAATCTGGATACGTCTTTCTTCTGAATGGTGGTGCTGTGAGTTGGCGTAGTTGGAAGCAATCAACTACAGCAGACTCAACCACCTCAGCGGAAGTCATGGCGGCTGCAGAGGCAAGCAAAGAGGGAGTCTGGATAAAGAAGTTCCTTGAGGAACTAGGCGTCGTTCCATCCAGTGATGGGCCCTTGGAGCTATTTTGCGATAATAGTTCATCTATTTCGCAAATTAAGGAGCCAAAATCACATCACAAGACAAAGTACATGGATAGAAAGTACTTTGTAACTCGAGACTTCATCGACGAAGGCAAAATTGCACTATTATGGGTAGACACAAACAGCAACACAGTTGATCCCTTCACCAAGCCTTTATCACAAGCCAAAAGCGAAGTTCACTTCGAGTCCATGGGTTTGCAAGACCATGGAGAGTGGCTTGAAGACTGATAGTATAATATTTTTCCATCTTTAGAGTTTATGGTACATGAGTTATGTATATATAAGAAACTTTAAAAACAAGTGGGAGACTGAAGGATGTGTGTTTTGAAAGTTACCTTTTTTTTTAATGAATTATGTATTGTTCATGATTTAAAATGTTATCATACATTTTTGTTCCTTGAGATTAACATGTTATATCTTTAGAAGTGTTCAAGAAGATGCGCTTGATCTTGAACCATAGAACTCTTCAGAAGAAAAACATGTAATCTTAAATATGTTCACAATCAAGATAATTAAGGAGGAACATTAATTATCGTATAAGATTGTCATGTCAATTAAAGTACATTGCAGTTCTATAAATGTTGATAAGTGATTATCATATAATGACATGAATATATAAAATGTTTATTATATATTGAACATGACCTAATTAGATTGAGCATTATATGGATTGTGTTTGTGTCATTAATGTTTCCATAGTGTTTTTGAATCTTAGATATGAGATGTATAGATTTTTCACATGAGAAGTTTATAATGTGATTATTATTTAAAAACTATCTCATGATAGGAATAAAATAGTAATTCATTATTTATGACTTGTGCGGGAGAAATTTATGTATCAATATTATCATTGTCCCTCAATTAATTTGAGTTATGATATTACTGGGCCCCTTGGTAAAGTGGAATTATATTGCATGCACTATAACTAATGTAGTTATAATTATAATTCACTTGAGAGATCAAGAAAATAATATAATGCAAAAATGACACGATCCTATTTTGCATATCATTCATAATATCATGCGACAAGGATAGACACAAATTTAAGTGGATAGAAAAATAATAATTACTATGTGGTTTGGGTGACTATAATGTAATGATAGAACCTCTTATAGTCAATAATATAAAATATTTTATATTATATCCCAAGACGACATAGATCCTCTGTAAGGTCACACCAAATGAATAGAAACAACAAGTGTTTTGCATTTTATATGATGTATTTCTTTTCAAGATATATGAAATAAAATACATGTGATAAAATGATAAAATAAAAATGTCATCATATGACATGCTTAGTCGATAAATAAATTTATGAGAATATGTGAGTATTATTTGATATAATGTTCGAAAAAAACATTATAATAATAATATGAATATCACATATAGAATAATATAATTATATTATTGAATCGTAAATTTATTTATTTAAAATCATTGCAAGATATGATTAAAGAGTAACAAGAGAAGGCTATTACATTAGTGTAATTAATTCAAATTAGCACTAAAGGTTGTCCTAGGGTTTGGCTATATAAAGGGATGCGTTTGAGGTGAAAAAAATCAATTTTTTCTCTCTTTTGCTACAGTACCGTGAATAGTGCCGCCCCCTCCATCTTCCTCTCTTGTGTGAAGAAAAGAAACCCTCTCTTCTCCTCTTTATCTCTTTAGGTATAAATCTTTAACCTCTTGTGTAGATGATAAATAAGATTACTAGTTATTTATTTGATGCACATGAGGTGCTTGATGAAATGTTTATGTGTAGTTTGCTTGCTATTGTCATAAAATAAGGTAGATCTTGTGTATTGAGTCACATGGAGGAGAAAAATTTTAATTTTCTGCCTCTTGAACTTACACATGAAATCCCAACAGTGGTATCAGAGCTTAGGCTTGTTTTATGACAATAATACTATTTAATTAGTGCTAAGTTAAGTGCATAAGTGTTTAGTTAACTATCTCTCAAGTTTCTACTTCATAAATCTGTCATTTTAAGTTCTTATGGGTTTTAATCACTTTGGTACTATTTGAGTCATGAATTTTTATGAATCCAAAATTCCTACATTGGTTTATAATGTGTGGATGAAGATTCTAAAATAAAACAGAGAGTTTAGACCGTTTTATTAAGACAAACAAAAATAACAAAATTGATGAGGGGTCTTGATACTGAGATTGGTCTAATTAAGGCGTTGTGCAGAGCATCAAAATTGATGGTGAGCTAAGAGATGTGATAGGGGTGGTCGGAATTGATTGTGTTTATCGAAAGGGATGAGTGTGTTTGACAATTTACTCGTGGACGTGTGCAAAGCGTGGTCATGCTTCGACGAAGCGCGATTCGGAAATTGTGCGGCAGTAATATAACTCGTTTGATCTTGAGACGAATTTTGATTGAGTTTATGTACGATGACTGGCTAAGCAACGGCAACAACGGTTGTTAGAGGTACAAGCAGGGGCAGATCCAGGATTCTCGCCAGGGGGGTTCAAGATTTACAGTATTTTCCAGGGGGTTCGAAATGATGGTTATTCTTAGAAAAAAATTATTTTACATGGTCATTTATGCAAAAAAATTTCAAATATATGGTCATTTTTGAATTTTTAAATAAAATATATGATCATTTTTGAAAATTTGTTCCCAGGAGGGTTCAGCTGCACCTCTCTGGTGCAAGGTGGCTCCGCCACTGAGTACAAGATGGTACAAGATGTCTTGCTTGCAAATACAAGATATGTTGATTCCCAATGTCTGTCAATTAACTGATGATGGAATATTAAGGAAAGACTTTTTTCTATGGAAGCAGGGGGAATAATAACAATATTGGTACGGGGGTTATTGTGACTTCTCAAAATAGAATACAGGGGTAGTATTAGTAGATTAGACAAGCTCGGTTAGATGTTTTTTCTATAGATTAAAGAAAAAAGTAAATAGATTTGTGCATCTGGTATTGGTGCAGCATTAGTCAGTTTTTTTTTTTTTGTCAGAATTTGTGTTAGCTGTATTGGTGATTGTTTGTAAGTAACTCCTTTATCAAAAAAAAAAAAAAAAGGAAGTGGCATGGCGCTCCTTTGCTTATTTCAAAAAAATAAATAAATCTTCAACTGGCTTAACCTCTTGTTAATCACTTGTTTCCTGTGAACAAGAGTCCTTTTGATCAAATCTCTCTGAAATTCTGGTTCTGCTATTTCCTTGCATCATTGAAGTTGTGCAATTGGGTTAACAAAGTATGATACTGCACCTTGTGTATCAACACTGTTTCTAGCACACCTCAACCCGTTAGTAAATCTGGGGATGAGTTGTTATATAATGCACTAAAAAATCATGATTAAAAGATATACGTTTATTGTGTGTGAGCATGTTTATTATGTTTAAGACAAGTTTTGGCCTTAGTGCAAAAATCATGTACATATACTTCATGCCTCTCTCATGCAGCATTTTTTATTTTTGATAATTATGAAAAAGTTTGCGAGTAAAGTAGCTAGGAAATTTGATTTTTTAATTGAACAGTCAGAACGGTGAAAAATCTACCGTGTGGCAGAAACAAACTCATCGCAGGTAGATTTTCTAGCGTGCCTCCAATTTTTTTTCCCACAATTCTCAACATTCAAAACTATTAATGGTTATGGTTATGTATAAAAAAATATTTTCAATTATAACCATGTGTAAAAAAATAATTTCGACTATAACCATTACATGTATTTATTAATGCATCAATAAATAAATAAATTAATATAATTCATGTTTGAGATAAATTCATGCATCAATGTGTACTATTTTCTTAATGCAATGATAAATTTATTTTAAATTCAATTAATTATTTAAAAGTTTATGATCATAGTAAGTCATGATTGAAATATTTTTCTGTGCATAGTCATGATCGAAAATATATTTCTATACATAGTCATAACTGAAATAGTTTTGAAAGTTTCGTTGTGGCGAAAAATGGGATTGGGGCACGGTAGAAAATCTACCGTGCTGTGAATTTGTTCCTGCCGTACGGTAGATTTTCTATTGTTATTTCTACCGTGCTGTGAATTTGTTCCTGCCGTACGGTAGATTTTCTATCTTTCTAACTATTGAATCTAAAAAACCAAACAACTTGACTATTTTTTCACAATTTTTTTCATAATTACCAAAAATAAAAAATGCTCTCTCTCATGTGTATGCCTTTTAACTGACTTTTGTTTATGCATTTCAGTGCTGTTAATTCCATTCTTGTGTTGGTTCTATTATTAATCACGACCGTTATTCCGCAGAGATTTTTGTTTCTCGTCACCATAGATATTCTGCCAGTATACAACATCAGCAGGGCCTTCGTGTACAGCTAGGCCCGATTAGATTTGAGCATTATTTTAATCAAATATTTCATTTCTATCGAATATTCAATGATTTTTCTCAATTATTTCTAGTGAATATCCAATTCAATGGAAATAATTGAGAAATCGGAACGAAAGTAACCTGTTTTTCTTCATTATTTCATTTCATCTCAATTTCTATGTTTTATATTTATAAGTCGAAAATCATATATGAACATATATGAAGTTCATGAAATTTATTTCATGTGATTTATCAAATAGAATGAAAATTCCATCATTAGTAGATTGATCCACAGATAGAGATCATCAGAAATAATGACCATGAGACATGCCAAGAGAGAACAAGAAAATTGACTCAAATTAAAACATCCCCTTGGGGGCCACGCAAAGTCATACAGATGGACCCAAGAGAACACAAAAGTTTGAAACGACAGAAATGTCATTAGAGACATTTAAGACAAACAAATAAACAAACAAAACAAAGGGAAAGGGTACTGAATCTAAATCGACGGCTCCAAATCGGATTCTCTTTCACCGGTCACGATAATTATAAATAAATAGATTTTTCTTTAAATCTCAAACACTTGTGATAATATTAAGGGGGTGTTTAAATACGAACGAACATATAATAAAAAAAAGAGGGAAGAATTTAATGAAGAACATCTTAAAGCATCTCCATCCCAAAAATTCTGGGAGTTTCTAAATAATTACCACATCAGATTTAGAAATTTTATATTTCTTTACTTTATAAACATTCTATCTCTGAAACTAAAAGATTAGAGTTTCTTAATTGTCACATCAGCAAATATTACTAGTGTTGTGAATGATCGATCAATTTTAGCTAATGATTAAGTCACGTCATATATTACGGATATATATAGTAATTCGGTTGTTTTTTATAAATAAATAAAAAGATTGACATGCAGTGGCTGCCAATAGAAGTAATTAGATTGTTAACTGCTAATGAAATGCTATCCGCTACTTTTGATGTAGTCATTGTTGGGCGTATAAGAATCAAATTACAGTAAGTATGCAAAAATAATGCAAGAATCAGTACTTCAGAACCTATTTTATTCCAGGATGACATTGAATATTTAATGTACTAAGAATCTAATTCTGAGATACTTAAATGGGTTTAGTATAATGGGAAGCATGCACGGAGTCAACTATTGGACAAACACATAGAGGAACAAAAAAAAAAAGCACAAGAGAAAAATAGTTTCTTTGTTTCTATCTTTATTAGAGGTGTCAGAACCCGACCCGACAAATCCGTCTGATCCGATCCGATCTGAACCCGACCCGATCCGATCCGGGATGATTCGTAACCCGAGACGAAGCGAAACATGAGCGACCTGAGCCCGACCCGACCTGACCCGAGACGACCCGTAATCCGAGATGGCACGACACATGAGGACCCAAGCCCGACCCGACCCGACCCGAGACGACCCGTAACCCGAGATGGAGCGACACATGATGACCCGAACCCGACCCGACCCGACCCGACCCGACTTGACCTGATACAACTTGTAAATTGATCTAATCCTATCTTGCCAACATCATAATCTAATTTTACTAACAAATTAACATCATAGAAAGTCAAGATTTACTTGTACAATTCAATAACGCGATTTGATCTTGTCCAATTGAACTTAAAACTCAAAATAATACTTGAAAGTTGTCGGTGCAACTGACCCGAACCCGACCCAAGGTCCGAAAGTTGTCAATGCAGCCCGACCTGAAACTCGACCCGGTCTCGCCCGACCCGACCCGTCACCCGAAAAAGATCGACACAACCCGACCCGACATCGCCCGACCCGACCCATGACCCGAAAGTTGTCGATGCAACCCGACTCGAAACCCGACCTGAGCACACCCGACCCAATCCCAACCCGACTTTTATAAACGGTCAAACTAACCCAACCCGAACCCGCCCGACCGACCTGATTTGCCACCTCTAATCCCTATCACTATTTTTTTTTTTCATTCTTCTCGCACATTACATACAAACTAATTTAGTACTAACAAAATCGCGCATCCGATGCAATGATTTTGTGAGTATATTGATATAAATATATAATTCTATCATTTTTTTGATTGGATGATGTAATCCCTCTCTAACTATAATGCTACAAAATATATATTTTTCTTGTGCGCATATGATTCCTTAATTCTAATGAAAAATTATATACAAGATTTGTAGGTTCAAGTTGACTTGAGATAATTTTGTAACCTTTCAGATTAAGAGAAAAAAGTGACTGACCGAGGTGTCACCAACTGGCTTGCCATGCATTTAATTTTACTTATATTTCAGTTATGATAGTAAGGTTAGATACTTCCCAATATACAGTTATGTAGGAAACAATCTCTTTTCTTCTTTGTTTTTTTCTTGTTTTTTAATTGAGCAGGAATGTTCTCTGCTACTGATCATGAATGCGAGAAAATCTTATTGAACGACGGTATTATCAGACATTTATAAGTTAATATTATTTATACTGTTGAACGAATAATACATATATTGTCTCAAATATCTTCTTGAAACTAACGAAACAATTTTAAAAATTTGCTATAAAGGCTCGAGCTTTGTCCTCCACAGTGCCCCCCTCCTCCTATGATTGAGGTGTTCACCACGTGGATGGAACCTACGACTGTAGAGAGTGGGGACTCGATGCGAGAAAGACGAGGGGAATGATATATTTTCTCTTATAATAATTGATAATGACAATACTACATGAACTTTAAGAGCACACACTAATTAAAACTGAATACCAAAATCAACATCAAGTATTTTAAAGGAGAATTTTGCACCAAGTCTACAACGCAGGTATAATATAAATTGATGTGCAATGTGTTTGATTTCTATGATGCATATTACAAGAGAGAAAGTTTCCTATATTTCAAAAGAACAAAATCTTGGAAATTTTAAAATACCTATGATCTATATTCAAGAAAAAGTCGTTACCTCACGGCGATGCTTGAGAAAATAGTGCACAAGGGAGGGCAGTGAATTACACAAAAAGGTAATTCGTATATATAGAGAGCGCTGTCTGACCGGATACTTAATTGGAATATGCCTGTGGTTCCAAAAATTCGAAGAAAATACTTGTTTTGAAAATCAATGGACCAATAGTCCCAATTTTGAATATCCTTTCAGAATGTCAAACACAATATTTTATTTGCACAAGCAACAATATCCTTTCATAATATAGTTATGGAACCACACAAATACGAGCATAATGTGACTACTGTTGGGAACTAATTGACAAATTAAAAGCGCATCAATACTTGGTTAGTAAATTAAAAAGTTTATTCAACTGAAGGATCTCCGAATTATTGGTTTATTTCTCCATGTAGCGTGCACTGGTTTAATTATGCATCTGCAAATAGCCCTTTGCTTCAATGAGGCTATTTCTTTCTAGAGGTGGAATTCTTGAATTGTTTGTTGCTTATGCAAATAAAATATTGTGTTTGACATTCTGAAAGGATATTTAGAGTATCATACACATAAAATTGGGACTATTGGTCCATTGATTTTCAAAACAAGTAATTTCTTCAAATTTATGGAACCACAGGCATATTCCAATTAAGTATCCGGTCAGACGGCGCTCTCTATATATAAGAATTACCTTTTTGTGTAATTCACTGCCTTCCCTTGCAATCTTCTCTCAAGCATCGTTGTGAGGTAACGAGTTTTCTTCAATATAGATAGGTATTCTAAAATTTGGAAGATTTTGTTCTTTTGAAATATGTGATACTTTCTCTCTTGTAATATGCATGACCTGAAATGTTTTCAAGATATGTTGTGATACTTAAACTATGCATCGTAGAAATTAAATACATGCTATATGCGTATACCGACGCATAGCTCACGTTGTAGACTTGGTTCAAAATTCTTCTTCATTATAATACATGATGTTGGTATTCAGTTTTAATTTGTGTGCTTTTAAAGTCCATGTAGTATTGTCACAATCAATTATTATAAGATAAAATATGTCATGCCACTTGTCTTGTCCTCCATCGTGCCTCTAATGTCTACAGTCGTGGGCCCCATCCACGAGGTGGGCACCTCAATCATAAGAGGAGGGGCACTGTGGAGACAAACTCGAGGCTTTATAGCAATTAAAATAATTTGGTTAGTTCCAAAAAGATATTTGGGACAATAAATTTATGGATAAATGTTCGACGCAGATAAATATTTGAGGAGTATCTAACCTGACTTTCATGTCTGGAGTATATGTAAAATTGAATGCATGACCAGCCAGTTGGTGACACCTCGACCAGTCACTTTCTGTCCTTAATATGAAAGGTTACAGAATTAACTTAAGTCAACTTAAACCTACCGATGTTGTATATAATTTTTCATTAGAATTAAGGAATCATATGCGCACAAGAAGAATATATATTTCGTAGCATTATAGTTTGAGAGGGATTACATCATCCAATCGAAATATAATAGAATTATATATATTTATCTCAATATACTCGAAAATCGATGCATCGGATGCGTGATTATGTTAGTACTAAATTAGTTTGTATATAATGTGCGAGAAAGAATGATAAAAAGTTAGTGATTGAGGTAGAAACTAAGAAACTATTTTTTCTCGTGTTTTTTTTTTGTTCTTTAGTTATGTATTGATTCTTGCATTGTTTTTGCATACTTGATCGTAATTTGATTCTTATATGCCCCACAACTACTACATCACAAGTAGCAGATATCATTTCATTAGCAGTTAACAACCTAATTACTTCTATTAGCACCATTGTCAATGTATTTATTTATTTTCAAAAACAACCTAATTCTATATATCCGTGAATATCTTTGATTGTAAAAGTAATGTATTTTAATATCCCTAACTAGAATCCGCAAAAATTATTTTTGTTAAAATTTTACTCAAATAGTTAATAAATTATTATGTACAAGTTTAAATAGGTTTGTCTCAAAATCCGCAAATAAATTATTATGTACGTATAAATTTTTGCATCCTTGTTTCTACCTAATAATATATCATCATGCAATTTTTTCACTTATAATGATCATATGTGATGTATAATTGTACGCATTGCACTTTGTTTGCAGGTGAGAAGAAGGAAAATTCAAATAGAAAAGAGGGAAGAAAAATCAAGGGACGCAGAATCTTAGTTTCTAATTTGATTGATATCTAGTACTGAACAATGGCTCGCCAGAAGCTCGCCGTTTTGGAAACACTCGATGCCGCAAAGACACAAGGGTACCACTTCTTGGCAGTTGTTATTGCAGGCATGGGCTTCTTCACTGATGCCTATGATCTCTTTAGCATCTCTATTGTGACGAAGTGCCTCGGCCGCCTATACTACACAGACCTTAACTACCCAAAACCTGGCACCCTTCCGCCAAACGTGTATGCTGCTGTCACTAGTGTGGCACTTTGCGGCACACTTGCTGGCCAGCTCTTCTTTGGCTGGCTCGGTGACAGGCTTGGAAGGAAGAGCGTGTATGGTTTTACGCTAATTCTTATGATCATCTGCTCTCTCGCTTCGGGTCTCTCCTTGGGGCATGAGCCAAAGGGCGTGATGGCGACGCTCTGTTTCTTCCGCTTCTGGCTTGGATTTGGTGTTGGTGGAGACTATCCACTGTCTGCTACCATCATGTCTGAGTATGCTAACAAGCGCACTCGTGGCTCCTTTATAGCAGCGGTGTTTTCCATGCAGGTAAAAATTTTGATTTTTGAAAATATCTGATGAATTCAATAAACATTATAATCCTTAATTTATATACTATGTGATGAAACTATATTGATCTAATCATGGGGCAAAATAACAGGGCTTCGGAATTTTATTCGCCGCCGTTGTATCTATCATTGTTTCTGCCTCATTCAAGCATCACTTTCACGCGCCTTCCTACAATGAGGATCGTGCAGCATCTACCCAATCTCAAGCAGACTATGTCTGGAGAATTGTTCTCATGTTTGGTGCCATCCCAGCTGCACTGACATTTTACTGGAGAATGCGGATGCCGGAGACTGCTCGTTACACGGCGCTTATTGCTCGCAATGCCAAAAAGGCCGCACAAGACATGTCTACAGTCCTTAACCAGGAGATTGTGGAAGAAATTGAGGTTGTGGAATCCAATGTTGTCGGCGGTGATACTTGGGGTCTTTTCTCCCCACAGTTTGCCAAGCGTCACGGTCTTCACCTTGTTGCCACCACTACAACTTGGTTCTTTCTCGACATTGCATTTTATAGCCAGAATCTCTTCCAAAAAGATATCTTCAGTAAGGTCGGGTGGATCCCGAAGGCAGGAACCATGAATTGCATTGAGGAGGTGTACCGTATTGCTCGGGCTCAAGCTATCATTGCCATGTGTGGCACAGTTCCTGGATACTGGTTCACTGTTGCTTTCATCGACATCCTTGGTCGTTACTTTATCCAACTTATGGGCTTTTTCTTTATGACCGTCTTCATGCTTGGGCTGGCCATTCCCTACAACCACTGGACCACAGATGGCCACCACACTGGCTTTGTTGTGTTGTATGCATTCACTTTTTTCTTTGCCAATTTTGGGCCCAACTCGACAACTTTCATTGTCCCAGCTGAGATCTTCCCAGCCCGGCTCCGCTCAACTTGCCATGGTATCTCTGCTGCCGCTGGCAAAGCTGGAGCTATTGTGGGGACATTTGGTTTCTTGTACTCTTCTCAAGGTAAGACAGCTTCCTCCAGAGACAAGGGGTATAAAAAGGGTATAGGTATGAAAAACTCACTCCTTGTTCTTGCCGTTTCAAACGCTTTGGGTTTTATTTTCTCTTTCTTGGTACCGGAGGCCAAGGGTAAGTCGCTGGAGGAGATGGCCCAGGAGACAGTCGAAGAAGGTGAAGAAGCTCAGGCACGTGTTTGACCTCATATATATACAATTCGATATGCAAAGTGATACATGACATGTTTTAATTTTTCTGCTATTTTGTGACTTTATTTCTGTAAGTGCGGTGTTTTGGTTTTACTTTTTTTCATTTAGATTTGTTATGAAGTGTGCATATTTTCTTCTATGTTACATATCTATACTATCTAATAAAGCTTCTAAGCAATGAATGCGTTCATTTGATCTTACTTTTCTCTATGAACAAAAATACCCCTCTCAAGTTAAGTTGCGTTATCAGGGACTCTGAGAAAATTTGAACCATATTTTTTTCAATACGGAGGAGAAATATATGCGCATCCATCCAAATTACTTTTCTCCACGCACCACGCTGCCCGTTCCTCGCACCCCGATTCTCGCTCGCCGCTCCCCGCATCCCGCTCCACGCACCACGCTGCCCGCTCCCTGCATCACGCTTCCCGCTCCCCGCTTCACGCTTGCCGCTCCCCGCTTCACACATCATGCTGCACACTTCACGCTTTCGCTCCCGCTCCCGCTCTCGTTTCCGCTACACGCTCCACAATCCACACTCCACGCCCCCGCTCCTGCTCTCCGCTCTCCACTTCACGTTTCACGCTTCCCGCTCCATGCTATCTGCTCCCGCTCCACACTCCATGTCGCACGATGCCGCTCCGCCGCTTTATGAAAATATAATTTAGCAAATTTTATTTTCTACTACATTATTTTTTCTTGTTGTTATGCATGTAGAACCTAGGGGCCTAGGTGCTTAATTAATTTCTATCGGTTCAACCAAATAGGGACATAAATTGCAAATTTCACAAACTATGGCAATCAATTCAATTTATGCAATTCACCAAGCAATTCAATCAATTCTCTAATCAAGCAATTCAAGCACAACTCAATTCAATTCACAAACAATTCAAGCAATTTAAACTAATTGAGTTGAGATAAATGTAAATAGAGAAAAGGGAAAGAAATGCTCAATCGCGTGTTGACGGAGTTCGGCTTGCACGAATGCCTCGCCTACGTCTCCGGGTCCCTGGCGCCCCCGCTTCTTGCGGTAACAAGCCCGGTCCACTCCACTAAACAAAAACTCGCTTGCTTAGCGTACAACTTCGGAATTGGGCTCTCTTACACACACCGGTGGAGCCGCCAACCCTAACCCGACGCCGGACTCTATCTCGCTTACACACACCGGTGGAGAATCGAGCCGACTTCCTTGAACTCACTTACACACTCCGGTGGAGCTCAAGGCAACACACACACTCACAATCTAATGACAATTTGCTAATTGGAAGATTAAGCTAGAAAATCACTCAAACAAACAACTCTCTATAATCCCTAGATTAGATTTAGCTAATTAAACTTGGGATAAAGAGCAAGGATTTGGCTAAGGTTTAGAGCTCAAGGGTTGCTGTAAAAATGGTGTTGAATGAATAGAATAATCAGCAGTTCAATTGTTGAGGGAGAAAGGTTTATATAGGGCTCAAATCTGGCCAAAAGCAATTCTGCGCAAGATAGCGTTATAACGCTATCTTCTATAGAAAAGATAGCGTTATAACGCTATCTTGAATATGGACAAAAATTATGACCGTTGGTGTCAATTTATGGTAGCGTTATAACGCTAAGTTATGTACAAAACATAGCGTTATAACGCTATCTAGTGCCAGGACAAGAAATTTGACCGTTGGGATTTGTCTGGCGTTATAACGCTAAATCTAGCCAGTTTTTGGCACCTCAACTTACCTTGGCGTTATAACGCTAAATCTAGCGTTATAACGCTAACTCTCTGGAAGTTTAGGTTGATTATTTTGCTACTAATTTAAATGATGTTTTTGATCAAATAAAGTTTATATTCCTAAACTTAAAATATATCTAAGACATATTCTTGATGTTTTGAAATTTTGTTGATTCAATTTCTATTTCAAAATTCAGTTTGAACTTTCAGTATTTTTAGCGTTATAACGCCAAATATAGCGTTATAACGCTATCTCAGTTCGATATAAGGTTTGGCCAGAAGTTACCATTTTGGACATCTAGCGTTATAACGTCAAGTTTAGCGTTATAACGCTATACCCTGTTTGTTTTGAATTTCCTTGCTCTTTTGTACCCAAATTTAAATAAACTAAAATCTAAATACCCTAAGCATGTCTTCATTTTGATCTTGATCTTCATGCTTAAGTGTTTTCATCTTCAAACGACCATAACTCTTGACTCGTAACTCCGATTTCAGCGTTCTTCGTGGCGTTGGAAAGCTCACGACGAAATCTACAGTCGGTACAGGGCTAGCCCGTACAAGATCACTTTTAAGCCCATCGGAGATCGTTTGAAGCTTTAAAACTCCTCTTGAATATTTCCTACACAATTTCTCAAAAGACAAAGCTTTGTAAAATTCAAGATCGTTTTGCAAATCAACAAATACAAGAGCTTGTTTGAGCCAACAATGCATGGATACGATTACTAGTATATATATATGTATGTAAATGTACTTCTAAATTAAAAGCTTGATTCAACTAGGATCACAGCGTCAAGAGGACCATATATATCAACATCTCTTTTTAGTGAACATTATTACCAACTTTCGGATCTCTCACAGGAGCATGGTCATTGACATTGTCCATGACAATGTCGTTATTTGGGTCAGATTCGTGTCCATTTGTGTTCACGTTATCCTGCGAAATTTGAGTAGGGAGTGTAGTTTGTCTATAGACATTAGATGCATTTTCTAGATTCAACGGTATCAGAATTCTGACAAAACTCGAACTTTGGTCCAAAATATCATCGTCATTCTTTTCTTCTTCAAAAATGTTATCTTTTGTTAACATATCTCCCCCCCCCCCCCACAAACTCATTATTCTCGAAAAATTTCACACGTCCTGACTCGAAAACTATATGTTCTGTTGGATTGTAAAATTTATACCTTCTAGATCGTTCAGAATATCCAATAAAATAACAACTAACTGCTCTTTCATCCAGTTTCTTTTCTTGTGGCTTATAAGGCCTAGCTTCTGCTGGACATCTCCAAATTCATATGTGATTAGGCTAGGTTTGCGCTCAACACAAATCTCATATGGAGTTTTTTTAGTTACTTTAGTTGAAACTCTATTTAGTATATATGTTGCGGTCTTTAAGGCTTCCCCCTCCACAAATTCTCAGGCAGAGTTGTACGAGTAATCATACTTCTCAGCATGTCTTTAAGAGTGTGTTTGCGCCTTTCAACAACATTGTTCATTACAGGTGAGCCTGGCAATATATACTGAGATACGATCCCACACACTTCTAGTATTTTGCAAAATGTCCCGGACGTTGTTTTCCCGAGCCATCATATATGTCATAGTATTCACAACCACGATAAAACCTGACAACCTTTATGTGTTTGTTAAGTTGTAACTCAACTTCCGCTTTAAAATTTTGAAACATGTCTAGTGCTTCAGCATCTTCTTCTATCAAGTATATATCAATTCTAAGACATCATTACATATTTTGCCATCATACTTACGCTTATTAGTTTGTTTTCCCTTTTTGCAATTTACACACTCATTTAAGTTTGTGAAATCTAAAGGTTGGAGAATATCATTAGACACGAGTCATTCGATTCTTTTCATAGAAATATGTCCCAAACGCTTGTGCCATAATATTGGTGAATTATACTTAGTTAATTTAGATTTTCTAGTATCTATGTACAATGCCTCTAATTATGAAGTATCTAATTCTAGAAAGAGCATGGCTAAAATAATATGCATAGTACAATCCATTTCGTATTATGCGGTCATTTATATTTAATTTGGTCATTAAATTGATATTTAAGTTTCTCAATAAATTCTTCATATCAAAATCTTGTAGGAAATAAAATTTTGTAATTTTTAGAGCTTTCTTGTTATTTTTTAAATATTTTTTAAAAACAGCCCAGAAATGACACTTTTGTAGTATTAAATCTGGACTGTTTTTAAAAAATAGCAAGAAAACTCTAAAAATCACGAAATTTGATTTCCTACAATATTTTCATATGAAGAATTTATTGAGCAACTTAAATCTCAATTTATTGACCTATATATATATGCATAGTACGAAATGAAGTGTACTATGCATATTATTTTAGCCATGCTCTTCTAGAAAATAAAGATTATCATAAGAAGACAAAGAACCGAAAGAAACATGTTTTGAAATTTGAAACAAACTTAGAGAGTGAGTACGCTTACAATGACTCCACAAATATTATCTCATATTTTAGAATATAAAGGACTTTCATTATAAGCAATCAACAAAATGGAACTCAGGTGCTTCTGAAACAAACCATCTCATAATTGAAATAAAATAAATAGTTAAATATAAAATAAGCTTATTTTGGATAATAAACCTAAACTCGAAAACTTCATCATCTTACAAATTTGTCAGCATGTAAGCATTATTGTTTCAGTAAATTGAAACGTGTGACATATTTATTGACACTTATTTTCTTCTAAAAGAATATATCTAACAATAACCTAAGCGCATCAATCATGGATGCTCCAAGTACAAGTTCGACCAATTATGCGAACTTTCAACTAAATTTAACTAAACTCATGTAGAATGTTTACAATATAAACTAATTTTAAGAAAATTTGTGCAATTTTATTTACAAACGTGCTGAAAGCTAACTCTTAAATTGAGTCAAATCAGATTCGATCGTGGGTAAGAAAAGGAGGGAAATGCAGACTGAACTCACCGTCTTGCATCGTGCATCATGCGAGATCGAGAATGGTACAATTTGGGAAGAAACGAGTGACTGGGAGCATGGCAACAATACGAGTATGGCTTCCCTTCAGTCTAGGGTTTCTGGTCGCAACTTGCGAGAAGCTCTTTATACATTTTAAGAGAAGAGCCTTGTTGTCCGATATGTCTAAGAGAGTGCATGAGAGAGACGGGAGAGGAAAGAGCGGTAGATTGGAGGGAGGGTTTGGCTGAGAACTCAGAGCTGGAAAGGCGAGAAAGGAAGGTGATTTTCTATTTTATTTTGTTATTTTTCCAGCGCTAAATGATATTATATATATATATATATAAAATCCGGCTAACGTTTTGCTAACATACTAACGTTAGCAAAAATGAAAACGTGCTAACGAATGCTTATTTCAAATTTCAAAAATTATCTTCTTCTTCTTCTTTGCTATATTCATTTCTATTGACTGCAGCAATTGCCTCTCCAAAGCCTTTATATTTGTTTCATCAAACTGACTAAAGTATTATTCCATGCAAGAAAAGGAATTTCTACATCTATTTATTTATTTTAAACTTGTAAGATGTAACAGAAAATAAAATACATGCCTCCTCAGATCCCTGTATTCGCTCCATCTCAATTTGAGAAAGAATTATCTTCTTCTTCTTCTTTGCTATATTCATTTCTATTGACTGCAGCAATTGCCTCTCCAAAGCCTTTATATCTGTTTCATCAATATCCCTGCCCAATAACTATGCATTCTTAATAATAAGCAGTATGTAAAAATACTTGGACATAAGTGACATGAGTGTTTGTAAAAGAAACCTAATGAAGAGCGACAAATAGCTATAAGGGAGATTGACAGCTCCAAAACCAGAGAGCACAGCCATGACCTATACACCTATTATCCCGATTATACTTGCCAACTGCGTCATTGTGAAGAATTCTACAATTACACTGTATAAGTCATTTTTTCTATTTTTCTTTCTTTACTTGAGTAGGCTTTCAACAGTATCATGGAAGCCTCTTTTTACATGTTAATCATCACATTTGAGTTGAACTCAAATTTCCCCCATATGACAAATGTGAATGATAATGGCATTAACCAACCATTTTGTATGTCAGAGGTATAAAAACCCACTATTCAGTACAATTAAGCCTAAACTCAACCCAAGTTTGCCTCACTTAACAATCCACTATGCAACCAAAATAACTGCAATTTATCATTCACTCCCTCAAATTTCCAATGAATCCCAAAAAACCATGAATTGAAATGCTACATTCTGAGATAAGTTTAGAATTAGAACCACTTTCAGGAGACGGAATGAGAAAGTGAATCCCCATGCGCAAAAAACCATATAGAAATGCCAGTAAAAAGACAACTGCTCCCATTCCAGCCCTTTCTCTTCTAAACCCTGAAAATTCAAAAGTTGAATTCAATGTGCTTAAATCACTTAGTCACAATAAGACAAAGAAAACACAAACAAAATATTTCCTTAGCATTCTTGTTGAAAAAAAACTTTGCAAGTAATATTGAACCATTTTATCAAAAACATATTGAACCCAGTAAACTTTCATTTCTTTAGTTGCTTTATGTCATTTGTTGCAACCTGCAAACATGCAACAAGTTGCCCATTTGAAACATAGTTGGTGATAAAATTTAACTGATAGATGGCTTCAAATCAACATAAAGATAGATAATGGTCTCGGTAGCATGAACTGATAAAATGAATTAGATGCTTTCCGTTATGTATTCTCATGAAATGTAGAAAGTGAAGGAGCAATGTTGGTACTCAACAGATTTGCCTCATGTTCTACAGCATCTACTATCTTCTAGTTCTAGAAATAACCCTGTATGTGTTATACAACGGGCTTCATTACAAATTCTTTTAACATTTCTTACATTTGCAATTAGAACCCAACATTTGTAGGTAGTCTATAAAACCAACGATACAGTATTCCTTTTCATATATGTTTGTTTTGTTATTTTTATATATAAAATAATATTTTATTTTGAAAGTTCTAGCAGTTTTTTTTCTTTTTTAAACAAATGAGATTAAAAAGAGTACCCCAGGTACATGACTTTCAAGCTCTATTTGTATCGAAATTCATGATGACGCCTAAAAGCACTGAGATCGAGCTAAATAAAAACAAAGACTAAAGAAGATATATGCTAAGGGAGATGGTGCATGCCTTGACCTTTTTGGTTGAGCTAAATGTCAAGAGCACAAAAAAGTCTACTACAATGGAGACAACGCCAAGCAAACTTTCTCAACTTTTCTGTCTAGAGCCGCTTCTTGGCCAAAACTGCAAAATGAATACATAAGTAGACAAAAATTTATTTACTAAAGAAAGCTATGAGAAAGACTAAATTCTAATGCATGGTGCCAGACTATAATTTAATTACAATAGAATAAGCCTTGGAGATTAATTACAATTGGATAATTCTTCAATTATATTTGCTCATTGATCCTTTCTTGTTGTCCCTATTATGCTGGTACATATCTGTCCCTATTTGCTGGTACATATCATATATGTCCATGTTCTAATGGTACATCATAAGATCATTAATTTGAATCTGGTTTAAATCTCAAATAAATAAATACAAAGACAGAAAAGAAAATTGTAGCAGAGAATCAAACCTGGTCAAAACAATTTTCTTCTGTGTGTAAATTTGTAAATACAAAATTCAGAGGAAAAAGCTCTTATGAATATTTGAGGTTCGATATAACTTGATCCCTTTAAGATTATCTTGCAAACAAAGCTAATTTCATTAGTTTGTACAAGAACTTTCAATCTACTAAGAAAGTTTCATCTTATGAATATCTCAAGTAATTCCTTTAATTACTCAAATTCCAAATTACCTATAAAATCTAAATAATAAAAACACAACATAACATTGGATGAGTGTTAAAGACGAGATGGACAGTCTAGAATTTTTACCAGTAACAAGGATAAGTTCGCAAGCTTGACCTCACCACCACCATCACTTGACAGGCCAAGAGAGAAGGCGACAAGGGAGCCTGGTCATCTTCTCGAGTGCTAGGCTGAGGGGAGAGGTGACGTGATGGGCGACGATTCTCTCAGAGGGAAACCACAACTGGACGAAGAACAACACCCTTGGCACCGCAGCTGGAGGTAGTATCTCATTTTTCAGACTCATCGATTAGCATGGGCGTCGATCTGTGAAAGAGAAGAAAAAAATGAGAATTTAGGTTTTAGGTTAGAGGCGGCTTCGTGGTGAGAAAGTTGAGGAAAAAACATTTCCTAAGTGTGAAGAGAGGAGTGAGAAGCGCCTCGAAGGCAGGAAACTGGTGAAATGATGTTAGCGGCAGATCAAGCTTAAATCGATCAGACTATAACTTCAAAGGTTAAAGGAATAAATTACAAGGAAATTTGATTTTGGGGCTAATATATCAATCTGGAGAGTTGGGACGGTAGAGAGGTTCAATAGAGATCTCACCATGGAGAGTAAGCGGGAGAGAGAGGAACAGAATGGAGGCGGAGAGAAAGAGAGAGGAACACAGTAGCGATCTCTAGGGAACAGGGAGATGAATGGCGGTGTGGAGAGAGACGAAGCAGATGGGTTTTGGAACCGGATCTCCTGCTCGTAAATCCCTGCTTGCTTCCCTGCTTGTTTCAATCTGGACCGTTCAAAACTCATCTAACGGCCAAAGCATCTTCCCCCTGAATCAAATCACAGCCGTCCGTGGCGATCGAGCGGTCGGATCGAAGACAAGCAGGGATTTACGAGCAGCAGATTCGGACCCATGGGTTTTCGGAGGCGACGACTTAGTTTCGCGAAGAAGAGGATCAAGAATAGCAGGGAATACAGATTTTCGTGTAACAAACGCGTAACAAAATGCGAAATAGGAGAAATCTCAGCTTCTACACAGAAAAATAGATCGAGTGTTGTAAACATTTAAAGCAGTTTCATCCGAAGGTTGATTTTAATTCCGAAAATTTGAAAATAAATCTCAACCGTTTCCGAATCAGACATTTTAGATGTTTAGAAATATAGCAGACATATCCATCAAAAAGCCTCTTCTCCATTTAATGAAACCAATATTCCTCCATTTTCTTATTTTAAATATTCGTTAATCCGTTTGAAATTGTTTGGAGTATCAAATTTTGGAGTTTTTGCGTGAAATTAGCCTTGAACATTTCCTGATTTTTCCTAGAGTTCGGCAATATAAATAATTTTGCTCTTGTTCGATTAACATTTTACACCTCGATTTTCCAGAAACATTTTAGTTTGTCTTCCCGATTAAAATACACTTGGAAATGCAACTTTAATTTTTACTAATAAGTTGCACAAAAACGTCTGGAAATTTGCCATTAATTTCTAGGAATTTTGCTGAGTGCCTGAAGAGGTTTTCGATTTATTCTCAGCCCGATAATGCACTAAAATTCTTGAAGTCTCGTATCTTTACTTTCTCCTTTATTTTCCCTGACTAATATTGACATCGTTACAGGGGTCAACACACATTTTATGTATAAACATTGAATATTTTATTACTATTTTGGGTCATTTTAAAAAATTCAAAACATGTACTTAAGAAATTCTAAATATAGAAAATTTTGGTATCCCACAAGATTTTAATATAAAGAAATTATTGAGCATGATAAATCGAAATTTTAACCTTTCGTTTTTTATATTTGATGATCAAGCACTGAACCTTTGGTGCTTGATCAACCACTGTAGCCTAGTTCTCACTACTAAAATTGTTGATATTACTGTGAAAGAAAAAAAGTCCTTTTTCGTGGACATGATCACGGAAAAGAGGTCATTTCTGTAAAATAACCACATAAAAACTTCCACGCAACTACTCTCGACACATATATTACTTTTTTCGTCGAGCAGCATGGAAATAATCATTTCTCTGGGCTTAGCTACGTAAATATTTCCACGAAAATAATACTCTAATGGGTCATTCATGGGCGGACACTCCATGAAAATAATCATCCAAGAAAATAATAACTCACATTCACAGAAATAATAACACATATTAATGGAAATAATCATATACTGGTCCCACCAAATATAATTAGTTTCCTATCAACGTGTCTGACAAATGTCACTATTTCATTTGTTATTATTTAATAATTATTTCCAATTTATGATGCATATTCATATTCAATAATGTAATTAGTACTAATTTAAATTTTTTCAATATTGCACAAAATATTGAAGATATTAGTTCACAACTTATTAAAATTTATTTTACATCTCCACAGCAAGTTCATTTACAGACAAAACTAACATACATCTTTCCAAAGAATTGTTAGAATGTACTAGGGGGTTTATGCTAATGCACAAGACTAAGCGATTTCAATTCAAGCTAAAATCTTTTATACATTAATCATCTAGCCAAGTAATAGAGCAAGTAATTTCAAGAACTAATTGAGCAAATCACAAAAATTAAGATCAAAGAGCTAAAGAGAGAGAGAGAGAGAGAGTGAAGAGAGAGCAATCGAGAGCAAGTGAACACGCTATGTAACGTGGTTCGGCCTATCAAAAGAAATTAGGCATACATCCACGGGTCTCTCGGAATAAATCTTCTTTTTGGGTCGTTTCACTATAATCAAGTATCTTTTACAAAGGGGCAGAACCGATCTTTGACTTCTTCTAACACAAGTAAGTCAATCTTCTTCTCCTAAATCGATGCACAAGACAACACCTCAATACACCGCAAAAAGGTCCAATTGACTACACAATCAAGGACGGGGATGCACCACTTGACAACACAAATGTGGTGCACCAAAGGCTAAACAATTATCCAAAGTTTTTGTTCTCGAATAGATAATAAGAGAATAGTAGCTATCCTAATTGCTCTCAAGGTTAGGTAGCTGGAGGAGACTTGAATCAGGCTCTCTTTGGTGCTCAATTGATGCTGGGAAGCTTGTGAGAATGTTTGGATGATCTTCTGGTTCGTTTTTGCATCACTTATATAGGCTGAGCACTTCTTGGGATCTTAAATCTGTGAAAATACACCATAGCGTTACAGGATCCTCCATAATGAGTTGAGAAGGCGTTATAACGCTTTGAGCATATTCCCTCTTCAAAAACTCGTTACAACGCTTGGCTAACGCATTATAACGGATGACAACTCGTTGTGATGCCTTGCTGGAGCGTTACAATAACACTTGTCTCGGGAAAATCCAGCATCTACTCCTTCTCTCTCCTCCTGAGGCGTTATGATGTCTTGGGAACTCGTTATAACGCCTTAGGGACTCGTTATAACAGGTCATCAAGCGTTATGGTAAAGTTGTGCTCTGTCTTGAGCCTTGAAGCCTTTCCTTGGTGCTTTGACCATGTCTTGACTTGTCCAGAGCATGTTTGAGCATGTTTGACATTGGTTTGTACCTATTTTAACCTGCATCTTCACCAAAACTCAATGTGCAAAGTTAGTACTTTATTTGTTTTGCAAATTGTCAAACAATAGATGAGTTTAACCCAACAAACTCCCCCTTTTGGCAATTTGCAAAACCAATTGAGATATGCATATCAAGTGATGCACATCTTTCATTTCTCCCCCTTTTTGCAAATTAAGGCACAAGGCTCAAACAAATATACTCCCCTTAATTTTAGCAGATATACAATTATACAAGTCAAGTAATTAATACTCTCCTTAATGAAATAATATTTGCCAATAAAGCACATTTTATATGATTTACCAATTAACATAGGGGAAATAGACATAAAAGCAATAGAGAGCAATCATCATCAAGAGACACATAATCAAAAATGAATTTTAATTGAAAACATGCAAGAACATCATATTAATCATAAAAGTTCATACAAGGAGCATAGAAAAAGAAGAGATAAATCTACCCTAACCCTAATCCTCATCACTATCATGTCCCTCATCCTCCGGGTTGAGTTGAGTAGCTCCTTCTTGTCCACCTCTCATGTGGTCTTCGGGTCCGGTAGGATCGGAGCAATCATTCCATGATTCAAATTGTTAAGTCCAATTGGTCCGGACCATGGAGTTGAACTCACTTTAGTTGTCAAGCTTCGCATGTATATTCGCCGAGTTGTACTTGTTGTAGAGCGACAAGTGATACACTTGTTGAGAAACGTAGTGAGTTTCTTCTTCAACCATAGAGAAGGCATATGGCATCATTGTTAGTTTGTAATAATCTAGAAGTCAATAATACGATAAATTATCATAAAGTTTTGTTCATGAATTGAGTGGTTAATAAATTGTCATTTTGTTGCCTTGAGTATTATTGAATGTATGGATCATTCCTTTATCTGACTAGAGTCAATAACTGGAATTGTGAAACTTCATAATACAGATGATATATATTCTTAAAAGTCTCTAACCAAGGTAATTAGTAGGAACACTAACTTACCGTTACAAGGTTATAATGTGGATTAAAAGATGGTTAAGTTTTACAGACCATAGACATGAGATGTTGTTTTAATCACATGAATACATGTTACGGGAACATGGTATTTGACAAACCTCGAATGAAACATTAAATGGAATTGTATACGTGTCATTAATGTTTTCTTTCAATGTTAAGTTCTAAAGTATGAGGTATTCATCTATCCTACTAAGAGATGTGTATATGTGATTGTTATCTAATGTTGTCGGTAAAACACAGTCATAACGGTAGCTTTTCGGTATACATAGCTTAGCTGTGGTAGTGATGGTTTACCAAAAGTACTCTTGTTCTTCGTATCTCTATACGAGTTGCATTATCACTGGGCCCCTTGATAGAGTAGGATTATCTGCATGCAGTATAATTACAAGAGTAATTATATTTGATACGTCTACTCAAAATCGAGAAAAGTTTAAGTTTGCAAGGATGACACACACCTACCTTGAAACTAATCTAACATTATGAGACAAAAGAATTAACACGACTAAAATGTTTAGTGGATCGTGATATTGTGTAGAACAACATCATATATGTAATTGGATGGCCATAGTGCAGATGTCAGATGTCTCCTATGAATATAGATGTCTCCAATGAACACAGATCCTATTGGGTCACACCGTATAGGAGCTAATAAGAGAATCTTAATGATTCATTATAAATTGGTTATAATTAATATTAAGATGGTTATAATTAATTATATGTGATATGATTAAATTATATATGTCATATAAGATGACAAGCAAAAACAACGGCTGAATTTATAAACGTATACGATACGTTGTATAAAATCATACTGAAATCAAACTGATTCCGAAGCATGAGAAATATAATTGTTGAGAACAATTATATATTTATATTTATTTGTATATATTTAATTTAGATTTTAAATATTAATTATGGTTTTGAATTTGGGATGAAATGCATTATCAAATTAAAACCTTAATTAAAAATTAATTAAAATCTTAATTAAAATAAATAAATAAATAAAAATTAAAAAAGGGAGGTCGGCTTGGAAAAATAACAGGTAAAAAATTTAGATATTTTATTTTTTGGATAAGCTTGCCATGGGCATTTTGGTCATTTCAACTCTCAGGGGTATTTTGGTAATCGGCCAACCTTCTCATTTTCCTATAAATAGAGGGGCATGAAGAGAGAGAAAAATCACATCAAAAATCGTATCGTATCTGTTAACTCAGGATCGAATCGATAAATATATTTTTCTCTCTATCTCGGTTACGGTTATTTACGAGATTCGAAAAATAGTATTTTTGCGAAAAGGAGCAGTATTTCATATTTGTATAACTGTGAGTCGTAAAGATATTTATTTAGTCCTTATCTCGATGAATAGTGTTTTTGCAGAATACCGCAGTTTACGGTATTTCTTGCAGAAGAAATAAACCGCTTTCTGGTCATCTTGGTGGATCACCGATAGAGGTATCAGACATCTGATACTCCGAGGAAAGGAGCTTCTCAGATTCGATCTTCCGAGTTTGCTGCAATTCAATTCGAATTTGGATCAAGGTATAAATGTTATATTAATTTTTTTAATTTGTAAGTAGATTAAAGTTTTAGAATTCAATTATGGAGCAGATTTGTATAAGGATTAAATCGGGTTTTGATACCAAAGATAAACGAGAGGTGGACATCCTCGGTAGTTTATCTGACATACCTCGTTTAATCCTTGGCTTAAGTTGGAAGTAAAATTTTTGTTTTACGGTATTTCCGCAGCTTAGGCCAATTGACGGGTTTGAACTATTCGTAACCCAACAATCATAGGGTTGAAGGCTTGGGGAGTGTAGTAGGATGGGTCTTGGGGAAATTGATACCCATGGTATGAAGGAGGAGGCACATAAGAAGTGGTTCCGGCTTGAGGCATGCTTGGCATGGGCTCTTCATCCATAGGTTGTGGAGCATCCGGGTTGGTGTATTGATTAGGTTTTGCTCCCTCTCTTCTTATACATTCATTGATTGGCTTGAGTTTCGGTTCCCAAGTCAAATTGTTCTTGATCCAACCATTATTTCCAAGAAATATGATTAGGTTGGCTGGGTAGTAGATGGTAGGATTGGGCTCCCTTGGGTTCATCGGTATGATGATGTTCTTGTGTAAAAGAATCCGGGTCAAGGGGTGAGGATATGATAGGCTCATGGTTTTGTTGGTTAGGGCGGTTCTCATGTGGTTTAGAATGATGAAGGGTATGTCAACCACTCTATCCTTGGCAGTGAGACGCCTAAGGAGAAACTTGTTTGTGTGCCCTATGTTTGTCTTGAGACCTTTTCCAGGAATTAGAATGTCGTTTATAAAAAGAAATAACAATCTATAGAGAGCGAGTAGTTTGGAATCGGAATGATCTTTGTGCGGGTCTTTGGCTCCTAACCATCATTTGTATTCAATGAAGGACTCCTTATGTTGAGGCCATTTGTGGTACACATCGACCTCTTCACCATTCTCTACCATACCAAGAACTTCGACCAAGGTTTTAGTATTGATAGGTATTTCTTGGCCATAGTAATAGGTGGTTACACCGAAGGGTTCTTTGGTTGTTTTCATGTTGGCATACAAAACCCTAATTGGACCCAAGGCAAATTGTTGGTTTAACTCAATCAATGGTCCCCATGCCCAAAAGTCAATTATTTGCACCAATTGATTATATTCCCAATTACTCATTTGGTTATCTTCGTTGATTAGAAACACAAAGGTATCGGTGATTGGTCTATTTTTAAAGGTACTATGGAAGTTGGAGAATTCAATGGGTGACAGGTATAGAATTCGGTTTTGGGATGAGTTAGCCCAAGGGTTAAAGATCTGTTGCCTTTCCGGTTGAGAATTAGTAGGGTTTTGTGAAGGTTGAGAGGCGGAAGGAGTTGGTTCCGGATTTGGTTCTTGGTTTGGAGGTGGTTCACTAGGGTTGGTATTCGGGTTAGAGCTTGTACTGGTACCGAGTTAATAACTAAGGGAAGGTATGTTTTTCCTTTGTGCCATGGCACACAAATTCCTTTCTTTCTCTAATTGTTTCTCCACTCCTTTTCTTTTCTTGTTGTAAACAATTGGGAGCTTTGGTGGAAAGAACAAGGAGAAGACTTACAATAAACATGGTGAGAATTCTTGAGAAGTCTTGAACTCTTGCAGGATTTGAAGATCTCTTGTGAAAGTCTTGAGAATTGGAAGGGTTTTTAAAGCTTTAGTTGCAGCAAAAATAGAGTTGAAGAGGCTAATTTCAATTCTGGCAAGGATAAAGACCTTTGGATAGATGGTATGCCTTAAATAGCTGCAAAAAAAACCATGGCATTACAGCAACTCGTTATAACGAGTTATTGATGCGTTATAACGGGTTCCCAACCATTATAACGCCTCTCTCTCTTGTTCTGTAATGCTCCAACTATTTAATCCCTTCTAACGACTAGTTTTGGGTTTCTAACCCATTATAATGGGTTCCCAGCCGTTATAACGAGTTACTAACTCATTGTAATGCCTCTCATAACGCTTTGAACAATTTTTGTTATTTATTCAATTTTAATTTGCTACTATGCTCCAAATTTGTTCTTTACTACTTATAGGGCTCAGTTCAGTTGTCAAATGATGTTCTTGCTCATGCAAATGTTCAGATAAGATTGCGACTTGGATATAAAGCTCAATTAATGTTCACAAAATTATATAATTCAATCAATATAATACTTTGAATTATATATGTTGCTACATGACTCCCCTCCAACTAATGAAAAAAATGATGATCAAATAGGGGAAGTCTAGTGACCCTCTAGAAAATGGATTTGGTACCACTTGTGCTTGGAAGTGAAATTTGTTCCACAAATTTACCTTTTCTAAATCGACAAAAATGTAATGATGTCCAAATCTCAAACAAAACGAGCAAAATGTTGCTTTAGAGTTAAGGTTGCTATGATCATTGATATTGTTATTAATTAGTCTCCAATAACTCATTACCAACCTATATTTATCATGAAGGTTCTTTATGTTCTTTGGATGAGATATTGATTGATTATTCATATAAAGCTTTCTCTTTTGAAAATTGCTAATAAAATTCTTGTGATTGTGTATAATATTTCTAGGGTTAGGTCTTAGTTGAAAAGCATTTACAAACCTTTTTCTTTCAAATTTGTTTCCAAGTTTCTTATGTACCTCATGAAATCTACCATATCTATCCTTAACATAGAGTATTGGTGGTTGAGCTCTATGTTGGTTGGTAGTCCTATAATTGTTTCTAACTCTAAGTTTGTATACCACCATACTAGAATTAGGTTTGGTAAACTTGGTCTTTTTATTGTATCTCTTATCATAGGGATGATTAAAATTGCAAATTGACTTGATAATTGTACCTTGATTATATAATGTTTATCATTTGGGGAGAGCTTGTTTATCTTGACTTGATTTGAAAATACATGTTAGAATTTAGGGGGAATAATTGATTTGAATTGAGCCTTTTGTCATAGTTTGCAAAACTAGAGAGAAATGTAGTGTTGTGCATGATAATTATATGCACACACATATAGTTTTGCAAATTTCCATAAGGAAGAGTTTGTTAGATTAAACTCTTCTCTTGTTTGACAATTTGCAAAACAAATCAGTACTAACCTTGCACAATTGAGTTTTGGTGAGTTGCAAGTTTATATAGGTACAATATGAAGTAGCAAAGGTTCAAACATGCATGTACAAGTCATAACGACCACATTGATATCAAGAGCAACCAACTTGAGAAAAAATAGGGCACTAGCAGAGCAATGTGTTACCATAACATATGGACAACCCGTCACATCGGGTTTCCTATCCATCGTAATGGGTTGCCCACACGTCACAATAGGTTCTTAGTTCGTTGTAACAAATTGAAGAGGAGAGAAGCTGAAAACATGGAATTTCTACAAGATTGGTAGAGATGCATTACCATAACGCATCCTACACTCTATATAACAGGTTGCCAAATTGGGAAATGATGCGACCCGTTATAATGAATTTTGTAATGGGTTCTCTGTTTTTGTAACACAAGAGATGAAAATCAAGATTCTAAGACTTCAAGATGTGTCTTGTCTATATATACATTGGAGATTCGAACCAGAAGATCAAGAAAACCATCACTAAGTTTTCAAGCACATAATTGAGCACCAAAAAGAGCACTAAAGCCTTCTCCTAAAGCCTTCTCCATCAACTTCTTGATCCAAAGAGTGATAAGATAGCCAAATTATCTAATTTTCGATCTGAGAATACTTAGTTGTTGAGTTTGTTTGGTGTACTACATCGTGTAGTTAAGTAGTGCATCACCGTACTTTATTGTGTTGTCAATCGGTAACGTTTACCTTTTAGAGCGGTGTAGCCCCTTGCATAGGTTTTGGAACCTAAGATTGGTTGTCTTGTTGAGAAGAAACAAAGATAGGTTCCGCAGTTGTTGATTTTATATTGCGTGTTCTTGTATTCTCTTAATCTCTCTTGCGCTTTACTCTCTCTTTTTACTATGTTTGCACTTTATTGTTTGATTTGCTCAATTGCTATTAGTACTTGCTTTCTTGCGATTTTAGCTAGGTGATTAAGGTCCGAAAGTTTGAATTGTAATTGTTAAAAACTCTTCGACACTAGCACTTGACCTTAGGACCCCATTCTAACACATGCAAGTCTTTATATTAGAACAAAAATGATTATATATTACAACAAGAAAGCTGTTATATTGGAATCCACAAATCTCTATTTTAGAAACTGCAAGTCTCAGTATTGGAACATGTAAGTCTTTATATTAGAATCTGCAAGCTTTTATACTAGAACCCACAAGTCTTTATATTGTAACAAACAAATATTTATATTGGAACGTGCAAGTCGTTATATTAGAATCTGCAAGTCTTTATAAGAGAACCTACAAGACTTTATATTGTAACAAACAAATATTTATATTAGAACCTGCAAGTCTCAACTATTTGAAACCTACGAGTATTTATATTGGAAAATTATAATATAAAGACTTTAGTCCTAAATATAAAAAACATGCAGGAGAACAAAATGCTACAAGAACAGAGCGGACAAAACACAACGAAGTTGAAGCGAAAGCTGAGCGCTATTTTTTTATCTTCTAGCGGGGCTCAGGAGGTGGACGGTTGGGAGGGTTGTTAGGAGCTCCCTTAAATCAATTGCATCTAATATGCACTCTGAAAACATAATTCTTGTTGTTGTGTTTATGATTTTTTATATAAAGGAGAAAGTTAATTCTTATTTATTAACAAACAAAATAGCAAAAATAATTAAACGCTGCTCAAACAAAGGGATTAAACATTACAGATATTGAAAAAAATACCAACAGCTATACAAATATGTTCAAATTAATAGAAAAAAATACTATACGGACCGGCATAAGATCAATTCTTGTATTTGCATTTACCAGAATGTATCCTATAAAATTGCCAAACATACCAATATAGAACTTCAGCCTGTATAGTCCTTGTATAATCATTTTTTTAATAAAATTGCCAAACATACCAGAATTGAATGGAGCACGTACAGAGTCTCATGCAAATACTACAGCCTGTATCGTATAAAATTGCTAAACGTACCAGTGTTGAATGGAGCAGATAGTCTCATGCAAATACTACACAATTGGCCAATTACAAAAACTAATTGGTACCGATGAGTAAGGTAGGAATCTGAATTTCAAATGTTGACACTAATTATCAGGATGTGCTGCATTATCCAATTGATGCAAGCGGACATCAATAATGTTGAATTTCACATTTGTTAACTGTTTATTATAGTATGTTGGGCTTACTCTCTGCATAGTATATCTGGTCCACTGCTCATCTAGCAAATAATACAAGCACACACAAAAATATGTGTAGGAATTATACTGTCCGGTACTGATGGGTGGGACAGAAATTTGAGTTTCAAATGTGAAAGTGAAATTCAATTTTTTTACATATATGACCCTGATACAAAGCATCAAACACAATATACTCATACTTTAGGATTCAAAAAAAGAAAGAAAGTAAAGAAAATAATTAACCAAGGTAGTGAAGTCTCATACAACATATTTTTTGTTGTTGTTGAGAAAAAGCAAAAAATTCGTCTGTTTCAATGAAACATAATAATATATTTTTGTCCCTAAAGCTTACATATGTATATGCAAGCAACTAAGTCTATTACATCAAAAAGTCTTATTTATCAGAATTATCAGCAACACTCACTAGAACCTCTCTTATCGTCTTACTATCTAATCCTATTACAACAAAATCAAGTTCTTATAAAACTAAGTCTATTACATCAAATGAGATTCATGTTTATCACTTCAATCACAAAAGAAAGGACCAAGTAATCATATCATAAAATCCAAAAAAGACTACACCCCATAAACATTCAATTCAAATTGGTTCGATTCCACACCAAGGATCTTCCACCACTTCCACCCATGAACTGGGAGCCATTTCCTCCGTCAGGTTTCCTCTTCCTGAAATAAGTTTGGAAAAGTCCTGCACATTCTGTGGAAATATTATGTGTAATTTTAAAAACGAAAAATCTTTATTGTTTTGACACCAATAGTTTAACATATTGCATATTTGTATAGCTATATTTCTAAGAGTTTTAGATTTTTTATTAGTAAAACATAACTTATTTCTTTCTAACCAAATATTCCGTATAATAGCACATCTTATTAATTCTATTAATAAAGTATCTTTTAAAGCAATCATTGCATCAATCTTCCATAAATCTTCTAACTTGTATCCTGAAAATCAAAATTATTATATCTTCATATTCATTGCCATATTTCCTTTATAAAAGAACATTTAATATCTTCTAACTTGTATCTTCGAAATTATTATATCTTCATATTTTTTTCTAACTTAGTAAAAACTCTTTTCCTTCTAACTAATCACATAAATACCTTAATTTTGAGAGAAAGTTTAGATTTCCAAATAATATCATAGGAACTATTTTTAAAACCCCCATAGTCTAACCAGGAATACATGAAATGTACTGAGAATTTTCTAGTTGAATTTCATCTCCATATCATTTCATCACCTAAAGAGTTATCTAATTGAACATCAGCTACTATAGATTTCAATTTATCAAATTCTAATTTTAGTAATCCTACTATTTGTCTTTTAAAGACAAACTGTAATTCATTGTTCCTAAAAGCCTTGTTAACTGAAATTGTAGAATGTGAGCAAATTAGAAATAAGTTTGGAAAAAGTAAAAAAAATGCTTGTTTGTCTCATACAACATATAATCAGATCTATGCTTTTTGAATTTCAAATTGGTTGAACTTACTGTTTAATCATCTAAAGAGACAAAAGGATTGTTTTTTACACTATCTAAAAATATTACAATCAAATGCCTATGACGTTCTTCTATGACAATATTTCAAATACCTGCTAGAAATTACTACATCCCAAATATTCCAAAAGGTAGAGACATTTTATCCTTCAAAGTCGGGATCATGTTTATTCCACCTAGCTGCAGGAACAAAGAAGAAAGAAAAAAGATGAATATTACCTTCTCCCCCCCCCCCCAAAAAAAAAAAAAAATAAGATCTAACTATCTAACTTAAATGAAAACGGAAGGTGTGATGTGAAAATGTTAGAAGCGCAATGCTAACGCTAATATTCTCCTCTTCCGACACTCTCTCTTTCTTCTTTTGATTTGATAAAAAAATCGACTCTCTACTCGTGATTTCTCTCTTCTCTATTCTCTCTACCCATGGTGATTTCTATCTTCAATCGCTTCTCGTCACTGCCGATCGATCTTCATCGCATCATCTTTGGTTGTTCGATGTCATTTCTCGCCTCATCGCATCATCAATTACAGATCGAAGAGAAGAGAATCATCTTTTGAAGTTCATCACATGATCGCTTTTCTTTCTGCAAGGTAAAGTTAATCCAAACCTCAATTACAATTCTATATGATCATTATTGTGTTTACGATTTATTCCTGAATATGTATCTTCAATTGGATCGTTATTTTGATTTACAGTTCAATTGAATCAGTATTACATAGTTTTGAAGGGATTTGTTTGTTGACTTGCATCCTTGTAATTGATTTATAGTTCAATTGTTCAAATTGATATAGTTCAATAGAATAAGAAATTGTAATATTTTTCTCTGTTGAACAATTATGCTTCTTTTGTTATATTTTTAATACTTGTATTGTATAATATAAAGACTTAAAAGCTGTTCAATAATCAAACTTAAAATAAATCCAAACCTGTCAGTTATTTTTTATTTACAGTTCTATTTAATCAGTTTAATTTAAAGCATCATCTCTTTCTCCTTCATCTGATAAAAAGAACATCCCCTCTCAGTCCTCACTGTACTGTACAATATAGTACTTCTCAGTTTATTATTATAAATACTTATCAAACTTCTGATAATGACTTTGGGAAAAAATATAAAGACTTTTGTTATATTCTCTCAAGCTAAGAAGAACCTTCATCTGTTAAAAAAGAACATCCACTCAGTTCTTACCCTACTTTATTATAATACTTCTCAGTTCAATAATAAGTACCTCATATAATTATTATTAAGACTTAAAAATCTGCATGTAATGACTTCTGTGAAATAATATAAAGACTTATGTAATGCATCAGGAGTCATAATTAGTTGTGCTGTAATTTTTATAGTAAATGCAATCTAACTTTTCTTATATATTCATAGGTTTTTCAGATGGATTTTGATATCATTTTTAATCAAAATGGAAATGATGTTAATGAGATTGAGATCAATGAAGATGTGGGTAATGAGGTGAATGAGATTGATATCAATGATGAAATCGTTAGTGAGAATGATATAAGTAGTAATGATGTTGTAGAAGTCATAGAACCAGCTGTGGGTATGGTGTTCGATTCCATTGAAGAAGCCCTTGATTTCTATATACTATATGGGAAGTTGACAGGTTTTGGTGTTGTTAAAAGAAGTAATCACAAAAAGGAGGGCGTAATCTACCAATATAAATTCTCTTGCGGCAAATACAAAGACCCTAATATGCATTCACCTCCTACAAAGCGGCGACGTCCATTTGTTGGCACTAAATGCAACGCTTTTATGACTATTTCAGATCCTGATTTTTTGAGTAAATGAGTTGTACAATTTGTAAATTTGGAACACAACCATGAGCCAAACACATCATTTCTAATACCCACGTACCGTGTTATTCCACTGAGATACAATAAATTGTTAGAATATAATGATGACATTGGGATGGAACCAGCTAAAAATATTGATGCTGTAATAGACATGGCTGGTAGTTATGGCAATGCCACATTTACCAAAAGATGCTCGGAATCATCTGGACAAGTATAGGAAAGAGAAGTTAAGAAACCTTGGAGGAGATGATGCAGTGCTTTTGTCAGAATTTTTTGAGAGAAAAAAGGAAGTTGACCCTGACTTTTACTACAATTATAACTACACAGAGCAGCATCGATTGTATAGTATCTTTTGGGCTGATGGTCGTGGGCGTGCTCTTTACAAGTACTTCCTTGATGTGGTTGTTTTAGATGCTACGTATCTAACCAATAGGTATTTCCTTGATGTGCTCTTTACAAGTCTTTATATTAAAATAACAAAGTCTATATATTGATACCTACAAGTCTTTAAATATAAATTTTCTGGAACCTGCAAGTCCTAGAATTCTTAATAATTAAATTTGTAAGTCTTTACGTTAGGAACATGAAGTGCATATATTATTACATCCAAGTCTTTATATTATTATATTTTCAAGAATTTCTAATATATTTTAGGTATGATATGCCGCTGGTTCTGTTTGTTGGTGTCAACCACCATGGCCTGTCTGTTATTTTGCACGTTGTCTTCTTGCGAAGGAGGGTGAAGTTGAATATATTTGGTGCTTGCAAAAAAATTTGGATTGTATTGGTGGCATCAAGCCGGGAGGAATTTTGATTGAACAATGTGCTAGTATTGAATCTGGTATTAGAAAAGTATTTGGTACTGATACGGTTCACAGATTTTGCACTTGACACATTCTCCACAAATTAGCTTCGAAGTGGGACAATGTACCTAACAAGGACGCACTATCTGATTTGGTGAAATATGTGGTATACACATCAATAACTGAATTTGAATTCAACGATCGGTGGGGAAATCTTATGAGAGAAATAGGTATTAATTAAAACCCCCCCCCCCTTTTAATGACATTTATATCGAGCATGGCTAAAATAATATGCATAGTACACCACATAACGTACTATGCATATAGATATAGGTCAATAAATTGAGATTTAAGTTGCTCAATAAATTCTTCATATGAAAATATTGTAGGAAAACAAATTTCGTGATTTTTAGAGCTTTCTTGCTATTTTTTAAATATTTTTTAAAAACAATCCAGATTTAATACTACAAAAGTGCCATTTCTGGGCTGTTTTTAAAAAATATTTAAAAAATAGCAAGAAAGCTCTAAAAATCACGAAATTTTATTTCCTACAAGATTTTGATATGAAGAATTTATTGAGCAACTTAAATATTAATTTAATGACAAATTAAATACAAATGACCCCATAGTACGTTATGTGGTGTACTATGCATATTATTTTAGCCATGCTCCATTTATATCACATATATTGTTTTTTTAATGTAGTGGTAAAGACTTTTTTGTTTAAATATAAAGACTTTGTTTCCAACATATATACCTTTTGGTTCAGACAATAAGACCTGTCTATTTCCTTTTTGGTAATATAAAAACTTTGTATGTTTAAATATGCAGACATTGTATGAAGTTTCAATTCATTATATTATTTGTGGTTACCGAAACAGGTTATGAACATGACGAATGGTTCATTGGTTTGTTCAACATGAAAGAAAGATGGGTGCCGGCCTATCTGAAATGCAATTTTTGGGTTGATATGACGACAACACAAAGGGATGAAAGTATGAATCATTACTTGGATAAGTGGCTGAAAAAAAGGACAAGTCTTTTTGAATTTGTTATGCAATTTGATAAAGGTAATTTTCATTTTGTATTCTAGTACTGTTGTCAGGTATCAATAGTTTTTAATTAGTATTAAGACATTGAAAAAGTATTATTTATACTTCTTTTCTTAGTATTGATACATAATAATTTCCTTCTTAATTTTTTGTCAGCTTTGGGTAGAATATGGGAGTATGAACATGAAGCTGACCATGATTCGAGGTATAAAAGTCCTGTACTGTGGAGTGCACTACCCATGGAGCGTGAACTCCGCGATCACTATACAAAAGCAATTTTTTATAAGTGTCAAGGCCAGATAAAGGACTGCACCAATTTATCTTGCAGTTATATTTTTGACAGAGATGGTTTTGTTGTATATGTTATTACAGATTGCAGAAATGCAAAATCTTTTGATGTATTGTTTCACAAGGATTTCAAAGAAGTCTTGTGTGTCTGCAAACTTTTTTTTACAAAAGGAATTATGTGTTCTCACTCAATTTCTGTGCTCAAGAATGAGAACATATTTTCTGTTGGTAGAAAGTATTTTTGATCGTTGGAGGAAAGATATCGTTCGACCTGATTTGATGCTCAAAGGATCTTCCTGTTCCAATCAAGATGAGCATAATAGGTAACATCTATTCCTTAGATTTACTCTAGTTTTTTAGGTATTATGACATGTCAATTTATTATATTTGTTCATTTTTTTGTTAGGTATTATGAATTGACATGAGCTACTAACCCAATTGTTCACGAATTGCTCAATTATGGTTGTGTCAATGACGATCGAAGAAATCAAGTTCTGAATGGATTTCAAGAATTAAGGAGTAAACTTATAGGTTTGTTATTCTTCTAATGTTGTCTTATTTTGTGAACTAATTTGTTCTACAAAACTTACTGTTTATTCAACTATGCAGTTATGGATCCTTTAGGACAACCAAATTCACAAATGAATGGTAACTCTCTTCTCATTGGAGGTAGCGGTGGTTTTGTAGGAACGGGGAGAGTATATACGGGTATTTTAATAAAGACTTCAAAAAAATACAAGGACTTACAAATTTGTTTTTAAAGACTTGAGTGAGAACTGAGTACTGGATTATTTGTTCTCTATTCCAAGTAATTCTATCATTCAAGAAGTAAATGCTCCAGAAATTCAAGAGAACGAAGGAGAAGTTCAACTTGGTCGATGTTGGAGATGTGGTAGAGGTAGAGGTAGAGGTAGAGGTAGATGTAGAGGAAGAGGAAGAGGTAGAGGTACAGGAGACAATGGTGCATTCAAATAAAGACTTTTGTACATAATATAAAGACTTAGTTGTTTGTGTTTAAAGACATACCGTTGTAACTTGGTGCTGCATGTTATCCATTTATTTTCAGGTGATTGTATAATTGAAGAAGAGGAAGTTGAAGTTCAAGTTCAAGTTAGTCGTGGACGTTGAACTAGAGGAACAAGTAGAGGTAGAGGAAGAGGAAGAGGAAGAGGAGATATTGTTGGTGTTATTGGTGAGGCAGTTAATTATGTCCCATTGATCAGACATGAACCACCTGAAAAGGTAAGGAGAAGAGGAAGGCCAAAGAAGATTTGTAGCAAGCATCCAATTGATCTAGCTGTTGCTAATTGATATTTTTCTGTTGAAATATAGTTATATGATTTGATTGTACAAACTGTATAGTTCAAATATAGTTCAAAGGATTTAATACTTACATGCATTTTGATTTTTTTGGTGTTGTTTGAGTAATCTGAAAATATTTTACAATTTCTAAATTCTTCATTCTTTCAATATAAAGTCTTATTATGCTTTTTATAAAGACTTTATTTGTGCATAGAACTCTTTTAAATTATTTCTCACAAATTATGCAATAGTTCAGGATGATGCAATAGTCAAGAGATGCTAACAGCCCCATGAAATTATTGATTATAAAGAATTTTGTGAGCCATAATAATGACTTTTATGTGCTACAATAAAGACTTTATTTCAGAATCATATCGCCTTGTAAGAATTTTGTGACTCATAATAAAGACTTTTTCTATTAAAATAAAGACTTTATTTAAGAATTGTAACGACTTGTTGACACATGATTTTATTATGAAAAATTTATAGTTCAAATATATTTGAAATGATTTACTACTTTTACGCAAATTGATATTTTCAGCGGTTGTTTGAATAACTATGAAATGTTTGATAATCTATAAAGATTTTCGCTTTTTTTTTGTACAAACACTTGCTTACAAAAACTATGTCCAGTGAAATTTGAATTATATTGTGTGACAAATTGAGCCAATAGGGCAAATTTTAAATGGAGAAGACTTTTGGCATCATCTGTTTCCTCCTCCAGTCGCAACTTTTGGCAGAATCTTATCAATAGACCTTTTCATCTAAATTGAGTGAATGGATTCGTATAAAATGGAGATCTCCACTCTTCTTTCCTTTCAAATCACTCTGATATCCCCAAGAGCTCTTCAACTGTTTTCATCTTTCTCTCTCTTTCTCTACACTCGTCCCCAATTACTCATTTCTCTGTGAGATCTGTGCCAACCCTTCATTACTGTTTCACTCTACCTCTCTCACTCTACACTCAACACTCAACCTCTAAATCAAATTTGACCGATCTTCTTAAATCCCTAATCTCACATTCAACATCGCAGAAAATCACATCGATTTTCAGATTCTTTGTCAAAAATGTCATCGAATCTGGAAATTACAAGAGAAAGGAAGAAGTAGCGATTTCAAGAGAAACAACTACTAATACAAATGAAGAATCACGGATTTCAATTGAAACAAGGAGTAAGAAGAACAAAGAACAAGCAATTCCTCAAAGAAGAACAAGCAATTCCTCAAAGAGGAACAAGAATTACGAGGTCGAGTTCTACTAAAGCCAGCGACATCCAGACGAGCAGTGGAGAGGTGAAAATGAAATATAAATGGGTTGCAAAGGAATGGACAGTTGTAGAACCTAACCTCACTCCAATCGGAGAAGAAGGTAATGTTATTGATTAGAATTTCTTACTTTTATACTTTTATTAGAGACATTCTTACTTTTCAATATAGACATTCCTACATTTACTGTTTCAATTCGATTTTGTATAGTTTTATTTAGGTTTTTATGTATATTTATTGGAATTAGGTTTACTAGTGATGACATTAGAACTTTGATTTCTTTTTTTATTGTAATATATTTTCTCCTTTTATCTAACAGAAGAAGATGATGATGGCGATTTTGTTTCACTTGCGTCATTGAAACACAAAAAGGTACTAATCAGTCTTTACTATACTATAAAAGTACTTTCAAAACTGCAATAATGACTTTTTCTAAATAATATAAATACTTTTTATGTGGAATAGCAACAAATCCCTCAAGCCAAGAAAATCCTTCATCTGGTAAAAATAATACCCCCTCTCAGTCCTCACTTTTATGTACAATTTAGTACCTCTCATTTTATCAATAAGTACCTCATGTAATTATTATTAACACTTATCAAAATTCTGATAATGACTTTTGGGAAAAAATATAAAGACTTATGTTGTGTATCAGGATCAATTCCCTCAAGCCAAGAAGATCATTCATCTGGTAAAAAAAAATCTCATCCTCACTTCTTACACTACTTTATGATATAATACTTTTAGTTCATTAATAAGTACCTCATATAATTATTATTAAGACTTATAAAACTGCATGTAATGACTTCTGTGAAATAATATAAAGACTTGTGTTATGAATCAGGAGCCATAGGAGGAGAATTACGCTCAAGTCAACATAAGCGAAATACATAGTCTGAAGCGAAAGAGACAACAACAAGCGTAATTGAACAAAAACCCAACCCACAGCAACCAGCAAAGAAGCAAAGGGGACGACCGAATGGTTGGAGAAAAGATATTGATTTTATAAAGCATTATATGACAAGGTTGAAAGCCTTTTGCACTTCTTGTTGTATTCGTTGTCACAGTTTATTTAGTTTTGTACAATAAAATAAGTAATCTTATTCATTTTTAACAATTATCCGTTGTATTTGTTGTCACAGTTAATTTAGTTTTTTCTAATAACTTTGTTGTGTCAATGTAAAGACTTTGTATATTTACAATATGGACTTCCTGCTATAAAAAAAAAACAAACAACAGCCTTGATTTACAGTTTATTAAGTTTGATCTCAATTGTAGGTATATTTTTTGTATGATTTGTTGGTTCTAACACTTCATTCATTATTTTTTCTTTTTGTAGAGACTGACCTTAAGAAGGAAAAGTCAGTAAAGCAAACAATTATTACGATCAAATGCTTTATTGACGTTGCAATGAATTTTTTTCATAGCGACGTTATCAAAAAGCTCAACTCCGAGCACATTGAACTCCTTGCTCACACCCCTTTTCTGCATTTATTTGCTTTTCCTAAGGGTATTCAAGTGAACAATGCTGTCCTACATCATATTTTGTTGATGTGGGATCCAAAAAAGAATTGTTTCACCTTTAAGGGCCAATCATTGTCCTTCCCCAACCCCAAAATGTAGAACCATTCTGTAATTATGAAAAATAATTAAGCTTTTTTATGCATTACTTATTTCTGTTCGTACGATAGGTTTGACGAAATAAGCTATGATCCAAAACCTCCGGTAGAAGGTCTTGATGACATTTCTCCATCACTGGAGAATAAGTTCTGTCAAGCTGCTGACATGGTGGAATGGCACCTTAAAATGAAAGAAGAATTTTGGAGAAAGAGTAAGATTTTATATTCAATAGACTTTCTGTTTTAGTTTATAATGTATAATACTTTAGGGAATATTTCACATGTACAAACTTGATACAAAAAATATAAAAACTTCGTTTTGCAAATCTACAGACTTTATATTACACTTGTAAAGACTTCATACTTCCAATATAAATAGTGTTTCTTATGTTTTAAATACTTTGTTCTTCAAATATAAAGACTTTGTAGATAGAATATAAAGGCTTGATAGTAGAAATATACGGACTTTCTGTTATATCTAATTGTACTTCAAATATATTTCAAATATATTTGTTTTTTCATTTCTATATAAAGAAGGTGCTGCCGCAAGTAAGTTGCACACTGGTAAAGAATTTGCTTCAGATGCAGATCCATCCTTTAATCTGAAATATTCGTTACCTGATGATGCGAAGAAGATCAAGACTTCTTCTGAAGAAGTACGCTTAGATGAGGACAGTGCTGCAATTAAAAAAGAGGCAGTTCATCGTGTATATCATGTGAATTTTAGTTACAAAGAATGGTTCTACATTTTGGTGTTGGGGAAGGACAATGATTGTGTGAGTGTAGATTTTGACAATGAAGTTCAAAATTGGAATTTCAAAAATAGTATTTTGCGGATCCTGAAGAAGGTACACCAATCGAAAAACCATCACTTCCTCAGAAAAGGTAATATTACCACAAATTTTACTCTTAAGACATGGTAGTTATGCAGGTTATTTCTAATTACTGTTGTTTTATACCAATTTAGTTGGACATACAAAGCGAGAGCTAGGCTTAGTGATGCAGTCACAACAGTCCTGGACAATTGGGTCATAGCTCTACATGAAGGGAAATTCAAAGAAGATACTGTATCGTATAGGACAGACGGTAAACTGTGGTGCAGCTACAAGCATGTGGAAGAAGTAATCACTGGAAAACATATATCTGCTGACGTATGATCTTGTTTTGTTGATTATTTTCAATCTATTTTCAAACATATTACCACTTTCTAATTTATAATTTCACTTCTTTGGCTATACAGTTTGTTGGGATTGTTCTTCATATAATGCAGAAGAACACTACTGTTGCAAGTGGTTGGTTTTTCATTCATCCATACCACATTTTAAGTTATATAATTCAATATAGTTAGATCCACATGTTCATCTCCAATTTTCATTAGAAATAAAGAGTTACTACTTTAGTTATAAATACTTGGTTTTCAAATATAAAGACTTCATACTTCAAATATTATGTATTTTTTATTAGTTTCTATTTTAATGCAGACATTGGCTCCGCAAAGCACGTTAGATAAGATGCAAAATTTGGAACCGCACCTTTTTAGGGAACAACTAGATCAGGCACGATGGATTGTCCTGCCGTTGTGTGGAGAAAATCATTGGATAGTAGCTATTGCAGACTTGCAAAATATGGAGATTTTGTTATTCAATTCTCTAACAAGGAATAAAAACTCGATGTACCTGAAGTTGCATGCAGACATTTTTGATTGGCTTAAATACTTCCTTTCATGGAGATTTGGTATGTACTGTCATCTCTAAGCATTAAGACTGCAAATTTTCAGACAAAGGCTTATGTTATTCCCTTCTATTTAATTGAATCAAATCTAATTTCTAGACAAGCCTGAATGGATGCAAGCACCATATGTATGGAAGGAAACACCAAAGCAAAGCAATGGTGTTGATTGTGCAATCTTCATGCTACATTTTGTGTACTGTGTATAATAGATACACCGATGGATTTCACGCAGGTTATAAAATGAACTCCCTTATTAATGACTTTGTGATTATATTAAAAAAGACATAATACAAATCTAAAGACCTGCTGCCATACAAAATTAATCTTAATTTGACAGTTACTTTTTTTTTGTCAAAATTACTAAATTGCAGAATGAAATAACAAAAGAGAGGTTGCTCGTAGCATATAATCTTTTGACCGATGAAAGCAACGATGAAGCCTATGTTCTGCAATGATCAACTTGTCTGTTATTGTTTGTATTGATGAACTGGTGAACTTGTTTGTTGTTGATTGTCATGATGTATTTGTCTGATGGATTTTTCTGTTGCTAGTTGTCTGTACAGTCTGTCTATGGATCATATTGAACTTTTCAGTTGTTAGTAGTTTATATTTCGATGGGAGTAATCAGATCTGTCTCCAGATATTGTTAAGAATCAACTTTTATATCTTACAACTTTTACATCTTACAACTTTTAAGTTTTCTGTTAAGAATCATTTTTTATATCTTACAACTTCCAAGTCTTTATATTACTATTCATAAGTCTTGATAATACAACTCACAAGTCTTGATATTATTAGTAGTGTATATTTCAAACTGTATTGTTAGTAGTGTATTCCTATTCCAAATACTCAAGTCTTTATATTACACTGCCCAACCCCTGAACTTGAACTTGGCTGTTGTTATTAGTTTATATTTGGATTAATCAAACGTGTCTAACTATCAACTTCAACTTGTCTGTTAGGAATCAACTTGTCCATCTTCGAATTGTATCAAAAATGCATAAATTTGTATCCCTTTAACTTGTGTTTTAGGAATCAACTTATCTATATTAAATAAGTCATGCAAAGTCTCTATATTAGAATTGCAGAGTCTTTATATTAATTTTCAAAAGTCTTTATATTAGAATTAAAGTATTTACAATAGAGTCAACTTATCTATATTAAATAAGTCATGCCAAGTCTTTATATTAATTTTCAAAAGTCTTTATATTAAAATTTCAAGTATTTACAATAGAATCAACTTATCTATATTAAATAAGTCATGCCAAGTTTTTATATTAGAATTGCAGAGTCTTTATATTAATTTTCAAAAGTCTTTATATTAGAATTTCAAGTATTTACAACAAGTCATGCAAATGTGCTGTAAATTTTCAGCGAAATTGCAGCCAATTGCAAAAATGAAAAGGTAGAGATTAGCCAATGGTAGTATCAGCAAATTACAACCAACTAGAAGCAAAAATCCAACAAATTACAACAAAATAAAGTCCCAAGTCTTTATATTAAAATGACGAAGACTTTATTACAAAAGCTACACTACCAATACCAAAACTTTTGTATTAATGGCATAAAGGAATTTTTGGGCGAAATTAATGGCTAGTAAGTAAAGATAGCGTCATTAAAAGTGGAGCATTAATAGCTGGTAAATATAGCTTCATTAATTTCGAAAATGCAGAAATATTGGGATGGTTACTAAATTCAGCATAAAGCAACATTAATGGCACAGAGCACATCATTAATGACGGAGCAGGAATCGCGCAGAGCGCAGAATTAATTGCGCGGAGCGCAATTAATGCTAATTAGTGTTAATGATTGAGTTAGTTAGAGGGACTTTTAAGGGGGACTTTAGGGGGGGGGCTGTTAGCAGCTCCCTATTCTAAATATATCTATTAGAAAATATCTAAATGTCTCTCTTGAGTAGTATAAATAGGAAGGTTGTTCTTCCTATGAATCAAGCAAAACAACAAATGCAATCCACTTGTTAGAGAGAGCTTGTAAGAGAGAACTAGTAATAGCTAGGAGGTTAGAAAATATTAAGAAGCTAGCGATGTAGTATTTTGGAGGTACAAAAATTTTGAGTAGTAGAGGTTGTAAGAAAACTTTTAGAGAGATTAATAAAATAGTTTGTATAGTTTAGTGTCTCTCCGCTCAAAAAACTAGTATCAGAGTCGGTATTGTCGGAGTCAAGCATAAATCCGAAGTTCTGTCAAAAATCCGCTAATCCGAATAGTGGTGTCGACAAGTTGTCGAAGGAGTCGCCGACTATCGACAACCTAAGACTGTGAAGTGCAGAAGACTAAAATCCAATAGAAGACTTACTAGATGCAAAGCCATGAATTTGCCAGGTACGATTGCAGACTTAAAAAATTAAATAATTCCAGTTACATATATTTGAAGAAATGCGTAGAGTCCTATCTACAAGGTCAGATCCTATAGGAGGTTGTTGGTGGGTCTGAGACGACTCCATCGGAGGTTGCCATAGAAGCAATCGTGATAGAATCGACCGATGACCCCAAAGCCAAAGAGAAGAAGACTCTGTCCGTAGAGAAGCACGCCGATGGAAGTGGCGAATTAAGGCATGTAAAGCAATGTATGTACTACCGACAACCGTTGAAGACGAGCTGCTCGAGTGCATCAGAGAAGCCGCCACACCGAAGATCGCCTGTGATACCCTAGCAAGGTTATTCTCGAGAATGACGCGCACCTCCAGCTACTATAGAAGGAGCTCATGAAAATCTCACAAGGTAGCATGACGATCAGTCAATACTTCATGAAGGTGAAATCCCTCTGCAGCGAGATTGCCCAGATAGACCTCGAAGAGAAAATCAGTGAGCAACGGATGAGGAGGATCATCGTGAAAGGACTGAAACCTGAATATAGCGAGTTCATGGTAGCCATCCAAGGTTGGCCAACACAACCAACACTTCTAGAGTTGGAGAATATGCTCGCGACCCAGGAGGCTCTAGCAAAGCAGATGGCCAGAGTCTCACTAAAGCATGAAGAAGAGGCGTTGTTCAGCAATCAAAAGACGGGTTGACCTGACCGAAAGTCAAGATGTAAACCTGAAAAAAGGAGAAGACTAATTCTTCAAGGGAAGCTTACAACCAAAGTAGCAATAAACGTCAGTCCAAGTAGAAAACAAACAAGTGCTACAATTGTGGCAAGAAGGGACACTACGCACAAGACTATTGGTTCAAGAAGAAGGGCCAAGACAACATGGCAAATCGAGAAATTGCCACGACGAGAAAAGCCAAGAAGGTGGCAGCAGTGAAGATGACTGGGATGTCGAAGTTGCACGCACAATCATTATTACTGAAGCACAGAAGGAGAGAGTAGAAAAATAAGAGGTTGCCATAAATGCAATAAGTCAGAGAAAATCAACTATGAGAGTGACTGAATCATTGATTCCGGTTGCTCAAACCATATGGTCAGCAACATCAAGAAGATCATTTGGATAAGTACAAATGACAAAAAGTGATTGTGACAGCTAACAACTCAAAGTTGCCAATCACCTACGTCGGTAAGACTACTATATTTCCTCGCTTTCGTTCAGACATTCTCAAATTACAAAAGGTGTATCATGTCTTCGGCATGAAGAAGAATATGTTGCCAGTATCACAATTGACAACACAAGGTAAATACGTAGTGTTCGGGCTACATAAAGTCAATGTGTACCACAACCTAAAGACAACAGGCACACTTGTGATGTAAAGTCGGAAGATGGAATCAATTTATGTGATGTCGGTAAAGTCAGCCTACATCGACAAGATAAGAAACGAGACACTCGATCTTTGGCACACACGATTAGGGCACGTGAGATATCACAAGCTCAAGATGATGGCCGAGAAATCAATGGAAAGGGTCTACCTGAGATAGAAGTATAGACTGACATAGTTTGCGTGGATGCCAATTCGGCAAGGCTCGTCAACTTCCATTTGAGCAATCAAAATTTTGAGCCAAGGAGTCTTTAGAGCTTGTCCACTCGGATGCCTTCGATCCAATAAGGCATGCATCCGTAAGTGGAATGTACATGGTGACCTTCATTGATGACTTCTCAAGGTACGTGTTGGTATATTTTAAGAAAGAAAATTCCAAGACTCTCTAAATTCAAGGAGTTCAAGAAGAAGGTAGAGGGTGATTTTGACAAGAAGGTACTATGTCTTCGTACTGATAATGGAAGAGAGTATGTAACCCATGAGTTTGATACTTACCTGAAGAAACATAAGATTCGAAGACAGTTGACCTGCCCCAATACCCCGCAACAAAATGGTGTAGCAGAGAAGAAGTATCGATATATTGTAGAAACATGTTGGAGTATGCTACATGTCATGAATGTGCCAGAATGGTTTTGGGCTGAGTGCATGAAGACATCGACCCACATCATCAACCGACTACCACAAGAGAAGATGGGTTATCTATCACCACTTCAGAAGTTATGGAAGATGAAACCCACTATAAGACATTTCAGATTTTTCGAGTGTGTGTGCTATGTGTATGTGCATTATCATCTCCGAACCAAGTTCGACAAGAAGGCAGTACAATACATTTTTATCGGCTATGACGTTAAAAGAAAGGGCTGGAGATGTTGCGATCCAATAACTGGGCGAATCTACACCTCAAGGAATGTGGTGTTCGATGAAGCATCAACATGGTGGCCATCCAAAGACATGATCGAACCAGAGATGGAGAAACATGAGACAAGTATTGAAGATGCAAATCAAGAAGACTTGGAGGCCACCAGTGAAGAATATAAGATGTCCAACTTCCTCTAAGACCAAAAGTCCATGGCAGACATAGGTACAAAAGGAAGACGTAGAAGTAACTCAACATCTGCAAGAAGAACTAGAAGAGTTGCCTCCACCACTACGAAGGTCAACAAGACAGAGGCGTCCCAACATGAAATATGCAAATGCTACCATAATCGAAGTTGACTCGGAGCCAACGACCTACGAAGAAGCGATAAAGAAAGACAAGTGGAGGAAAGCAATGAAAAGAGAGGTGATGGCGTTGAAGCAAAACCAGACATGAGAGCTGGTGCCTAAGCCAGAAGGTGTGAAGCCGATATCGTTCAAGTGGGTATACAAAGTGAAGACCCGAGTATACTGTTCAATCGAGAGGTACAAGGCTTGACTTGTAGCACGAGACTTCTCACAACAGTACGGGTTGGACTACGATAAGACGTTCAGCCGATGGCAAAGATAACTATGGTACGTGTCCTTCTAGCGCTAGTAGCTATCAAAAGTTGGAAGTTGTGGCAGATGGATGGGAAGAATGCCTTCCAACATGGTGATCTTGATCGAGACATAAACATGGATCAACCACAAAGATTCGAGAGCAAGACTCACTCGGAGTACGTGTGCAAGCTCAAGAAGGAATTGTATGGATTGAAGCGGGCTCCAAGAGCATGGTATGGGAAATTGCAGAGTTCCTCGTACAAAGCATCTATAGAGTAGCGACATCAGACTCAGCCTATTCATCAAAGACATAGGAGGTAAACTCGCTATTGTCCTGGTGTATGAGTCTTATTAGAGATCTTGTAGAAGGAATCCAATGGACAAAGGAGAATCTATCAGTTCGATTCTAGATGGAGTTATAAGAATGAAACACTTCTTAAGGCTCGAGGTAGAGAAGACAAAAGAAGGTATGTTCTTGTAACAACACAAATATACAAAAGATCTTTTAGAGACGTATGGAATTACAAAGTGCAAGCCACTAACTACACCAATGGAGAAAAATGTCAAACTACGCATTGAACAAGGGAATACCTAGATGACACAAGAATGTATCAACAACTAGTATGCAGTTTCATCTATCTAACGTGTACCCGATCGGGCATAGCATATGCGGTTGGAGTTGTAAGTCGTCACATGAAGAACCCGAAAAAGCTACATCTCGAAGCAATCAAGAGGATACTTCACTGCAAAAAAGGTACCTTAGACTATGGCATATTGTATCACAAAGGTGGCGAATGTCAAGTGATAGGTTACTGCAATGCTGATTATGCTAGCGACTGTGATACGAGATGATCGACTACTGGCTAGGTGTTAAACTTGGAATCAGGAGCCGTGTCCTAGTGCAGCAATAGACAACCTATTGTATCTTTTTCGACAACATAAGAAAAGCATAGAGCAGCAACTACGGCAGCGCAAGAGAGCACACTGCTAACACGATTGCTGAGAGATCTACACCAACCAATTTAGCAGGTAACACTTCACTGCGACAACGGGTCAGCTGTATGTCTTGCCGAAAATCCAGTGTTTCATGCAGGAACCAAGCATATAGAGGTACACTATCACTTCATAAGAGAAAATGTCCAACAAGGAGAGATTAATATGAAATTGACACCAACAGAAGAACAAGTCACAAACATCTTCACGAAGGGACTTGGTGACAACAAGTTTGAAGATACGCGAGTGCAGCTCTGAATGATAAGTCGACCAACACTAGATGGAAAGTCAACGTTAAGAGGGGAGTGTTAAAAGTGCAACGCTGATAATGAAAGGCTGAACCCATATTCAAAATTCATGAAATATCAGGAAAAATCTAGCATGTGCCAATATCGGTAAAAAAAATAGAGATTGCTAGAATATTGCTAGAATGTTCTTAGAAAAATGTCTAGTATTCTAGATGTATCTATTAGAAAATATCTAGACCTAGATGCATCTTTTGAGTATAGTATAAATAAAGAGGCATACATTCCTTCTATGAATCAAGTAAAGTAAGCAAATACAATATACTTGTAAGAGAGAGCTTGTAAGAGAGAACTAGTAATAGTTAGGAGGTTAGAAAATATTAAGAAGCTAGGAGTATAGTATTTTGGAAGTACAAAATATTTGAGTAGTAGAGAATGTAAGAATAATTTTAGAGATATTAATAAAATTATTTGTTTAGTTTAGTGTCTCCAAACTCAATAGAAAACATTCATACCTTGACATTTTCTTGAGAATGAATTACTGAAAAGAGTTTGGTATGTTTGCCGGGCCACATGTATTGATTCACTATTCCTTCATCTTGAAGATATTTCTTCTTCCATGGTCCTTCAAGGGATACAAAATTAAAAATGATATTATTTTGCAAATTGATATGAAAATACCTTTTGGAAATTAGTATTTGTAAAGTAGCTTTACAGAATTTTTGTTCTCTTGCAAATAGATGAATACATAATGGTTGTTGTTTTTCCACTCGGGGAAATGAAAATTTTGCTACAGAGATGCTGCTAGTTGCTTCAATTATATATAAATAGTAAAAAAAAACTGAGTACCAACCAAACTAATCACCACGCATTAGATTCTTGAAAACTGAAGCTTTTGTTTCTGAACTAATTTCTGAGTACCAAAACTAATCACCACGCATTTGAGTAAATGACTCTATTAAAGATGTCTTTTATAGCTGAGCTAACTCAGAGTCTGCTATAAAAGATAGCTTTTATAGTGGAGTTATGTCAGGGTCCGCTATTAAAGATGTCTTTTATAGCGGGACTCTTTCTGAGTCCGCTATCAAAGAGTGTCTTTAATAGTGGTTCTTGAATTAGGTCTGTTATTAAAGATAACGAAAATTTAAAAAATCTGATAGTTGTTCATTGACAACTGTTTGAATTTGAATTTCTTGAACAATTTTCTTATTCTTGTATACGATTGTTATTCTTGAACAATTTTAATTTGAACTTCTTAACAAATTTTAAACGGTTGTTTGAATTTGAATTTCAAATTATTAAAAAAAGTTGAAAATTCAAAACTTCTTAACATTTTAGTTTAATTCTTAAAAAAATAGTTTAATTCTTAAAACGAAAAGAATTAATTTATGTTTAATTCTCAAAACTTCAAAACAAATCGAACTAAAAAAGTTCAAGAAAACAAAATGAATGAACAAATTAGTTTAATTCTTAAAAAAATTAGGGGATAGAGATTTAGAAAAAAAATGAATTGAATTTTTGGTTTGATCTTTTCTTTTTGTAAATTGAGAGATTGAGAGTGATATATATAAGAGAGATGAATGAAATAAAGAGAAAGAAAGAGATGAATCCGGGGATTTTTTGAGTACTTTTTTAGCGTTGGATCGGTTAGAACGGATGATGCAGATTAGAAAACAATAAGAGCAATTCGTGAGATACTTTTTATAGAAAATCCATCAATCCGTCGCTATTAAAGATTAACTTTAATAACAGACCCTTCAAGCCTCTACTATTAAAGGTTACCCCTTAATAGCGGACCCTTCAAACGGTCCGATATTAAAACCTTTAATATCGGCATATGTAGGGAATCCGGTTTAAAAAAGGGTTTTTTATATCGAATTTCCTGTGAAGTCCGGTTTAAAAACTTTTAATACTGAAGTTCCTTTAGATTCGCTATTAAAAGGAGGTTGTTAAAGCCCCTATCTATATTAGTGCACGTCAATAGGAGCTGCCAAGCCCATATGTGCAGGTCGTGCCAACTTAAATTCACAAGTAAAAATACTGATCTAATCGCATGAGAGAAGGTTCGTTGATAGAGATGAAGAAAGAAATGGCCGGTAGGATGAACGAAAAGAGGAAGAAAGAGTACTATTTTGATATTCCAACCAATACAGTGTAATTCTATTTCAAACAAGTGCCAAACAACTATTTCGATGATCATAATTAGAGGTGCAAATGAGTCGAACACGAACGAGCTGAGCCAAGTTCAAGATCGGCTCGTTAACTTAACAAACGAGTTGGTAACAAATGAGTTCATAACGAGCTGGTAACAAACAAATTCATAATGAATTTTTGACGAGTCGAACATGGACGAGCTACGAATATTTTTTGCACCCTTAGACTATATGTTAATTAATATTGTGCAACTTGTAGTCAATTATTGAAGTTGGATATTAATATATATCAATTATCCTTTATTATTTACAGGTTTGAATAAATTAATTATTTACGGTCATTTATTCAATTTGGTCCGAGCCCTTTTTAATTAAAACTGAAATCCAACTTAAATAGCCCATAATTCGAAAGGAAACCCAAGCCCAAAAGAACAAAGGTCCAATAATCAGTTTATTTATTTATTAGAGTCTATTGGGTCCAATGGGCCTTAAGGCCTATATTCTTTATTTATTTATTTCTAATCCAGCAAGGGTCCAGCATGGTCCAATGGGCCTTAAGGACCCAAGGTCCGTTTATTTTATTTAAATCCTAAAGGTCAAGAAAAGCCTAGAAAGGCTCAGCAAGCCTAAGGAAGCCCATATTAAACCTCACTGTGCCCAGTCATCACCTCTAGACCCATCTCTCTCGTAACTCAACAAAACAATACAACAAGGTGGCAACAAGAGCCTAGTACCAATACAGGTACTATATGTACCAATGACTGATACTGTACCAGCCACAACACAACAGGAGACAAACAACACAACAACAACCCAACACAAAGGGGATAACACTGCACTGAGGTTGGCAGCTCAGTGTAGTGCCAGAATCAATTCCAAAAAGGCTGGTTCGATGGGTCAGAAACTAGACAAGCAAAACAACACAAGTCAGATCTCAGGCAAACAACTCAAACCACATTATTCTCAGATCATTCCCAATTTTGGTGCACAGTTGAAATAGTTGTCAGAAAAATCAGAAAGTGACCAGCAGTTCAGCCCTGTACCAATGCCTAAAAACCCTCAACTCACAGTTCAAGCATAGATCAGTTCCTATTAATCAAGTACCAACAAAACATCTAGTCCTAACATAGTTTAAGATCTTGTACCAAGCAAGCACAAGCATCACAAACAGTCAACCAGTGAGCATCACAAGCAACATACAAACCAGTAAAGCCTCAGTACTAGCACATAATCCTAACACAATTTAATTGTGCCAGTATACTGCTATGAATCACAACAAGTTGAACCAAACACCAAGTTACCATCACACGGAAAGCAAAGCACAACAAAAGAATAAACATCAAAACAAGCAACTAGGGTTTACCAGAAAAAGAATAAGGATTGAGTCGATGTGTCAAAGAGGCACAGGCAAGACACACCACCAACTCCCTCCTTCCTTTTTCCTTTGTAGTTATCCTAGTCGAATTCAACTATTCGAATTGCAACCTTGATTTAATTGTCTAACTCAGCACATGAGATCCAAATGGCAAGAGAAAAGAAATGAGCTCCATGTCACTTTTTTATAGGTGAATGGAGAGCGAGGTTGGTGATGGTGTGCATGTAAACCCATTGGCCAGATGGGTTTCGTGTCACAACAAGTGAGGCCAAGGAGGTACACAACAATGCAACGGGATATAACCTTGCCATCGACGAGAGTGAGTGGGTGATGATGTGACGTAGAGGAAGACGTGGACGTGCTGGAGAGAGAGGAGAGTGGAGGTGGAATGATAAGGCAAGAGTAATGAGAGGGAGAGACAAGATCAAGAAGTCAGAGAGACCGAGATGACTCGATGCAGGGAAAGACGAGAGAGTAAACCAGGGGCGACCAAACCAGGGAAACCCCTGGTTTTGATGGTGGTTTAGGTCGGTGGGATCCCGTTTGTGGATCTCATCATGTAGCTTTCGTGTGGTAACTTGTGCGGAGGAACTATACGCATCAATATATCATTGTCCTCTATATATGATATAGATGATGATATCTCTGGGCCCCTTGATAAAGTTTGTATTATGTGCATGCAATATGATTATATGTTAATCATATCATAATTAAATTTTAGAAAATCAAGAAAGAATAATTAGCAAGGATAACACAACCTACCTTGCAATTATTTTGATATCATGAGACAAGGAATTGACACAATAATATTTTAATATTACAGAATCATGATTTTGCATTGTGCTTTTCCATCTACATCATTTGGATAATCAATATACCATGACTATTTGTATCATTGATTTATGAAATTAAAATATTTAGTTTCATTGTCATAATGATGGGATCCCATAGGGTCACACAATACGAAAGATTAAAAGAAAATATTGTAAAATAATCCTAGTAATATTTAAAGTATGTGTGACATATTTTAAATGGCTTTTGACACATGAGAGATGCATATAAATTAACATTGGATATTAATTTATATGTTGGTCTTTTAATATATGGGATTGTGGACTTAATTAAATATTAATATGATTAATGTGTTTAAGCCCAAAGCTCAAATATAGGCCATAAAATTGCTGTGGAGAATTGATTGATGATGATATAATATTGAAGTATATCATTAAACCTAATCGATTTCTATTAAAGAGGAGAGAAATTTCGAAATATTTTTTGAGGTAACTTTAAACAGGATTTTGAAAGGGCAAATCTCAACCATTCTGAACATATGACCTATGAAAATTAAAGCCCTTTGAGTTTAGAATCCAACGGTCCAAGTTTCAAGTCGTTTGGAGTTACCTATAAAGAGTTATGACGGATTTAATACTGAAAGATCAGAAATTCAGTTTTTAAATTTTTGGCTGAAATTTGTCTCTCCCTCTCTCCCAATTTTTCTCTCATATGTTGAGACAAAAACTCCATTAATATTTCTAAAATTTTAAAGAAGGTTTTGAAACTAGGATTAAGGCTCCACTTGTTGTTCTCTTACTAGCCTTAGATATACAAGTGTTTCTTTAATCTTTTGGTGAATACCTAAGGAGGCTCGACGGTTGACGAGCTAAGCACAACCACCAGAACAAGGCGCAGGGAATAAGAAGTTTCTAAGCTAGACAACCCTACTCGATTTGATTTGGAGATCAAATCATAAGGCATAATATTATTCCAAAATTATTTAGGCAAATAAATATTGTTTTTACACTTATAATAGCTAGATAATTTATTTTGAGATTTATAGAAATTTTGTTTTATTCCTTGCTTTCGAAGCATCAAAACTTTCAATTGGTATCAGATCTAGTGTTGTTATAAGTGTTTTAGAACAATAATTTTGTCTAATTAGTTGATTTATTAATTACTTAAGTCATAATCTCTTGTGAATGCTTCTCTGAAATTTTTTGAGTTGGAACTTTCGGACAAAATAATTTTTTTATGAATTCTTTTGAAGAAATCATTGTGAAAAATATTTTTTTATATTACTTTAGTATGTCTAATAACCAGAAATTATTTTAAGGGTTAAAATAAAGTAGATCTAGTTGAACAAAAATTAACAAAAACGTGGGTCTCCAGGTTTCAGTTTGTTGGAACTGTGACATCTATGCAATGTTTTTGTGATTACTCCCAATCTGTTATGATTTTTGTCACAATTTTTTTTCTGGAGTTCTAATACTGTATTATGAAGCTACAAACAAAATTTCTGAATTTTTGGATAATTGTAGATATACTTAATTAATGATCCAAAATAGGGACGGCAATAAAATAGATTTCTGGATATGCTTTAGAAAATTATTCGAAAAATTATTTATGTGATAAATATTTATAACTCATATATATTCTGCATAGGGTTCTTGTTGATGACCTTATGGATGATATTTGAGGGTCAAATAATTTTAAAAGGGATCCTTGAAAATCTAGATTAATTATTAACATTCGTAAATTGTGTTTTTCATGAGATTAATGAATCTATATGTAATCATGTTGGAATTATGTGATAATCTAATTTTAAATGTCATAATTAATTTTGGAGAAGCATAAGATCCAGAGATAATGAGTAAGTAATTTAGAATTAATTGACAAGTGTTTTATGCATATAAGAGTTGTATGTATTTGTGCTAATTCTATTTTGTAGGAAAATGGGTTTTGTATGGTCATGATTCAAAGCCTTGTGTGTTGTAATTTGTGAATGAATGTGATTGATTGTAAGCGGCCTTTGGTGCCCCATAATTATTTAATTTGATTAATACAATTAAAAGGCAATAATATTAATTTGCCTATCATGTATTCATTTGTGCCTTGCATGTCAACTATTAGATAGTGGGATTATTTTATGTAATTTATATTAATCTCTTTTAGAAAAGTTCTAATTAGGAATCAGGATAATTTAAATTACATTTAATGGAGGCACATCAACCATGGAGATGGAAGATGAAGCAAGTTAAAGCGAAATGAGTTTTCGCAAGACCATACAAAACTCACAGCCAATATTGTGAATTTAATTATGTGATATTTATTTGTGATAATTGAGTCATAGGTTAAGTATGGGTGTATGCTTACATGACCACCAAATAAAAGTCACATTAAACTCCCAAAAGAATATTAAACAATATTTCCTCCCGACTTTATCCACAACAAACTATTAATCGTTAAGTGGCGAGCTTCACCCAAGTGAGCGTCATTTTCAATCTTTAGGAATTGTGGGGCATGACCGTCATGTCGAACCAAATAAAGTGCGGTTGACTTAACAAGAGGACCTAAATCGTTTAGGATCTTGGGAAAAGATTACTAGCGTATGAGGATATACTAGTGAGTCGAAAGTTATATGTGGATGTAATTAGCAAGGAGTTACTTATCTAAAATAACTAAGTCTTAAGTTCATGCCGATGCTGGCTTAAGACCTGGTGAAAATATGGATTTCGGTCCTACTACAAATAGGGACTATATTTTATTTTTGTAGTGGGAGTTTTATTAAAATTTCTTTTAGTAAAACTAATAATAAACTAAAATTAAACCTTTAATATCATAGAACATGACTTCTTCAAATTCACAAAACTCTTTTCTCCGTTCTCTCCTTGAAAAGGATCATCTCCGCGATGATGGGACCAATTTTATTAATTGGAACCACAACTTGAGAATCGTTCTCAAGCATGAGCGTAGAGAATACGTTTTGGACCTTCTTATTCTTGAAAATGAGACTGATATGAAGAAGAATTCTTCATCAGTCTTAAAGGTGTCTCAAGGATAGGCGAAGGCTAGAGGAAGGAACAAGGAAAAGTACAAGGCCAATAAGGCAAAAGACAAGGGGAAGACTCGAGTGCTGACTCAGGGTCAACCACAGACAAAGAAGGCAAAGGTTGCCACTGATGCAGAATGCTTTTATTGTCATGGCAAAGGCCATTGGAAGAGAAATGTTCCAAATTCCATGAGGACAAGAAAGCTGGAAGTGTTCCAACCACATTAGGTATATTTGTTATTGAAATTAATTTAGCAACCTCTCTTATTGATTGGATATTGGTTACTGGATCGTGTGCTCACATTTGTGGAAATGTGCAGGTACTAAGTGAGAGGAGGATGCTGAATAAGGGTGAAGTACAACTACGCGTAGGCAATGAGGCAAGTGTTGCATCCACAACCGTTGGATGCGTTGAGTTGTTTTTGCCCAATGCGCTGGTACTTAAACTAGATGTAGTTTATTTTATACCTTCTATTTCAAGAAACATTTTCTCTATTTCATGTTTAGATAGTGATGGTTATGATTTCATCATAAAGAACAAGTATTGTTCTATATATAGAGATGGAATGTTTTATGGATCTTCCATTTTAAGGAATGGTCTATACTTGCTTGATTTAGAAAAACTCATGTATAACATCAATAAAAAATGACTCAAGTCTACACATGACAGTATGACTCAAATGTGGCATCATCGCTTAGGTCATATAAACGAGAGTCGCATTAAGAAATTACAAGAAGTAGGACTTCTTGGTGACGTTGACTTGGATTCAATGGACACATGCAAATCTTGTTTGGTTGATAAGATGACCAAAGCACCTTTCACCGGTCAAGGTGAGAGGGCAAGTGACTTATTTGGTCTTATACATAGTGATGTATGTGGTCCTATTAGCACTTGTGCTAGAGGAGGTTTTAAATACTTCATCACATTTACTGATGATTTAAGTAGATACGGGTATGTCTACTTAATGAAGCACAAATCCGAGTCCTTTGAAAAGTTCAAAGAATTCAAAAATGAAGTTGAGAACCAACTTATTAAAAAGATTAAAGTCTTTCGATCTGATCGAGGAGGCGAGTAATTGAGTCGGCAATTCCAGGCTTATCTTAAGGAGTGTTGAATTGTTTCACAACTCACACCTCTAGGAACGCCACAGTGGAATGGTGTATCTGAAAGGAGGAACAGAACATTGCTAGACATGGTTCATTCCATGATGAGCCAAACTAATATGCCTTTAAACCTTTGGGGTTATGCGCTTGAAACCGCTACTTTTATTATAAACATGGTTCCATCAAAATCTGTTGATAAGACACCATATGAAATATGGGTTGGAAAGATTCCAAACTTGTCTTTTCTTAAAATTTGGGGATGTCAGTCATATGTCAAGAGGTTGATATCTGACAAGCTTGAACCAAAATCAGACAAGTGTTACTTTATAGGTTATCCTAAAGAAACTCGAGGATATTACTTCTATTATCTATCCGAGAACAAAGTTGTTGTTGCTCGGCATACGGTATTCTTAGAGAAAGAGTTTCTCAAGAAGTAATAATGAGAATCAGATATCTCTTGAAGAAATTCAAGAGAGCGACCATGAACCTTTAGTGGTAGATACTGAGGCTAGTGGGAGCAAGACAGGACTCATACCTCAATTAGTTGAGGAAGAAGTTCAACCTTTACATCAAACTTCAGAGGCACAACCTGTAGAAGAGATCGTTCCACAAGAGCATGTGGAAGAACCTCGTTAAAGAGGCTACGGAGCCCGTCCTACGAAGATCCTCAAGGAAAGTCCATGCACTTGTGAGGTACATGGGTCTTCATGAGGTGATAATATTGGACACCAAAGATCCCATGACCTATAATGAAGCGATGGATAGGCCCGACTCCAATGAATGGCTAGAAGCCATGAAAACTGAGATGAAATCCATGTATGACAATCATGTATGGGACTTGGTTGATCCACCTCAAGGGGTCAAACCCATTGAGAACAAGTGGGTCTTTAAGAGAAAGATTGACATGGATGGTAACTTGACTGTGTACAAAGCACGGCTGGTTGCTAAAGGGTATCGTCAAATTCAAAGAGTTGATTATGACAAGACTTTTTCACCCGTTGCTATGTTCAAGTCTATTAGGATTCTTTTAGCACTGGCCGCATTTTATGACTATGAAATATGACAAATGGATGTCAAAACCGCCTTTCTAAATGGTGATTTAGAGGAACTTGTGTATATGACACAACCTATGGGTTTTGTAGATCCTAACAATGCTGAAAATATATGCAAGCTTCGACGATCCATATAAGGATTGAAGCAAGCATCAAGGAATTGGAATATTCGCTTTGACAAAGAGATCAAAAAGTTTGATTTTGTCAAGTGTGATGAAGAACCTTGTGTATATAAGAAAGTGAGTGGGAGCTCAATTATATTCTAGTCTTGTATGTAGATGACATACTTATGATTGGGAATGACATCTCCCTTATGGGATCTGTCAAGTCTTCATTGATGAAAGTGTTCTCAATGAAAGACTTGGGCGAGGCTGCTTATGTGCTTGGTATAAGGATCTATAGAGATAGATCCAGGAAATTTATAGAACTAAGTCAAAGCACATATGTTGACAAGGTGCTAAAGAGGTTTAGCATGGAGAACTCCAAGCGAGGATTCTTACATATGTCACATGGCGTTAACCTTAGCAAGACCCAGTGTCCTTTGACACTTGGTGAGCAGGAGGACATGAGAAGGATACCGTATGCTTCTGTCATCGGTTCTATCATGTACGCTATGATATGCACTCGTCCTGATGTCTCTTATGCTTTGAGCATAACGAGTAGATATTAGACAAATCATGGCATGGCTCATTGGGGAGCAGTCAAGAGCATTCTTAAATATCTAAGAAGGACAAAAGAGAGCTTTCTTGTGTACGGAGGGGAAACTGAGCTAGTTGTAAAGGGTTACACTGATGCTAGTTTCCAATCTGATCCTGTTGATTCTCGATCACAATCAGGATATGTATTTATCCTCAATGGTGGTGATGTGAGCTGGAAAAGTTTCAAGCAAGAAACCACAACTGATTCAACCACTGAGGCTGAATTAATTGCTGCCTCAAAAGCAACAAAAGAAGGATGTTGGATTAAGAAGTTTATCTATGTGCTTGGTGTGGTGCGCAGTGTCGAAGGTCCGATTGAGCTCTATTGTGACAACAATGGAGCAATTTCACATGCAAATGAGCCGAGATCACATCAAAAGTCAAAGCATGTTCTACGATGATATCATCTCATCCGCGAGATTATCAATCGTGGAGATATAAATGTTTGTAGGGTGGACACATAAGCGAACACAACTGATCCACTTACAAAACCTCTAGGCCAGGCTAAGCACATGTTACATGCCTCTTCAATGGGTATTAGGCATATGAGTGACTGGTTTTGAGTTTACATTCATTTGATGATTTGTACTATTTACTTGTTTAGAGTTAATATGATTGGCTCTAGTTCAAGTGGGAGATTGTTAGTGTTGGTGTCCTAGACCCAAATCATATGTTTGATTATTTAGTTTATTAGTGAATGATTATATCATTTTGTTCCTTGAGTAATTATATTTTGTGGATTATTTGGGTTGATGATCTTGATTGTAGAATTCCACCAATGAAATAAATATAATTACTCTTAAAAATCTTTGTTCTTGATAATTAGCAAGGAACACTAATTGACCAATATAAGATAAGTGTGTCGGATTAGATGATGATCACATTCTACAGATCATATGACAAAGAGTTGTCAATGCTAATCACACATGTGTATACATCGGGATGCATAGCACTAGACAGACCCAAAATTAAATATCACATGGATTATGTTATGTGTCATTAATATTTCATTTGTGTCATGAATTCTAGGGTTGAGATGTTTACATTTCCTACATGAGAAATATACATCGTTGGTACTGTCTAACGCTCACTTTAACTATGAGTTATATAGACAGTTACTGCAATGTGTATAACTTGTGCGGAGGAACTATACGCATCAAGATATCATTGTCCTCTATATATGATATAGATGATGATATCTCTGGATTCCTTGATAAAGTTTGTATTATGTGCGTGCAATATGATTATATGTTAATCATATCATAATTAAACTTTAGAAAATCAAGAAAGAATAATTAGCAAGGATGACACATTCCTACCTTGCAATTATTTTGATATCATGAGAAAAGAAATTGACACAATAATATTTTAATATTACAGAATCATGATTTTGCATTGTGTTTTTTCATCTACATCATTTGGGTAATCAATATACCATGGCTATTTGTATCATTGATTTATGAAATTAAAATGTTTAGTTTCATTGCCATAATGATGGGATCCCATAGGGTCACACCATATGAAAGATTAAAAGAAAATATTGTAAAATAATCCTAGTAATATTTAAAGTATGTGTGACATATTTTAAATGGCTTTTGACACATGTGAGATGCATATAAATTAACATTGGATATTAATTTATATGTTGGTCTTTTAATATATGAGATTGTGGACTTAATTAATAATATGATTAATGTGTTTAAGTCCAAAGCCCAAATATAGGCCATAAAATTGCTGGGGAAAATTGATTAATGATGATATAATATTGAAGTATATCATTAAACCTAATCGATTTACATTAAAGAGAAGAGAAATTTCGGAATAGTTTTTTGAAGTAACTTTAAACAGGATTTTGAAAGGGAAAACCTCAACCATTCTGAACGTATGACCTATGAAAATTGAATCCCTTTGAGTCTAGAATCCAACGGTGCAAGTTTCAAGTCGTTTGAAGTTACCTATAAAGAGTTATGACAGATTTAATACTGAAAGGTCAGAAATTCAACTTTTAACTTCTTGACTGAAATTTGTCTCTCCCTCTCTTCCAATTTTTCTCTCATGTGTTGAGACAAAAACTCCATTAAGATTTCTGAAATTTTGAAGAAGGTTTTGAAACTAGGATTAAGACTCCAATTGTTGTTCTCTTACTAGTCTTAGAGATACATGTGTTTCTTTAATCTTTCGGTGGATACCTAAGGAGGCTCGACGGTTAAGGAGCTAAGCACAACCACCAGAACAAGGCGCAGAGAATAAAAAGTTGCTAGGCTAGACAACTCTACTCGATTTGATTTGGAGATCAAATCATAAGGTATAATATTATTCCCTAATTATTTAAGCAAATGAATATTGTATTTACACTTATAATAGCTAGATTATTTGTTTTGAGATGAATAAATTTTTTATTTTATTCCTTGCTTTTGAAGCATCAAAACTTTCACAAAGTACATACATATGGAAGATATTGGAAATTTTCAACATGCAAGACTCGAAGAAAGATTTTCTACCTAGCATTTCTCTCAGTGTGACTTAGTGTCCTAGGACACGTGAACAAAGAGAGAATATGAGTATGGTTTCATATGAATCAACTATTTGATCCAATATGTAAGTCATTTTATGTACACACCCAAATGCGTCTTATGCGCTCAACATGACTAGCAGATACCAAAAAAATCTCGGGATGGACAATTGAACAATTGTTAAGAACATCATTAAGTACTTATATGTATATATATGTATATATATATATATATATATATATATATAATGAGTTGTGCTACTATGCTTTGCAAATGGTGGTAGAACTTGTGGAATCATTGGATCTTTAATAATCATGTTGGTACAAATCACAAAGCGCGATCCAATAGTCTACAATCGCAAAGCGCGTGTTTTGTCGTACTTCGCAAAGCATAGTAGCACAATTCTATATATAATTATATACATAATTTTAATGAAATATTGAAACTTTATAGGATATTGAAGTGGAAACTTGATCGAACAACTAATTTGTAACATTGTCACAAACGTGTATATACATATATTTAATTTATTCTAGGATTTTTTTGCTTGATTTAAAAAATATTCATCAAATTATCAAGTTAATCATTAGCAATGATTATCAAGCTCTTATTATTATTATCATTAAATTTTGGATTTTAATTAAATTCTAAAAAAGTGGCAACATAAAGGCATCATAAGAATGCAAACTAGAGAAACTTCCATTCTCGTATCTTCTTAATTAGTACACCTTTTAATTATTATTAATAAAACTTGAACATCTTTCTAGTGATTTTTTTTACAAAATTATCATGCTCAATTTCTGAGGAACACCTTTTGAATGTCAGAATAGTAAGAGTTCTAATTTCAAAACAGAAAATTGCATTAATCAATTTTCTATAATTTAGAGACCGGAAAGTTGCTAAAAAAAACAGTAACACGACATTACAAGCAAGCAATTCATTACAGATAAGACTGATCTATCGCAGCGTACAAGGATAGAAAATTGAGAATCTCAAATATAATTGTGCAAAAGTCAAAATTATCCCTCCCACTTGTTCATAAGTCAATCTCCCTTAATTTTTAAGTTTTTGTGAGAAAGATACATGGAATGAGAATGAGTCAATGAGACATAATGGAACGAGATCTTCTACCGCGCAGAAAAAATACTGTGCGTGATGTGCAGTAAATTTCAGTGTTTAATTTGCATCGAAATTCGTAAAAGTTAAATTTTATAATATTAAATTTCTGAATTAAATCTGAACCGTCCGTCAATATTACGTGTGTATAAGAACATCTTCTGACATTATGGTAGTTAGATTTGACGTACTCGTTGTCATTAATGCATATTGTGCAGTTGTGCACCCGTTTTATAATTCATAAAGTACATTGCATGACATGAAAAATTAAATTAGAGCAATTAAATATTCTTGTCATAATTAGAAGAAGAATCCCACAAAATAATAACCCACTCCCTAAATAATAAATACAAATAATAATTCAGATGCTTCACGGAACCTTATTTATTTTAATTAATGAAACCGTTACCCTTGAGCTTAAAAAGAAAAGTGTTTTTTTTTTCACATAACAGCCATATTTTCTTTTTAATAACTTATTATGTGAAGCTACCCATGTGCTTTTTCCATTTGACCAGCCGAGCCATCTCCCCTGTCAGAGTTGCCTCTCCAAAGTCGTCTCATATCTCTCTCTCTCGCCACTTGCAACCGATTATCCTTCTTAGTTCTTCTTTTTTTATGCTCCAATTTGCATCAATCGCTGCACTACATTGGACCCACAAAAAGCGAATCGCACGTGTATGTGAAATAAGAAGACAGAACAACACATGTATTCAAACTTTCTTCAATAACCTTCCTTCCTTTCATGAGCTCCCTGTATCTTTCTATTTGAGCATACATAATCTCTCCCCCCATCAACCTTTTACATTGAACTAGTGCATGCACTTCCCTTATATATAGCTAGTTCCTGTAAATTGGTATGAACTACGAATCAGTATATATGTTCACCTTTAATAGCTCCATGGATTCACAATCGCCAGTACCTGATCTTTTTGCTGCTCCTCCTCCTCCCTCCAGTACTGGTGTTCCTGTAGCCGCAATAATAGCTGTAGGTTTCTTCGCCACATCACTAGTTCTTGCAAGTTATTACTTGGTGGTTGCCAGATTTTGGCTTAGCAATCACCAGAGACAAGCGCAGAGCAACAATATGCCACCGATGTTCTTCTCCTACGAAACGGAAGGTCGAGGTGTTGAAAATTCGATAATAAAATCTATCCCTGTAGTGATTTTCAAACAATGTGAAGATGGGGAGAAGATGAAAGATCTTTCTTTTCATGAATGCGCCGTTTGCCTAGCAGATTTCGAAGATAAAGAGAGCATTAAAGTTCTACCAGGTTGTTCGCATGCTTTTCACATAGACTGTATCGATACATGGTTACAGTTCAATGTAAATTGTCCCATGTGCCGTGCAGTCGTCTCGAGTTCAAGTCTTTTACAGAAGCTAGATGATGACATAGAAGTTCAAACCCAAATGGAGCTGAGAGGTGATGATCAACATGAAGGTGACGTGGCACTGAGAGGTGAGAATGCTGTACAAAGATCTTTCTCCATGGATTGGTTTAGTGAGAGAATTAAAAGAGGAGAAGCAAGTACAAGTAGTGGAGCTGCAGTAAATGGAGAAACAAGCCGTCGGTTCATGCGGTTAGTTCACTCGTTTAGACTTGGTCGGAGCTCAAGAAGTGCAGTTCTTCCAATCCAGATGGAGCCATGATTGATTTTCTTTCAATCTTTTGTTTTATTCTGATAATATATCTAGCAGGTTTAATTTGTATAGCATCACATAGTAGGAATTTGGATCTGTTCTGGTGTCTAAGTAATTTAATAGATTGCATGCACCGATTATGGCATGATGCAGTTTGCTTCTTTTCTCCTTTAATATCGCCTCCATATATCTTTTTATTATGTGCATTATTATTTTCTACATTTTGTTTGCTTATTGTAGATTGATTAAATCAGAATCTGAGAACAAATTGTCGTCTGTAATTTCAGGAAGCTATATAGAACATAGAAGTTGTTCCGTTTATTAATTACTTGTAGGCAAAAAAAACATTTCTACTTTAAATAATACACGAAAAAAGAGAGAACATAAACAATAACATTTTTTTATTTTACTTGTAGGAAAATAACCATTTATATTTTTAATTAAAGGAAAAAAGAGAAAAAATAATATTCTTTAGTTTTTACGGTAGACTGTACTCTAAAGATGCATATTAAATTAATGGGGACCTCAATGTTCTGATTTGACTTATATGGACATTAATTTGGTAATCGTATGTCTCAAATATACCATTTTGTGTGAAATCAAGATCTATTTTATGTAAGGTTAGACGTATTATATATACTTTGATGCAACAAGCCAAGAATTAAGGACTTTTTAGAGCATTGATGCGCAGAAACTTGTATGCTTGCTGGCTTCGCTTATAAAATTTGATAAAAATATAGTCTACTGGTAGGATTCAATTCGTTAATGGAATGACATGTATTTGGTAGTGATTGATGAGCATTTTTTTTTCCCATCAAGCTTGGACTTAGAAGATTCTTATATATATATACTAAAAGTAAAAAAGAAAACGAGATAGAAGGAAAAATATTATAAAGGATTGAAATATGAACCGAAATATATGTAATAGTCCAATGTTCATTAAATATTTAAAAATGATCAGAAGCGCTATTGTTCATCGCGCCTCTAAGATTTCATCATTATTTTAATCATTTTTCTCGCAATATTCTACACATCATTGGGCCCATTGGTTGGCATAAATCGTATTTCTTTAGAGGCGCTATTAACAGTAGCACTCCTAATGAAATTTGGCTTTCTACTAGTATTACAAAGTAATAATAATAACAATAATAATAATACTACTACTAATAATAATAATAGTAACAATACTAATAATAATAATGAAGATAATGATAATAGCAATAATAATTATTATAATAATTATAAGTTATAATAAATATAATAAAAATAATGATAATATAATAATAACAATAATAATAACAAAAATACTAATACTAATAATGTCTTGGCACACAAGGGGGCTCTTAAGAGTCAAGTTTCCAAAGAATGGTTTCTTTCACAATATTCAAATCCAAAAATAACTCAGAAGGTTGAGGTTAAAAATTCCTTCAAGGTGAACTTGAAAATTTCACTATACTTAAGCAACAATCTTCATTTACACTAGCTTTTCCAGACTTTAACGCTTAAACTAGTACTTCATTTATTAGTGGTAATCTTTCAAGAAAACTTCACAAAGCATCATATCTTACAACGAAAAGAGTTTCTTCTCCGATTACTTTATTTAAGTGTTGTAATCATTCACTAAAACACAACGAAGAAGTGTCGAGTACCACTCTAAGTGCTTCACACACGAGTACTTAATTTATGAGTGATTCTGATTAGAGTACTTCATTTATGGGTGGTAACCATTAAAGAAAACACCACAAAGCATCGTACTATACTGCAATAAGTGTTACTTATCTGAATACTTCATTTATGTGTGGTAACCATTAAAGAAAAAACCATAAAACAACATATCCTACTATGATAAGTATTTCTGATCAGAACACTTTATTTATGAGTTGTACCTTGTCAAGAAAACTCCATAAAGCATCATTCTTACCACAAGAAGAGTTTCTTCTCCGAGTACTTCATTTAACTTTGTAACCATTCACTAAAACACAACAAAGAAGCATCGAGTATCACTCTAAGTGCTTCATTTACGAGTACATAATTTTTGAGTGATTCTGATCAAAGTACTTCATTTATAGGTGGTAAACATTAAAGAAAACACCACAAAACATCGTTCCCCACTGCGAGAAGTGTTTCTTTTCTGAGTACTTCATTTATGGGTGGTAACCATTAAAGAAAACACCACAAAGCATCATATCTTACCACGAGAAGGGTTTCTTCTCCGAGTACTTCATTTAAGTGTTTTTACCATTCACTAAAACACAACGAAGAAGCATCGAGTACCACCTTAGGTGCTTCATTTACGATTACTTAATTTATGAGTGATTCTGATAAGAGTACTTCATTTATGGGTGTAACCATTAAAGAAAACATCACAAAGCATCATATTCTACTTTGAGAAGTGTTTATGATTAGAGTACTTCATTTATGAGTTGTAACCTATCAAGAAAACTCCACAAAGCATCATATTTTACCACGAGAAGAGTTTCTTCTTCGAGTACTTCATTTAACTATTGTAACCATTCACTAAAACACAGCAAAGAAGCATCGATTATCACTCTAAGTGCTTCATGTATGAGTACATAATTTTTTAGTGATTCTGATCAGAGTACTTCATTTATGGGTGGTAACCATAAAAGAAAACACCACAAAGCATCATATCCTACAATGAGAAGTTTTTCTGATCAGAGTACTTCATTTATGAGTTGTAACGTGTCAACAAAACTCCGCAAAGCATCATATCTTACCACGAGAAGAGTTTCTTCTCCGAGTACTTCATTTAAGTGTTGTAACGATTAAAGAAAACACCACAAAGAATGATATACTACTAAGAAGTGTTTCTGATCATTGTACTTTTTTATGAGTAGTAACCTTTCAAGAAAACTTCACAAAGCATCATATCTTACCCCGATAAGAGTTTCTTCTCCGAGTACTTCATTTAAGTGTTTTTACCATTCACTAAAACACAACGAAGAAGCATCGCGTACCACTCTATGTGCTTCATGTACGAGTACTTACTTTATGAGTGATTATGATAAGAGTACTTCATTTATGGGAGGTAACCATTAAATAAAACATCACAAAACTATCTTACCCTACTGCGAGAAGTGTTTCTTATCTAAGTACTTCATTTATGGGTGTAAGTACCATTAAAGAAAACATCACGAAGTATCATATCCTAATATGAGAAGTCTTTTTGATTTGTGTTCTTGATTTATTAGTTGTAACTTGTAAAGAAAAGTCCACAAAGCATCATATCTTACCATAAGAAGAGTTTTTTCTTCGAGTACTTCATTTAACTGTTGTAACCATTCATTGTAACACAACAAAGAAGCTGAGAGTACTACTCTAAGTGCTTCATATCCGAGTACTAAATTTATAAGTGATTCTAATCAGAGTACTTCATTTATGCATGGTAACCATTAAATAAAACATCACAAAGCAACGTTCCCTTTTGCGAGAAGTGTTTCTTATCTGAGTACTTCATTTATGGGTGGTAACCATTAAAGAAAACACCATAAAGAATCATATCCTACTATGATAAGTGTTTCTGCTCAGAGTAATCATTTATGAGTTGTAACCTGTCAAGAAAACTCCACAAAGCATGATATCTTATCACGAGAAGAGTTTCTTCTCTGAGTACTTCATTTAACTATTATAACCATTCAATAAAACACAACAAAGTAGCATCGAGTACCACTCAAAGTGCTTCATTTACGAGTACTTAATTTATTAGTGATTCTGATTAGAGTACTTCATTTATAGGCGGTAACCATTAAAGAAAACAACACAAAGCATCGTACCATACTGCGAGAAGTGGTTCTTATCTGAGTACTTCATTTATGAGTGGTAACCATTAAAAAAAACATCACAAAGCATCCTACCCTACTACAAGAAGTGTTTTTTTGTATCTAAATACTTCATTTATGGGTGTTAACCATTAATGAAAACACCACAAAGCATCGTATCCTACTTTGAGAAGTGTTTCTGATCCAAGTACTTCATGTATGAGTTGGAACGTGTAAAGATAAGTCCACAAAGCATCATATCTTACCACAAGAAGAGTTTTTTCCTCGAGTACTTCATTTAAGTGTTGTAACCATTCATTGTAACATAACAAAGAAGCTTAGAGTTCTACTCTAAGTGTTTCATGTCCGAGTACTTAATTTATGAGTGATTCTGATCAGAGTACTTCATTTATGGGTGGTAACCATTAAAGTAAACACCATAAAGCATCGTATCCTACTATGATAAATGTTTCTAATCAGAGTACTTCAATTATGAGTTGTAACATGTCAAGAAAACACCACAAAGCATGATATCTTACCACGAGAAGAGTTTCTTCTCCGAGTACTTCATTTAACTATTGTAACCATTAATTAAAACACAACAAAGAAGCATCGAGTACCAATCTAAGTGCTTCATTTACGAGTACTTAATTTACGAGTGATTCTTATTAGAGTACTTCATTTATGAGTGGTAACCATTAAATAAAGCATCACAAAGCATCTTACCCTACTATGAAAAGTGTATCTTTTCTGAGTACTTCATTTATGGTGGTAACCATTAAATAAAACACCACAAAGCATTATATCCTAAAATGAGAAATTTTTCTGATCATAGTACTTCATTTATGAGTTGTAACCTGTCAAGAAAACTACACAAAGCATCATATCTTACCACGATAAGAGTTCCTTCTCCGAGTACTTCTTTTAAGTGTTGTAACCATTAAATAAAACACAACGAAGAAGCATCGAATACCACTCAAAGTGCTTCATTTACGAGTACTTAATTTATGAGTGATTCTGATTAGAGTACTTCATTTATAGGTGGTAACCATTAAAGAAAACACCACAAGTCATCGTACCATACTGCGAGATGTGTTTCTTATCTGAGTACTTCATTTATGGGTGGAAACCATTAAAGAAAACATCACAAAGCATCATATCCTACTATGAGAAGTGTTTCTGATCAGAGTAATTAATTTATGAGTTGTAACCTGTCAAGAAAACTCCAGAAAGCATCATATCGTATCACGAGAAGAGTTTCTTCTCCGACTACTTCATTTAAGTGTTGTTACCATTAACTAAAACACAACGAAGAAGCATCGAATACCACTCTAAGTGCTTCATGTACAAGTAATTAATTTATTAGTGATTCTGATCAGAGTACTTCATTTCTGGGTGGTTACCATTAAATAAAACATCACAAGGCATATTACGCTACTGCCATAAATGTTTCGTATCTCAGTACTTCATTTATGGGTGGTAAACATTAAAAAAAACACCACAAAGCATCATATCTTACCACGAGAAGAGTTTCTTCTCCGAGTACTTTATTTAAGTGTTATAACCATTCATTGTAACACAACAAAGAAGCATAGAATACTACTCTTAGTGTTTCTTGTCCGAATACTTAATTTATGAGTGATTCTGAACAGAGTACTCGATTTATGTGTGGTAACCATTAAATGAAACATCCCAAAGCATCGTTCTCTATTGCGAGAAGTTTTTCTTATCTGAGTACTTCATTTATGAGTGGTAACCATCATAGAAAACAACATAAAGCATCATATCCTACTATGATAAGTGTTTTTTTATCAGAGTACTTCATTTATGAGTTGTAACATGTCAAGAAAGCTCCACAAAGCATCATATCTTACCACGAGAAGAGTGTTTTCTTCGAGTACTTCATTTAAGTGTTGTAACCATTACTTAAAACACAACAAAGAAGCATCGTGTATCACTCTAAGTGCTTCATGTACGAGTACTTAATTTATTAGTGATTCTGATCATAGTACTTCATTTATGGGTGGTAACCATGAAATAAAACATCACAAAGCATCTTACCCTAATACGAGAAGTGTTTCTTACCTGAGTACTTCATTTATGGGTGGTAACCATTAAATAAAACATCACAAAACATCTTACTCTACTGCGACAAGTGTTTCTTATCTGAGTACTTCATTTATGTGTGGTAACCATTAAAGAAAACACCACAAAGCATCATATCCTACTAAGAAGTGTTTCTGATGATAGTACTTCATTTATGAGTAGTAACCTTTCAAGAAAACTTCACAAAGCGTCATATCTTACCACGAGAAGAGTTTCTTCTTCGAGTACTTCATTTAAATGTTGTAACCATTCATTGTAACACAACAATGAAGTATTGAATACTAGTCTATGTGTTTCTTGTCTGAATACTTAATTTTTGAGTGATTTTGAATAGAGTACTCGATTTATGGGTGGTACCATTAAATAAACATCACAAAGCATCGTTCCCTATTGCGAGAAGTTTTTCTTCTCTGAGTACTTCATTTATGGGTGGTAACCATCATAGAAAACAACATAAAGCATCATATCCTACTATGATAAATGTTTTTTATTAGAGTACTTCATTTTTGAGTTGTAACATGTCAAGAAAGCTCCACAAAGCATCATATCTTACCACGAGAAGAGTGTCTTCTCCGAGTACTTCATTTAAGTGTTGTAACCATTACTTAAAACACAACAAAGAAGCATTGTGTATCACTCTAAGTGCTTCATGTACGAGTACTTAAATTATTAGTGATTCTGATCAGAGTACTTCATTTATGGGTGGTAACCATGAAATAAAACATCACAAAGAATCTTACCCTAATGCGAGAAGTGTTTCTTACCTGAGTACTTCATTTATGGGTGGTAACCATTAAAAAAAACATCACAAAGCATCTTACTCTACTGTGACAAGTGTTTCTTATCTGAGTACTTCATTTATGTGTGGTAACCATTAAAGAAAACACCACAAAGCATCATATCCTACTAAGAAGTGTTTCTGATCATAGTACTTCATTTATGAGTTATAACCTGTCAAGAAACTCCCGAAAGCATCATATCGTATCACGAGAAGAGTTTCTTCTCCGACTACTTCATTTAAGTGTTGTAACCATTCATTGTAACACAACAAAGAAGTATAGAGTACTACTCTATGTGTTGTACTTCATTTATGATTCTGAACAGAGTACTCCATTAATGGTGGTAACCATTAAATAAAATATCACAAAGCATCGTTCCCTATTGCGAGAAGTTTTTCTTATTTGAGTACTTCATTTATGGGTGGTAACCTTTCAATAAAACTTAATTTAAGTGTTATAACCATTCATTAAAATACAACGAAGACGAATCGAGTACCACTCTAAGTGCATCATGTACGAGTACTTAATTTATGAGTGATTATGATGAGCACTTCATTTATGGGTGGTAACCATTAAATGAAACATCACAAAGCATATTACGCTACTGCGAGAAGTGTTTCTTATCTAAGTACTTCATTTATGGGTGTTAACAATTAAAGAAAACTCCACAACGCATCATATCCTACTAATAAGTGTTTCTGATCATAGTACTTCATTTATGAGTAGTAACCATTCAAGAAAACTACACAAAGCATTATGTTTTACCACAAGAAGAGTTTCTTCTCCGTGTACTTTATTTAAGTATTGTAACTTTTCATTGTAACACATAAAGAAGCGTAGAGAACTACTCTAAGTGCTTCATGTACGAGTACTTAATTTATGATTAATTCTGATTAGAGTACTTCATTTATGGGTAGTAACCATTAAATAAAACATCGCAAATCATCTTACCCTACTGCGAGAAGTGTTTCTTATCTGAGTACTTCATTTATGGGTGGTAACCATTAAAGAAAACACCACAAAGCATCATATCTTACCACGAGAAGAGTTTCTTCTCCGAGTACTTCATTTATGAGTTGTAACCTGTCAAGAAAACTCCACAAAGCATCATATCTTACCACGAGAAGAATTTCTTCTCCGAGTACTTCATTTAAGTGTTGTAACCATTCACTTAAACACAACGAAGAAGCATCGAGTACCACTCTAAGTGCTTCATGTACGAGTACTTAATTTATGAGTGAATCTGATCAGAGTACTTAATTTATGGGTGGTAAACATTAAATAAAACATCACAAAGCATCTTAGCCTACTGCGAGAAGTGTTTCTTATCTCAGTACTTCATTTATGGGTGGTAACCATTTATGAAAACACCACAACGCATCATATCCTACTAAGAAGTGTTTCTCATCATATTACTTCATTTATAAGTTGTAACCTGTCAAAAAAAACTTCACAAAGCATCAAATCTTACCACGAGATGAGTTTTTCTCCGGGTACTTCATTTAAGTGTTGTAACCATTCACTAAAACAAACGAAGAAGCATTGAGTACCACTCTTAGTGCTTCAAGTACGAGTACTTAATTTATGAGTGATTCTGATGAGAGTACTTCATTTATGGGTGGTAACTATTAAATAAAACATCACAAAGCTTCGTTCTCTTTTGCGAGAAGTGTTTCTTATCTGAGAAATTCATTTATGAATTGTAACCTGATGCTTTGTGGTGTTCTATTTAAGTGCTTCATTTAAGTGTTGTAACCACTCACCAAAACACAACGAAGAAGCATCGAGTACCACTCTAAGAGTTTCACGTACGAGTACTTTATTCTGATTAGAGTACTTAATTTATGGATGGTAACCATTAAGGAAAACACCACAAAGCATCATATCCTACAATTAGAAGTGTTTCTGATCAGGGCACTTCATTTATGAGTTGTAACCTGTCAAGAAAACTCCACAAAAAATCATATCTTACCAAGAAAAGAGTTTCGTCTCCAAGAACTTCATTTAAGTGTTGTAACCATTCACTTAAACACAAGGAAGAAGCATCGAGTACCACTCTAATTGCTTCATTTACGAGTACTTAATTTATGAGTGATTATGATGAGAGTACTTCATTTATGGGTGGTAACTATTAAATAAAAAATCACAAAGCATCGTTCTCTTTTGCGACAAGTGTTCCTTATCTAAGATCTTCATTTATGAATTGTAACCTGATGCTTTGTGGTGTTTTATTTAAGTGCTTCATTTTAGTGTTGTAACCATTCACTAAAACACAACGAAGAAGCATCGAGTACCACTCTAAGAGTTTCATGTACGAGTACTTAATTTATGAGTGATTCTTATCTCAGTACTTCATTTATGGGTGGTAACCATTAAAGAAAACACTACAAAGGATCATATCTTACCACGATAAGAGTTTCTTCTCCGAGTACTTTATTTAAGTATTGTAACCATTCATTGTAACACAAAAAAGAAGTATAGAGTACTACTCTAAGTGTTTCTTGTCTGAATAATTAATTTTTGAGTGATTCTGAATAGAGTACTCGATTTTAAGGGTGGTACCACTAAATAAAACCTCACAAAGCATCGTTCCCTATCGCGAGAAGTTTTTCTTATCTGAGTACTTCATTTATAGGTGATAATCATTATAGAAAACAACATAAAACATCATATCCAACTATGATAAGTATTTGTTATTAGAGTACTTCATTTATGAGTTGTAACAAGTCAAGAAAACACCACAAAGCATCATATCTTACCACGAGAAGAGTGTCTTCTCCTAGTACTTCATTTAAGTGTTGTAAACATTCACTAAAACAAAACAAAGAAGCATCGTGTATCATTCTAAGTGCTTCATGTACGAGTACTTAAATTATGAGTGATTCTGATCAGAGTACTTCATTTATGGGTGGTAACCATGAAATAAAACATCACAAAGCATCTTACCCTAATGCGAGAAGTGTTTCTTACCTGAGTACTTCATTTATGGGTGGTAACAATAAAAAAAAACATCACAAAGCATCTTACTCTACTGCGACAAGTGTTTCTTATCTGAGTACTTCATTTATGTGTGGTAACCATTAAAGAAAACACCACAAATCATCATATCCTACTAAGAAGTGTTTCTGATCATAGTACTTCATTTATGAGTGGTAACCTTTCAAGAAAACATCACAAAGCAACATATCTTACCACGAGAAGAGTTTCTTCTCCGAGTACTTAATTTAAGTGTTGTAACCATTCATTGTAACACAACAAAGAAGTATAGAATACTACTATATGTGTTTCTTGTCTGAATACTTAATTTACGAGTGATTCTGAACAAAGTACTCCATTAATGGGTGGTAACCATTAAATAAAACATCACAAAGCATCATTCCCTATTGCGAGAAGTTTTTCTTATCTGAGTATGTCATTTATGGGTGGTAACCGTTCAATAAATCTTAATTTCAGTGTTGTAACCAATCATTAAAACACAACGAAGACGAATCGAGTACCACTCTAAGTACATCATGTACGAGTACTTAATTTGTGAGTGATTCTGATCTGAGCACTTCAATTATGGGTGGTAACCATTAAATAAAACATCACAAAGAATCTTACCCTACTACGAGAAGTGTTTCTTATCTGAGTACTTCATTTATGGGTGTTAACCTTTCAATAAAACTTAATTTATGTGTTGTAACCATTCATTAAAACACAACGAAGACGCATCGAGTACCACACTAAGTGCTTCATGTACGAGTACTTAATTTATAAGTGATTCTGATTAGAGTACTTCATTTATGGGTAGTAACCATTAAATAAAACATCGCAAAGCATCTTATCTGAGTACTTCATTTATGGGTGGTAACCATTAAAGAAAACACCACAAAGCATCATATCTTACCACGAGAAGAGTTTCTTCACCGAGTACTTCATTTATGAGTTGTAACCTGTCAAGAAAACACCACAAAACATCAAATCTTACCATGAGAAGAATTTCTTCTCGGAGTACTTCATTTAAGTGTTGTAACCATTCACTTAAACACAACGAAGAAGCATCGAGTACCACTCAAAGTGCTTCATTTACGAGTACTTAATTTATGAGTGATTATGATCAGAGTACTTAATTTTTGGGTGGTAAAAATTAAATAAAACATCACAAAGCATCTTACCCTACTGCGAGAAGTGTTTCTTATCTGAGTACTTCATTAATGGGCGGTAATCATTAAAGAAAACACCACAAAGCATCATATCTTACTACGAGAAGAGTTTCTTCTCCGAGAACTTCATTTATGAGTTGTAACCTGTCAAGAAATCTCCACAAAGCATCATTTCTTACCAAGCAAAGAGTTTCATCCCCAAGTACTTCATTTAAGTGTTGTAACCATTCACTTAAACACAACGAAGAAGCATCGAGTACCACTCTAATTGCTTCATGTACGAGTACTTAATTTATGAGTGATTCTGATCAGAGTACTTAATTAATGTGTGGTAAACATTAAATAAAACCTCACAAAGGATCTTAGCCTACTCCGGGAAGTGTTTCTTATCTCAGTACTTCATTTATGGGTGGTAACGATTAAAAAAAACTTCACAAAGCATTATATCATACAAAGAAGTGTTTCTGATCATAGTACTTCATTTATGAGTGGTAACCATTCAAGAAAACTTCACAAAGCATCACATCTTACCACGAGATGAGTTTCTTCTCCGAGTACGTCATTTAAGTGTTGTCACCATTCACAAAAAAACAAACGAAGAAGCATAGAGTACCACTTTTAGTGCTTCAAGTACGAGTACTTATAAATGAGTAATTATGATGAGAGTACTTCATTTTTGGGTGGTAACTATTAAATAAAACATCACAAAGCATCGTTCTCTTTTGCGACAAGTGTTTCTTATCTGAGAACTTCATTTATGAAATGTAACCTGATGCTTTGTGGTGTTTTATTTAAGTGCTTCATTTAAGTGTTGTAATCATTCACTAAAACACAACGAAGAAGCATCGAGTACCACTCTATGAGTTTCATGTACGAGTACTTAATTTATGAGTGATTCTGAATAGAGTACTTCATTTATGGGTGGTAACCAATAAGGAAAACACCACAAAGCATCATATCCTACTATGAGAAGTGTTTCTGATAAGAGTACTTCATTTATGAGTTGTAACCTGTCATGAAAACTCCAGAAAGAATCATATCGTGCCACAAGAAGAGTTTCTTCTCCGAGTATTTCATTTGAGTGTTGTTACCATTAACTAAAATACAACGAAGAAGCATCGAGTACCACTCTAAGTGCTTCATGTACGAGTACTTAATTTATTAGTGATTCTGATCAGAGAACTTAATTTTGGGTGGTAAAAATTAAATAAAA